>CM057831.1:82395281-82935281 GCA_030068075.1 Paguma larvata
AGCAAGCATTAGAGACACTCTCTAAAGTGCTAGGCCCTGAGGAACAAGAGATACTACACCACAGGGGACTATAAGACCTCTTCTTCATAAGGCCATTACCCTCCAGAAGAGGAGACATAACTGACTTTCCTAATACACAGAAGTAGGCATAGAGACTTAGACAAAATGAGAGACAGAGGAATTTGTCCCATACGAAAGAACAGGACAAGGCCACAGCCAGAGACATAAGTAAAACAGATACAAATAACATGCCTGATAGAAAATTTAATGTAATGTTCATAAAGATACTCACTGGACTTGAGACAAGAATGAAAAACATCAGTGAGACCCTTATACAGACATAAGGAATAACATAGCAGAGATAAAGCATTCAATAAACCAAGAGAGAAATACGCTTGATGGAATAAATAGCAGACTGGAAGAAGCAGAGGAATGAATTAATGACCTAGAAGACAGAGTAATGGAAGGTAATCAAACTGAACAAAAGACAGAAAGAAGAATTATGCAAAATGAGAAGAGACTTAGGGAACTCTGTGACTCCATCAAACTTAATAACATTCATATTCTAGGACTCCCAGAAGAAAAAGAGAGAGAAAGGGTGGCAGAAACTTATTTAAAGAGATAATAGCTTAAAATTTCCTCAGTCTGGGGAAGGAAACAGATATCCAGATCCAGGAGATACAGAGAACCCCCAACAAAATCAACAAAAGCAGATCCACACCAAGACATATTATAATTAAAATGGGAAAATATAGTGATAAAGAAATTTTTTTTAATTTGTTTTAAAGGGTGCCTAGGTGACTCAGTCATGACATCATGATGACATCAGCTCAGGTCCTAATCTCATAGTTGATGAGTTCAAACCCCACGTTGGGCTCTGTGCTGATAGCTCGGAGCCTGGAGCCTGCTTCAGATTCTGTGCCCCTTTTCTCCCTACCCCTCCCCGCCCTCTCAAGAATAAATATTTAAAAAATGAAAGAAAAAAATTTTAAAGCAAGTGAAAAGAAGGCAGTTACATACAAGGGAAACTCCATAAGGATATCAGGGGATTCTTCAGCAGAAATCTTCCAAGCCAGAAAGGAGTGGTGTGATATATTCAAAATGCAGAATGGGAAAAAACTGTAGCCAAGAATACCCTGTCCACAAAGGCTATCACTCAGAATAGAAGGAGAGAGAAAGAGTTTCCCAAACAAAAACTAAAATAGTTCATGACCACTAAACCAGCCCTGCAAGAAATATTGAAGGATACTCTTTGAGTGGAAAGACCAAAAGTGACATAATTAAGGTAAAAAACACAAAGGCAGTAAAAATTAATATTTTGTAAAATATCAGTCAAGGAACTCACAAAATAAAAGGACATAAAAGGTGACATGATATGCCTAAAATAAGGTGCTGAGAAGAGTAAGAATGGGTTCAAATTTAAATGATCATCAACTTAATATAGACTGCTATATGCAGATGTTATATACAAATCATTCACCACGATCAAGTGGGATTTATTCCTGAGCTACAAGAATGGTTCAATATTCGCAAATCAATCAGTGTAATACATCACATCAATAAAAGAAAGGATAAGGACCATATGATCATATAAATAGATGCAGAAAAAGCACTTGACAAAAATACAACAACATTCATGATAAAAATCCCAAACAAAGTAGGTTTAGAGGGAACATACTTCAATATAATAAAGGCCATATGTAAAAAACCCACAGCTAACATTATCCTTAATGGGAAAAGACAGAGCTTTTAACCTAAGGTCAGGAACAAGACAAGGATGTCCACTCTCATCACTTTTATTCAACATAATGCTAGAAGTCCTAGCCACAGCGATCAGACAACAAAAGAAATAAAAGGCATCCAAACTGGTAAGGAAGAAGTAAATCTTTCACTATTCTCAGATGACATGATACTATATACAGAAAACCCAAAGACTACACCAAAAACTGCTAGAACTGATAAACAAATTCAGTAAAGTTGCAGGTTACAAAATCAATATACAGAAATCTGTTGCATTTCTATACAGCAATAATGAAGCAGTAGAAGGAGAAATTAAGAAAACAATCCTATTTACAATTGCACAAAAAATTAGATTATGTAGGAATAAACCTAACCAAAGAGGTGAGCTGTACTCTGAAAACTATAAAACACTGATGAAAGAAATTGAATATGACACAAAGAAATGGAAAGACATTCATGCTCATGGATTGGAAGAAAAACTATCACTTAAATGTTCACGGTACCCAAAAAAATCTACAGATTCAATGCCATCTCTATCAAATGCCAATCATGTTTTTTTACAGAACTAGAACAAACAATCCTAAAATTTGTGTGAAACCACAAAAGACCCCCAAATAGCCAAAGCAATCTTGAAAAAGAAATCCAAAGCCGGAAGCATCACAATTCCAGACTTCAAGCGGCAGTCATCAAAACAGTACAGTACTGGCGCAGAAATATACACATAGATCAATGGAACAGAATAGAAAACCAAGAAATAAACCTACAATTACATAGTCAATTAAACTTCAACAAAGGAGGAAGGAATATCCAATGTAAAAACAAAAACAGTCTTCAACAAATGGTGTTGAGAAAATTGGATAGCAACATGCAAAAGAAAGAAACTAGACCACTTTCATAAACTATACACAAAAATAAATTCAAAATGGATGAAAGACCTCAATGGGAGACCTGAAACCATAAAGTCCTAGAGGAGAGCACAGGCAGTAACTTCTCTGACTTTGAAGGAAACAATCAACAAAGCTAAAAGACAACTTATGGAATGGAAGAAGATATCTGCATATGACATCCAATACAGGGTTAGTATCCAAAATGTATGAAGAACTTATCGAACTCAACACCCAAAAAACAATCCTTTTAAAAATGGGCAGAAATGGATGGTTCAGTCAGTTTAGTGACCAACTCTTGATTTAGGCTCAGGTCATGATCTTATGGTTTGTGGATTCAAACCCTACATCGGGCTCTGTGCTGACAGTGCAGAGCCTGCTTGGAATTCTCTTCTCCCCCTATCTCTCAGCTCCTCCCTCCCTCTCTAGAAATAAATAAATAAATAAACTTTTTACAAAACAGGCAGAAGACATGAATAGACATTTCTTCAAAGGCAACATCCAGATGGCCAACAAGCACATGGAAAGATACTCATCATCACTTATCATCAAGATAATACAGATCAAAACTCCAATGAGATATCACCTCACACCTGTCAGAATGGCTAAAATCAACAACACAAGGAACAACAGGTGTTGGCAAGGATGTGGAAAAAAAGGAACCCTCTAGAACTGTTGGTGGGAATGGACACTGGTATAGTCATTCTGGAAAACAGTATGGAGGTTCCTCAAAAAGTTAAAAATAGAACTACTTTATGATCCAGCAATCGAACTACTAGGTATTTACACAAAGAATACAAA
The DNA here is from genome assembly GCA_030068075.1 of Paguma larvata. Classification (NCBI taxonomy): domain Eukaryota; kingdom Metazoa; phylum Chordata; class Mammalia; order Carnivora; family Viverridae; genus Paguma; species Paguma larvata. The sequence continues at coordinate 82,398,707 of CM057831.1, forward strand.
AACACTGTTTCAAAGGGACACCCCTATATTAATAGCAGCATTATTTAAAATAGCCAAGATATGGAAACAGCCCAAATGTCTATCGACTGATAAATGGATAAATAACATGGGGTATATAAACATACATGTATATAACATTCATATATATTTATGAATATTATTCAGCCATAAAAAAGAATGAAATCTTCCCATTTGTAACAACATGGATGGGGCTACTGAGTATAATGCTAAGCAAAATAAATCAGTCACAGAAAGACAAATACCACCTGGTTTCATTCATATGTAGAACTTAAGAAACAAAACAGGGGCGCCTGGGTGGCTCAGTCAGTTGAGCGTCCGACTTCAGCTCAGGTCATGATCTCACAGTCTGTGAGTTCGAGCCCCAGGTCGGGCTCTGTGCTGACAGCTCAGAGCCTGGAGCCTGCTTCCGATTCTGTGTCTCCCTCTCTCTCTGCCCCTCCCCCACTCATGCTCTGTGTCTCTCTCTGTCTCAAAAATAAATAAACATTAAAAAAAAAAAAAAGAAACAAAACAAATGATCACAAAGGGGAAAAAGAGAGAGACAAACCAAGAAACAGACTCTTAACTATAGAGAACAAACTGATGGTTACCAGAGGGAAGGTGGGTGGAGAGATGGGTAAAATAGGTGATGGGGATTAAGGAGTGTACTTGTGATGAGCACTAAGTGATGTATGCAGTTTTTGAATCACTAAATTCTACACCTGAATCTAATATTACATTGTATGTTAATTATCTGGAATTGAAATAAAAATTTTAAAAAGTGAAATAAACAAAACAGAAACCTCAGAAAAAGACCTTCATGAAATGGAGATAAGTGATCTACCTGATAAACAGTTCAAAGTCATAAAATGCTCACCAAACTTGGGAAACAAATGGATAAACAGAGAGACAACTTCAAAACAAGGAGATAGATACAGGAGTGCTGATTCATAGGGGCACATATACCCCAATGTTTATAGCAGCACTGTCAATAATAGCCAACTTTTGGAAAGAGCCCAAATGTCTATCAACTGATGAATAGATAAAGAAGATGTGGTACATATACAGAATGGAATACTATTTGGCAATGAAAAAGAAGGAAATCTTGCCATTTGCAACAACGTGAATGGAACTGGAGGGTATTAGGCTGAGTGAAATAAGTCAGTCAGAGGAAGACAGATATCATATGTTTTCACTCATATGTAGAAGTTGAGAAACTTAACAGAAGACCATGGGGGAAGAGAAAGAAACACATATACAGTTACAAACAAAGAGGGAGGCAAACCTAAGAGACTTTTAAATACAGAGAACAAACTGATGGTGGAAGGGGGGTCGGAGGTGGGGAAAATGGGTGATGGGCATTGAGGAGGGCACTTGTTGGGATGAGCACTGGGTGTTGTATGTAAGTGATGAATCATAGGAAATCTACTCCTGAAGCGAAGAACACACTATATACACTGTATGTTAGCTAACTTGACAATATATTATATTAAATTTTTTTAAAAAAAGAACTACATAAAGCAGCCTTAAAACCAATTGCTCCAAAAAATATCCTAAGGGTGCACAGTTGACTTGACTTTCAAACCTCAATAAATAAAAATAGGAGCATATTCCTTGATTTTATATATCACGTAACTTTTTCTTTCCAAGTGCTTTACATAAAACAACAGTTAAGTTTGCCTCTGGTAAGCTTGTAATCCTTATTGCAATTATCAGTTAAATCTGATCTGGTTGTGACCGCTGAGAAGCAGTGCAGTGCATGTTAAATTGGGATTCCCATATTCATTGGTGGTAATCTTAATTCAAGACACCAACATTTCTTGTTTCCTCTAGGCAACAGCTTTTTATTGATCCTAAACCACCTTATGAATTCTTTCCTCCACTGAATGTACTCTGTAAGCATCCAGAGTGGTGTGGTTGAAATGCAATTCTCAAAGTTTCTTCCATGGCTAAAGTTATTTCGTGGCATTAAGACATAGGTGTGTATCCTTAACTGGCCTTCAAAACCCAGAAGCCTCTGGAATTTTGCTCTAATCTACCTCTTTTCATAACATTATATTCACACTGACTTTCTTTCAAATTCCTCAAGGTATCAGCCACTTTAATTTAGGCCTATTTCCAGGCTGTTTCCTTCACCTCCAATTACTTTCCATCACTTCTACACACAGCTAACTTTCTCCTAGAGTACAGAACCTGGACACAATATTACATTTTAGAATACCTTTCCTATGTGTCCTTGGCCAGTTATTATTTATTTTACTCAATTATAGCATGCGGTGATTTCTATCCTTTGCAGAAGTTATGGCAATAATGACTTGTATACTTATAGGTTAATGTCAATTCTGTCTTTAATTCTGTCCTCAATTCTATGTATCTTCAGTATCTGGCACATATATTGGCTCCCAAAAGTTCATACACATCTATTGAATGAATAAAGGAATGATGAAATTTAAAAAAAATACAGGGAAATAGAAAATATAAGAAAGTACTAAACAGAAGTCAAGAGCTGAAGAATACAATGACTGAACTGAAAAATACATTAGAGGGTTTAACAGCAGACTGATGAAACAGAACAGTGAGGTGGAAGACCAAGCAATAGAACTCAGATAGAGTAGCAAAAAGAAAAAAAGAATTTAAAAGAGTGAAGATAACTTAAAGACCTAAAAGACAACATCAAGTAGAATAACGTTTATATTACTAAGAACTGCAGAAGAAGAAAGAGAGAAAGGAGAAGAAAATGTATGTGAAGAAATAAAGGCATTATTGGGGCACATGAGTGGCTCAGGCAGTTAAGCATCTGACTTCAGCTCAGGTCACGATCTTGCAGTTTGTGAGTGAGTTCAAGCCCCATGTCAGGTTCCGTGCTGACTACTCAAAGCCTGGAGCCTGCTTCAGATTCTGTGTCTCCCTCTGTCTCTGCCTCTCCTTTGCTTTCTCTCTCTTTCTTTCAAAAATAAATAAACATTAAAAATTTTAATAATAATTTAAAAAAGAAAAGAAAGAAAAACTGAAAACTTACCTAATCTGGGGAAGAAAACAGACATTCAGGTCCAGGAAGCCCAAAGAGTTCCAAAAATTTTATCCCAAAGAGATCCATATCAGTTATAAGTAAAATGTCAAAGGTTAAGATAGAGAATCTTAAAAGCAGCAAGAGAAAAACAATTTGTTACATACAAAGGAAACCATGTAAGGATTATAGCAGATGCTTCAGCAGAAACATTGCAAGCCAGAAGTGGCATGACATACTCAAAGTGCTGAAAGTAAAAAAAAACAAAAAAACACAAAAAAACCTTCCAATCAAAACTACTCTACCTGGCAAGGTTATCATTCAGAATAGGAGATATAAAGAGTTTTCCAGTAGCACCTGGGTGGCTCAGTCAGTTAAGTGTCTGACCCTTAATTTCGGCTCAGGTCATGATCTCATGGTTCGTGAGACTGAGCCCCATGTCAGGCTTCATGCTGACAGCTTGGAGCCTGCTTGGGATTCTCTCTCTTTCCCTCTCTCCACTTGTGCACTAGCACACCTCTCTCTCTCTCTCAAAATAAATAAATAAGCATTAAAAAAAGAGTTTTCCAGATAAGCAAAAGCTAAAGGAGTTCATCACCACTAACCTGGCCTCACAAGAAATTTTAAAGGAATGTCTTTAAGCTGCAAAAATATGACACTAATTAATAACAAGAAAACATATGAAAGTAAAAGTCTCCCTAAAAAGGTAGATGTATATTAAAGACAAACAGACAAAAGGAAAAAATGCCTGGAATACAATAACAGAAGGGGACTTCTATAACATCCACTTACATCAATGCATAGATCTTCCAGAAAGAAAATCAATAGAGAATGTGCCTTAAATGGCACATTAGACCAAATGAACTTAATAGATACATACAGAACATTCTATCTAAAAGAAAAATTCAGCCTCCTCATAGGCACATGAAATACTCTCTAGGATAATTAGTCCATAAAACAAGTCTTAATAAATCAGGAAGATTAAAATCATATTGAGCATTTTTTCTGACTACAATGAAATAAGAAATCAATTACAAGATGAAAACTGGAAAAAAATAAAAATGTGTAAGTTAAATAATATGCTGTTAAACAACTAACAGGTCTAGGAGAAACCAAAAGATACCTAGAGACAAATGAAAATAGAAATACAACATACAAAAATCTGTGGGATGCAGTAGGCTGAAAACTATAAAACACTAAGGAAAGAAACTGAAGAAGACACAAAAAAAGGAAAGATATTTTTCACTCATAGATTGGAAGAATTAATATAATTAAAATGTCCATACTACCAAAAGAAATCTACAGATTCAAAGCAAACCATATCATAATTCCAATGACATTTTTTACAGAACTAGAACAAATAATTCTAAAATTTATATGCAACCAAAAAAGACTCCAAGTTGTCAAAGCAATCTTGAAAAAGAACAAAGCTGGAAGTATCATATTCCCTGATATCAAACTATACTACAAATCTGTAGTAATCAAACAGTATCATATTGACATACAAACAGAAACATAGATCAGTGGAACAGAATAGAGAGTCCAGAAATAAACCCGTGCACATATGGCCCACTAACTTACTCAAAAGGTGATTTTAGGGGCAACTGGGTAGCTCAGTCAAGGGTCTACCTCTTCATTTTGGCTCAGGTCATGAACTCACAGTCAATGGGATCAAGCCTCATGTCAAGCTCTGCACTGACAGCACAGAGCCTGCTTGGGATTCTCTCTCTCTCTCTCTCTCTCTCTCTCTCTCTCTCTCTCTCTATCCCTCCCCTTTCTCATGCAGTCTCTATCTCAAATATATAAATAAATAATTTTTAAAGGCATTTATAAAGGAGATTTTAAAAGAATTATGAAATTTATAAAAAAGGCGATAAGAATATATTGGGAAAGACACTCATCAATAAATGGCGTTGGGAAAACTAGACAATTACATGCAAAAAGACTGAAACTGGACCCCTATCTTACACCATTCAGAAAAAATACTTCAAATAGACTAAATATTTGAATATAAGACCTGAAACTATAAAACTACTAGAAGAAAACATAAACAGTAAGCTCCTCGACATTGGTTTTAGTGATGTTTTTCTGGATCTGATTCCAAAGGCAAGGGCAATAAAGCAATTAAGCAAATGAGACTATATCAAAATGAAAAGCTTCTGCACAGTGAAGGAAATTATGTACAATACCTCAAATATGGAAACAACCTAAGTATCCATCAATAAAGAAAATGAATGGACAAAGAACATACACACACACAGCCACTCAAGCATGGACTACTACTCAGCTATAAAAAAGAATGAAATCCTGTCATTTGTAATAACATCAATGGATCTTGAGGGTATTATGCTAAGTGAAATAAATTTTGGTTTTTATGACCTTGAAAGTTTTGAAAGTAGTGGTCAGGCATTTTGTAGAATACCCTCAATAGTAATTCGTCTCATGTTTGTTCTTATAATTAGCCTGGGGTCATAGGCTTAGGGGAGGGAGACCACAGAGGTTAAAGTCATTGTATCAAAGGTATATACACAGATAAGATATGACTTATCACTGTTGATGTCAATTTTGATGATGTGGCTTAAGGTAGTGTTTGCCAAATTTTTCCACTATAAAGTTACTCTTTTGTTTGTCCTTTCTATATTGTGCCTTTGAAAGGAAGTTACTAGCACAACCCACACTAAGGGAGTGGGGAGTTATGTTCCACCTCCTTGAGGAAAAAGTCTCTACATCCGTTATTTAGAATTTTTCTCCACAGATTTGCCTGTTCTCCCTTATTTATTTATTTGATCATTTTTATATCACTATAGATTCATGGATATTTATTCTATACTTTGGGTTATAATATAAAACTATTTTATTGCTCAAATTATTCCAGCTTTGGCTCCTGGGTGCTCCTTTACCTAGTTCTATGTTCCTTTGACACACCCCTACTGTTGTGTGTTTTTTTCTTTTTGAGCAGTTTCTTACTTATAGGCACTATAATATGTTCCAGGATTATCTCATATGTTTCCTGCCCTAGTCCTAGAATCTTCCATTTCTCCAAAGATTCCCTTGTTTCATTTGTCAAAGAATGGAATTAGAAACCAAAATCTGGAGGGAGGAGGGGGTTTGGGAAGATGCAGAGCTGCATGGAGAGCCGCAGCTTGTATCATCTCTGAAACACAGCTAGATCGGCAACAAATCATTCTGCACACCTAGGAAACTGATCTGAGGATTAACACAACAATCTGCATAACTCGAGTCACAGAACTCAGCATGTACAGATGCAGAGAGGTGAACTGGGGGAGTCAAAAGCCATGGAGGGTAGGACGCTGCTTTTGTGGAGAGGGGACAGAAAATGGGAGAAACTGTGGTACAGGAAAAACACTACCCTGAAAGTATCTAGAGAGAAAGAGAAAGAGTGAAAACACTCTCAGGGGACTGAATAAGAAATCTATTCCCCAAAACCAACGACAGGAAGAAAGGAGAGGGTTTCAATACCATCAGGATTCTATAAATGTTGGAGTACAGAGTCTGAAGTTCTGGAGCTCAGTGCCTGGCGGGGCTCTAGGGAGGAAGTAGAGCAGATCCCCAGGAGCAGGCAGCATGGTCTGAGGGGTCCATGTGCCACAGGGGGAAAAGCAGTTCCCCTGCTTGGAGTGCATTTGGTAGAGGCCATATGGCCTCCCTAGGCAAGGGTCACGGCAGACCCACGGGAGCAGCCACCTTTGCTGGTATTGGAACAAAGATGCCAGAGTACAGCAAAACTTGGCGCCAGCTCTGCATTCTGATTTGTCACAAATTCTGAACCTCTGCCACTGTGCAATTGCACGAACATTTTCTGGTGCAATGTTTTGCTGGCTACTGCTCAGCAAGACCCTCCCCCAGAAAGTCAGTGAGGGTCCAAGCTTTAGGGGTCTCTGACGTGTGGAGTTTTCAACCGACCCCATCTGAGAAATAAAACTCTGGAGGGAGGTGCCACCTGGCAGGCAGATGGCTTGGATACAGACAGGGTAGAGACAGGGAGTGGACAGAGGCCTAAGACAAAGGAAGGAAGCTTGATAGGGGGTCTGTGAGAACATGAAGTTCCTGTTCCAGAGAGTAGGGTGCTGAGTGAAGCCATTTCCACTCCTCCCACATGTACCCATGTGCTGGGCGCTCATACACACCACACTGATCCACCCCAGTAAGCTAAGCAGTGCCACCTAGTGGAGAACAGAGCCATTACACTAAGCCCTGTCCAACTGTGCCCTTTAAGCACATCCCTAAGAAGACCACCACAAGTCACTTCTGCACCTTAGTGTACAGACTATAGACTGCTTCACAGTTTGAGTTCTAGGGGAAACTGAATGTAATTTCATTCGGGTTTCATTCTGTTTGCTGGTTCATTTATTGTGAATTGTTTAATTTTTTTTCCCTTTCTTTAGATACACAAAGAGAAAAAATTTATTTTTGTTTTCTTTTTTAAAAATTAAAAAAATTTAAGTATACTTTTTACTATATTTTTAATTTTTTAAAGTTTTTTATTCCTTAAAAATTTTTTTAAATGTTTATTTACTTTTGAGACACAGAAATAATGTTAGCAGGCAAGGGGCAGAGAGAGGGAGACACAGAATCTGAACCAGGTTCCAGGCTCTGAGCTGACAGCACACAGCCTGACATGGGGCCTGAACCCATGAACTGTGAGATCATGACCTGAAATGAAGACGCATGTCTGACCAACTGAGCCACCCAGGTGCTCTTAAGTTTTTTATTCTTTTTTTATGTTTATTGTTTTTTAATTTTTTAAATGTTTATTTTTTAGAGAGAAAGTGAGACAGGGCACAAGTGGATTAGGGGCTGAGAGAGAGAGAGGGAGACACAGAATACAAAGCAGGCTCCAGGCTCTGAGCAGTCAGCACAGAGCCCAACATGGGGCTCGAACCCATGAACCATGAGATCATGATCTGAGCCAAAGTCAGATGCTTAACCGACTGAGCCACCCAGGCAACCCTAAGTTTTTTATTCTATTTCATTTTCTTTATTTTATTTTATTATACAATTTTTTTAATTTTTAAATTTTTTCTTACCTTTTCTTTTTTTTCTATTCTCTCCATTTTTTCTCTACTCTGTCAAGGTTCTTTCAACAAGCAGACCAAAACACACCTAGGATCTAGCATCCTTTATCTGATTTTTCATTTTGGTTTTAAATTTTTAATTGTTTTTTTATGTTATTAATTTCTTTCTTCCTCCAAAATGACAACATAAAGGAATTCTCCCTTCTCCCCCAACCCAAAAAAAAAAAAACAAAACAAGAAGGAATGACAGCCAGAGGCTTAATCAACACAGTTATAAGCAAGACATCTGAAAGAGATGTTTGAACCATGATAATAAGAATACTATCTGGCGTTGAAAAAAGCATAGAATCCCTTTCTACAGAGATAAAAGAAGTAAAATCTTGTCAGGAAGAAATTAAAAGTGCTATAACCAGAATGCAATTTTGAATGGATGCCACAGTGCCAAGGATAGATGAGCAGTGAATCAGCAAAATTAGAAGGCAAAATTATGGAGAATAATGAAGCAGAAAAAAAAGAGAGAAACAAAGTCAAAAGACCATGATTTTAGTCAAAAGACTAAACCTAGGACACTGCTGTTTTTCAGTTACCTCATCTGTAAAGTAAAATCTTGTCAGGAAGAAATTAAAAGTGCTATAACCAGAATGCAATTTTGAATGGATGCCACAGTGCCAAGGATAGATGAGCAGTGAATCAGCAAAATTAGAAGGCAAAATTATGGAGAATAATGAAGCAGAAAAAAAAGAGAGAAACAAAGTCAAAAGACCATGATTTTAGTCAAAAGACTAAACCTAGGACACTGCTGTTTTTCAGTTACCTCATCTATAAAATGAGGATCACAATAATGCCCACCTTTATTTGTGAGAGTTAAATGAGTTAATAGTTATTAAGTAAGTAAATGAATTAATGAAGTAAAGAACTTAGAAGAGTGAGAGAAGCACAGACAGAGTAAATGTATTAGAAATTATTTTTTATTGAATAACCCACAAATCCTTGCGAAGAACCCCCAATTCTATACATCACAGAACATATAGTACAGTGTATATGAAAAGAACATTCATTAAATGGGAAAGGAAATTTTAATCCCTGTCACTGCATTCTTTGTTACAATACCAGTTACTATACAAGTTAGGTTATATTAACAGTATTTCTACCTTTTGGGAGTTTATTAACAGGAACAGATTAAAAGCACAAAACAAAGACCACAGTCTATGAGATTAGAATTAGCCTAGGCTCCCAAGGTTCTCAGATCATTGCCACTTTCCACTCAGGGCCTGCCTCCCCTTCTTTTTCCAGGTTAAAGAAGTAGAATACATCCTGACAATACTTGAAGGTCTCTGAAGAATTCCACCCAACCAAATGAGGAAATTCTAGTATGGAATTCAAGACCACTTGATCTCACAAAGCAACTGAAAAGCTCATCAGAGTCTATTAGAGAGGCTAGTGTTGATGTTCTCTATGTGGAAAGAGAAGGTCGAGACACGGAAAGGGAACTCGCAGATTTTCCCTTTTGAATGGGACTCTACTGAAATCACAGACTGTTTCCAGCTTTTATTTGTGAACTGGTTGTCACGGATTGCTCATTGGCTTACTTTGAAGATCTCAGATTCCCTTAGGAAACATTTTTTCATGAGTAACAGTGTCGGGGAGGGTGAACATTGTCCCAACATCACAGGAAAGATAACTTTTTCATTACTTTCTGATTTTTCTACTGAAGCATTATTTGCAAAAAATACTGCCAAAATTCCAGGATTTCATGGAAGCTTTTATTTTTTAGCCAAAAAAGCAATATCTCTGCTAAAGTTAGTATCTGACAATGTCAATAGGCAGGACTTTGTTCGGAAACAATTCTCCATGGATTTCTCTAACATTTCTGCATGTCTCATGAAAAGAGGCACTGACAGCTTTTGTTCCAGACTATCTTTTCAAAGACACTTACATAGTGAACACCTTTAAAAGATAAAGGTAGTGTCTTCCTCTGGAGCAAAGGTTTCTTTTTCTCAGTAGGATAATCAAGATAATAGTCTCTCAGTCTCTCTCTCTCTCTCTCTCTCTCTCTCTCTCTCTCTCTCTCTCTCTCTCTCCTTGGCAAAGGTTGGGCAAGATTGCTAGCCCAGAGGATCCCCTACTTAAGATGGTTCAACTTAATGATTTTTCAAGTTCATGATGTTCCAAAAGTGATGCACGTTTGGTAGAAACTGTACTTCGAATTTTGAATTTGGATCTTTTCCTGGGCTACATGTGTGTGTTAGGGTATGATACCCTCATAATGCCAGAAAGGGCAGTGTGTCACAGCCCCCACTCAGCCATGCGATCATGAGCATCCACAACCGAAACACTTACAACCATCCTATACCAGTACAACCACTCTGTTTTTCCTTTCAGTGCACTCCCTAAATTACATGAGATATTCCACACTTTATTATAAAATATGCTTTGTGTTTGATGATTTTGCCCAACTGCAGGCTAATGTAAGTGTTCTGAGGATGTTTGAGGTAAACTAGGCTAAGCTATGATGTTCAATAGATTAGGTGCATTACATGAATTTTTGATTTATGATATTTTCAATTTAGAAAAAAATTATTGGGATGTAACCAAATCATAAATTGAGGAAGATCTGTAATCCCCTTATAAGACTAAGGATTTCCAATCATCTGTTACCTTAAGTATGATACAAATTTACCACCTAAGCAGTGTCCACCTGGGCCACTCTGTATTGCCCTCATCAGACTTGGGGGTAAGGAGAACCAATGAGAACATGAAATTCATGACTCCCCTTGAGCCCTTTGTCTCTAATCCAGGAGTTTCATGTCTTCTGCCAGCAACCATGAAGCTGTGACAGTCAATTTGTTTGGCTTGCAAATAGGATAAAAATCTCAGACATTTAGGTTCCTGGAAAACTTCAATGTGATTCTTCACAAGATTTCCCATAATTTTCTGGCTTTTAAAATGCTTCTAAACCCTGATTTTTATTAATGCTCAAAGCCCATTGAGTTGGGATACTTCATTAAATGATTGAATGCATATTTAACAGCAAAATTTAAATATCTTGTTGGATCCTTAAAATTCTATTAAAAACAGGTTAAAGAAAAGTGGACTGATTGTTTTTACTTGCAGATTGGGTATAAGTATTTAATCATATAGCCACTTTGTTTCAAAATAATTTATAAGATTAAAATAAAGAAAAAGTTAAAAAGGAAAAATATAAAGAAGGAAACTGACTTTTTCACTTTTCCTCTGTATCACTTATCACACATTCGATTAACTAAATGTGTGTGCTATTGTTTGCCTCATTTCTCACTCTTCTGCTATACTTTAAGCTCCAAGAAAGTAGGAATCATGATTGTCTTATTCACTGTGAAAGCCTCTTGACACACACTAGATGCTTAGCTCATGTTTTATTTTTTTCACATAATGTATAAAATGAAGAGGGAGTGGTAAGAGACAGAATTATAGTTAACCAATGTGACTTTCTTACTAACAGAGGCTTGAGCAATGTGCCTGGTTGAAATAGACAATTCCCAGTTTCCTTTGCAAACAGGAATGGACAAAGAGATATAAATGAAAAATGTGGGATTTCCAAGAAAACTTATTATGCCCTACCATACTGTCTCCTTCTTGGTCCTTGTAATATACATGTAGACTAGAGTTCCAGTAGTCCTTGGATCATGAGAGGAAAGCCAGAGAAACTCAGAGACTTCAACTTCGATATCCTTGAGGCTCCGGAATTAATGTTAGCAAGCGTCTACCTCCAGACTTCTCACATTATTATCTAAGCCAAAGTTAAGTAGGTTGTCTGTGATACTGCAGCCAAATCTAATACTAATTAATACAGTCATGAAGTTCATGTCATGAATTTCTGTAAGTGGAACTATTATGCAACTATATTTCAACCATCAGTGGTGAGAAGGTGGTTGAACAAAGAGACATAAGTTTATTGAAGCATAAACCTAACAAAAATCATTTGATGTCCAAGTGAACATGTCAACAGAAAATAACTCTTACCACAAGTCAAAGTGAGATTTAAAGATCATGAAAAAACGATTAGTCTTAAACGTTGACTTGCTAAAAGTCATTTTTTTAGTAAATATTATGCTTTCATACTCCAAACATTACCCTGAAAAAGTTTAATAAGGCAACCTTTCATTTGTCATGGATTTGCCACTTAATTTCTTGGACTCTTCTTTTTTCCTCATCCTTTAGATTTTACCCGTCAGCAAGCTTTTGTGAAAATACTCAGATTACACTTTTTCTCTCTATTAACAGAAAAAACATCCTAGACTAGGCTTCAATCTTCTAATCTATAATTACTATAATTGCTTTCTAAATGGTCTTTCCAATTCCCCCTTTTCATTCATCTATGTCATCTCATCTCAAATCCTTCCATTTCATTATGCCATTCTTCTGTCTATAGAGCACTGACCTTATTTTACTCCTATATATCTTGACTCTCTTCTAAAATGTAACATCATGGGGTGTCTGAGTGGCTCAGTCACTGACTTCAGCTCAGGTCATGGTCTCATAGTTCGTGGGTTCAAGTCCTGTGTCAGGCTCTGTGCTTCTGCGCTGACAATCCAGAGCCTGGAGACTGCTTCGGATTCTGTGTGTGTGTGTGTGTGTGTGTGTGTGTGTGTCCCTCCCCCACTTATGTTCTTTCTCTCTCTCAAAAATAAATATACTTTAAAAAAAAAAAAAAGGTGACACCATGAGAAAACACTTTGCCCAAACTTTTCCATAGTTCTGAGTCCTGTCTTCACATTAGATTTAGTTAGGACATCTGGACCTTCTGTTTTCCAACCCTTTAGACAAATCCTATACCTTATTTTTAAAATAATAATAATATTCCTTGAGTAAAACATCTTAATTTCTATTCACTTGGAGACAAAAACAATAACAAATTTACATTTCATACTCTGTAATCTGATGTTTGATCCAGCCACCAAACAACAAAACAGCACCACATTCCCTAAAGGCTAATGCATTTCAGGATGAAAGATTTCTGTTTCCTACTTTATACTTACTTTTTGTTTGAGCACAAGAGGCTATTGAGATCCAAAACTCAACATTTGGGTCTAGATAAGTCAGGATGGGAAAGTCAGCATCCTGAAGTGACAGTTTGGAAGTGACCCATGAGAAAAGACCACCGGATCCATCTCTGGAACAGAAGTAGGTAAACTTTTTCTTTAAGGAGCTAGCTAATAAATGTTTTCAATTTTCCTAGCCATATAGCTTCTATTGCAACTACTCAGTTCTGGTGTTGAAGCATGAAAGTAGCCATAGACAATACATAACAAATAAACATGGCTGTGTTTCTATAAAACAGGTTGCAGACCAGATTTGGCCCACGAGCTATAGTTTGTTAATCCTCCAACTAAGATTTATTTTTCAATCTACATGTCTATTACAGGTTGACAGGATACATCATATCTCTTCACTGCAGGATGCAAAGTGATGGATCAGCTATCTTCCTCACCAGTCACAGTGGCAGAAGAAAAGAAAATTCTCTAGGGTCTTGAATAGAAAATCAAATGCTCCATCTTAAAAGTGAAAAACATTATTTCCATGACTTACTGGCCAGAACTAGTCACATGGCTTACCCAACTATCAGGGACTTCTTAGTGTAATCATACGATATTTGAAAAGCAGAGAGCCTGAAATATTTGGCAAAGAGCATTAGTGACTACCAGCATCGAGTTTAAATCCAAGAATATTTTGGGGAACGTCTTCTTTGATTCAGACAACTTTTGTGTGTACAGTACTGACAAATTGTAGCCCATCAAAGTAAGCTTATAGACATTTCAACTGATCTAATAATCATTCTAGATAGATATAGTTGAAAGACTCATGATCTCTCAAAAGATTTATTCTTCTGTGAGAAATTCATTTGGCATATTTCACTTTACATAATACATTAAGGAAGAGTAATTGATAAAAGAGAGAACAAATGATTGAATGAGAAACCTGCTGGTCAGAGTGACAGACTTCCATCACGTAAAAGGTGCAGAATAGCATAGATATGCATATATATAATTAAAGATCTTATGATGCTTCTTAATAATAATTTTCAAAAAGTATATATTTTCCCTATCAACTAAGACTAAATCCAAGATGATACCTTCTAATATCTATTAACCAGATACTTCTTTTCTAATATCTTTTGAAAAAAGTAGTTAACAGTTTTAGTCTAAGAATTCTTTTTTTTTTTTTTTTAAAGTAAGCTCCACACTCAATGTGAGGCTTTGAATTCACAGCCCCAAGATCAAGAGTTGCATGCTCCACCAACTGAGACAGCCAGGTGCCCCTAGTTTATAAATTCTAAGATTTAAGAATTCTAAGAATAGACACTAGTGGGGCGCTTGGGTGGCTCAGTCGGTTAAGTGTCTGACTTGGGCTCAGGTCATGATCTCACAGTTTGTGAGTTTGAGCCCTGCATCAGGCTCCCTGCTGTCAGCACAGAGCTCACTTCAGATCCTCTGTCTCCCTCTCTCTCTGCCCTCCCCCTGCTCATGCTCTCTCTCTCTCTCTCTCTTTCTCTCTCAAAAATAAATAAACATTAAGAAAATAGATGCTAGGGATTACATATTAATTTTTAAAAGAAATAGAGACATTTCCTGGGAATGCCACTCATTGCTAAATTAGTGAAATTAAGTTGAAAAAAGGATTTTCCATCCATATTATTGCCTTCTTACTGATATCAGTATAAAGAAATCCATAGACCAGTAGTTACCAAAAAAAGGACTGCCTAATCACACATATTAATAACAAGTGATAAAATCCCAAAGAAACAATGCACATATAAACAGAATCACAGACTCTTCAGAACTGAAAGAGATCTGAGAAGTAATCAATACAACTTTCTATACCACTCGATGCTCAAAAGGAAAACCAAGTGACCATGAAGATTACATATCAATGCCTGAAGGATAAAGGATGAGTACTTTCAAAATCAAATTGACATTATAATTTTAAATTTGGAAAAATCTTTTGTTTTTATAAGAAAAACTACAGAAAGTAAATGTACTTTGTTGGGGCTCTTGGGTGGCTCAGTTGGTTAAGCGGTTAAGCGGCCAACTTCAGCTCAGGTCATGATCTCATGGTCCGTGAGTTCGAGCCCCACGTCGGGCTCTGTGCTGACAGCTCAGAGCCTGGAGCCTGCTTCGGATTCTGTATCTCCCTCTCTCTGCCCTTCCCTGGCTCAGGCTCTGTCTCTATGTCTCTCAAAAATAAAAAATTTTAAAAAAGTACTTTATTAAGGGAGATTTGAAGGTAACAAAGTGAGAAAAAATTGGGAGTGAGCCTACTAAATTAACTGCATGTATGATGTTATATCACCTGATGCTCATTCACATAGGTACTGCACTATTAGAAATATTATTTATACTGAATTTATAAGAACTTCATATTTTAGGATGAGTATACAAAAATCAAAGCTGATTATTTACTTATCACAATGCAATAACCAAAAAGGAATTTTAAACTCTCCAACACTTACTTCTGTAACATCCTCCATTTCATTGAATTAAGTTTATTTTATCTCTGGATTTTGTAAATCTGACAATTTCCAATCTGCCTCCAGGAACTATTTCAATTTGCAGACAGTAAGCCACTAAAGTAGATGTAGAAATGAACAAAAATGAACACAATGAACAAAATTTAGCTTACTGGAACACAGTCTTGTTTAGATACCTGGACTAGGCTTATTCCCTCAAAAAACTGCCATTAACCTTGTCCAAAATATGAAATTACTGTAATCAATTCTGCAAGATTTCCTCATGCTTCTACACACACACACACACACACACACACACACACACATCTCTTTAGATAGCTGAAGGTGGTGGCCAAAAAAAGAACATATGACAAAACTTTCGTCCAGTTAGGATGTGCATATTCTTCAAAGGAAAGTCCAGTCTCATTAATTTCATTAGTGTGCTGCCTGCATAAATACATTTTAAAATGGCATAATGTGACCTTCTTAATTTGAATACCATTTTATTCAGTTTCACAGATGTTATTTTTAAAAAACAGATTTGGGATTTTTTTTTTTTTTACATTTTAAAATGTGATATTCTATGCCATGCCAATTTAGAAAGCTCTTAAACATATTATCAGCATGTAGCCGCAAAATCTATAAACTTCCTGAGTGAAATAGCCTATTAAATCACAAGTAATATAAAGAACTCCCACCACTGGAGAAATACTCAAGAATTCTTGCTCACCGATATTTCCTAAAACTTTACTTCAAGAAGAAAAGGAAAAAACAGTTCCAAGATAACTCTTTGATAGCTAAAGTTATCGAGTTTTAAGTTTTATTAAAGATCATAGCTCTTTCTGGCTGTTACATGTGATGAAGAAAATTGTACTTAGATTTCTGTTTTGTGGCTAAAGAACCCAGGCCATTTTATTAAGACAGGGAGTCCACCACAAGAGCAGCTGTCTTTGAAGCTGTACTAAAATTTATCCATTTTCTTTAAAAGTGTTGTTGGTTATCAATTAAATGCAAGCACTGACCTACATGATGGGAACGCAATAGTCTCTGCAGTGAGTATTTTTTCTCTTTTCTTTCTTTTTCTTCTTTTAAAACACTACTCAATATTCAAGTTCCTTTTCAATTTAGGGGTAATTTAGGCAGCATTACCTACTGAGCCCTGTATTGGTAGAGGGTAGTATTTTGTCCTCCTCCTATAAAAGTCAAAGGAGAGGACTCTTCCAGAGAGTACAAGGTATAGACACATGAGCGAAATTCAGCCTCTCAGGTGATGGTATCTGGACTTTCCATCTGAAGTAAAAAACCCAAAGACAAAAAAAGTATTAGCCTCTGATCCTCTCTTGCTTAGTTTCTGCCCATTTCCTGAACCTCTTTCTCCATCTTCTGTTGATTCTCTATCATTCAATGCCTGTTTTGTTTTGTTTGTTTTGTTTTGTTTTGTTTTAGGTAGCCAGTTGGATTTTGTGTATTACAATTGAGAACCCTGATTAATGCAGTAGGAATGAAGCAAATAAACAACAATGCTGAATTCCCAATCAGGATGTATAGTGAGAATCAGTGGGGAAATATTCCTATTTTTCAAATGATCTCCATTATTCACCATCAAGTGCTAGCTTCCAAAACTCTGCTCAGCCATCTGCAGGAAGGTTTTAGACTCATTGTCAGGGCAGTAAATTGTGTGGAAAATAAAATAACAATATGTCAAAACCTGGTTATCTGCCTTGCTTTAACATTTGGATGCCAATCACAAGTTATGTTCCGCATCGAGTTTTGTTGGTTGTCAAAAGGAAAGAAGATTGGCTGAATTCATGAACTTTGCCATGCGAAAGACTAGCTGCTTCCAAAACTGATCATCTCGGAGGAACCTGGGCTGTTTAACAGGGAATCGGAGGTTGTTAATATGCTGAACCTGAAGCTTCAAGGGACAGCATCGACATCATTGCTAATTTCAATAATTATATCCAACATTTAAAGCCAAACAACAACAATGGATATGGGAAATTGGTGGTAAAATGTCCCTCGTTTTCCTATTTTGATGACGCTTTCAAATATGTACCCACCTCCTCATGGGACTCCAAGCTTCATTTCCTGCATCCACGCTCCCCAGAGGATCCGGGAGATCTTCCCAAATATAAACCATTGCATTTAACTCCCCTGCTTTCAGTGCTCCAAGGACTTTCCACCACACGTACTGTAAAACCCCACATCTACCAACTAACCTCATATGACCTGGCCCCTGCATGTTCTCAGACATCAGCCCCCTCTCCTCTCTTCTTTACTGAGACATACCTTCCTTCTTGTTATTTCCCAAACACTTTATGTTCATTTTATCTAGGGTCTTTTGTCCTAGCTGTTCCCTGTTCCTGCAGAGATCTAGATTATCATTGTCCCTCAGGTCTTGGTTTAAATGCCACCTCCTCAGAGAGGCCCTCCTTGTCTAGTCACCCAGTTATTCACTGTATATATTAACTGCACTGGGTCCAGTCTGTGCCCCACCCCAGGCCCATGAAAACCAAATACCTCTGTCCCTTGAAGAATGGCCCTAGTGACCATCCATTACAGTTACTCCAGCAGTAAAGTCCTGACCACCACTACCAATGTAGCCTTTATAGGCCAACAAGCCCTACAGACGGTGCCCACTAACAAGGATAATCCACCACACCTGCCTTCCAGCTACTCCAGACCAGGGTCTGGCTTTGCCAAAGGTTGCCTGGGCAGTTAGCAGAGTTAGCAGAGGCTGGAGATGGCAAGGGAGCAGCAGACCGATTGCCAGCCTTTGTTCCCCCACCCTTCTACATGCTGCTCTGAAAGGTGGGAACATCGTGCAGTCTCTTTGGGAACACCCTGCAAGACAAGCATCTGACTGTTGCAAACCTGTGCCCGGTTAGGTAATGCATCCCTTTGAACTGGCTCTCCCTCCTTTTCTGCCTCTCTTCCTCTTTTCTCTAACTCTTGCTTCCCTGGTATCGTAATAAGACATTATCATGGAAGCTTTTGTCTTAGAGAGCCCAGGGTAAAACAATGACACAATTTTAATTCATTTCCTAATATTTTCTTATTTAACTGTTTGTTTATATGACTATTCCCTACCTCCAGCCTCCATGAGCATGGTCCTTTCACCTCAACATACACAGAATGTAAAAGTCTGGAACTTGTTTAAACACTCTTTACCTATCTTGTTTCCTAGTGCTTTGAAGGGTATCTGACAGATAAGATGCTTAATAAATATTTGTTGAATAAATAAAAAGAGCACAACAGCACAGCATCTAATGCCAGCTAGGTAAGCCGATCTGACTATAAAAGCAACAAGAGGTTCAGTGGGACTCTATCTGTCTTGACGACTGCTGTGTCCTCAAGGCCTAGCATGGTATCTGACATGCAGCTGCTCTCAAAAATATGTTTGACTGATTAATGAAATGGAAAGCAATATTAATGACTAGAAATTGTTGACAAGAACCGATTACTCCATGAGGGAATGATGGCTAAGAGTTGTAAAGGCAACAAACAAGAGTATAATTTTGTCCCACTCTATCAGATTTTCAGCATCGTACCATGTTTCAAGCAAAGATTGTGGAACTAAATATTGAATGTATTCAATCTACAAAAATTGATAGCAAATGCAAGTGTTAGCAATAATTATTCAAGATCATGCTAATTGCTGCATAATGCAATTCGTTATCAATGTTCAGAATAATATGTAATATTTAATTCAATGTATTTATCCAATGCAAGCAGTTGCCTATCAATCGACCTTTAGGTTGCTTCCAATTTGTAATTGTAAACACTACTCGAATAAATGACATTGAACATCTAGCTTGAAATACTTGTTAAAAGAAATCACTGTTTTGATACATAGTGCCAAATCACCTTCCAAAAATTTTGCCCTATTTTTATATTCCCACTACAAGACTAGAGAAATATCTATTTTCCTTACACTCTCACCAATTTTAGGTGTGAGCAATCTTTTTTTTTCTTGAAGAATGCTTTATTTTTTTATTTATAATTTTTTTATTGTCAGATTGGTTTCCATACAAGAACACTCAGTGCTCATCCCAATCCATGCCTGTGAGAAATCTTTTTAATCATTATCATAATGTTAGGTGAAAACTTATACCCTATTTTGATTTTCATTTTTAAAATTTTCTGTGAGAACAGTTAACATCAATCAACATTTTAATGGCCATTGTGTTTCTTTTCTTCTGTAAACCTACCATTTATATCCCAGGCCTATTTTTCTACCATCCACCTGTTCCCTATCGACTTGAAAGGGCTCTATATCTTCAGATATTAGGTCTTCATCATGTGTGCTGCAAATTTTGTCTCTAGTCTATCATTTGTCTTTCAATTTTCTTCCTACTTTATTGATAAATCTTCATTAAGTTTTTTTTTTAATCACAAGCAGGCATTAAGGAAGATGGAAGAGTGTTCTAGAGGTCCATATACAATGACAAAAGGTATAAAAAGGGTGGTATAGATGAATAGTGTGAACCCTAAAAAAGGAATTTTGTTGATTGGTGGTGGTACAAGATCAGGATCAATGCACTCAATGAGTGTTTATCAGTCCTCCTCACATAATAAGGAGCAGGGGGAGCAGGGGCAGGCAGTGAAAGAAGAGCAAATTCAAATGGAGACCATGATATATCTATGGACAATTAGGTTTCAACTGAAGCAAACAGGTGAAAGGATGAAGGATGGAGAGGGTGAAGGCTTTGTCTAGTAGGTCTTCTCAGGTTATTGAGATTTTACCATATTCATTCTTATCTATGATCCTTTGCTTCACCATACATTTTCCTCCATCTAACATGCCCCTTACATTCTATTTCACCTGTTCAATATATACTTTTGTAAAGAAGCATATATTATAAATAAGCAGGGGCTATATTTTAAACTTCATTGTATGCCTGGCATGTCCAGCATATGGTAGATTCTCTGTAAGGACAGAGTCTTCTCTACACAGGTAAATGGTCCAATCTGATCACACAAAGAAGAAACCAGGGATCCACACCCTCTTTTTCTCTCTTCAGCCGATTACACAGTCCCACCAACCCTGACTCACCAAAATGTCTCAAATTCTTCCCTGTCTTAATCTTCACTCTCACCTTCTAAACTCAGGTCCTTGTCTGTTCTCACTTGGACTAATGTAATGGCTTCTTGACCATTTTTTCACTATTTTTGAATATTAGCCCATTCTGATTTATTCCCTCTCATATTTTTTGAAGATTGATTTTATTTATTTATTTATTTATTTATTTATTTATTTATTTATTTATTTATGTATTTATTTATTTATTTAGCAAGGGAGGGCAGATGGAGAGGGAGAGAGAGGATCCCAAGCAGGCTCCACAACCCAGCATGGAGTCTAACACAGGGCTCAATCTCATGACCATGAGATTATGACCTGAGCCAAAATATTGATATTTTTTCCCTAATAATTCAAATCTAACTCTTTCACTTCCTAGTTAAAACCTATCATGGGAAAACTCCTTACAATGACACACAAGGACCTACTGGTCCAGTGTCTGCTTCCCTTTCTGGCTATGTATCCTACCCACCATCCCTATCCACTGAACTATGTTTCCACTATAGTAACTATATATCCAACTATATCAACTATATACTTAGAGCTTCCCATATGTGCCACTGTTTACCAAGCCTCTGTTCCTTGACATAAGCCATTTCTCTGGTAGGAATATCCCTCCACTTTTCCTAAGGCCTAGTCATGCTTCACAATTCAGCTTGTAGGCTTTCCCTGATATGTGGGTACACACATACACACACACGGAAAATGTGTTACTCCCTCCTTTGTGCTACCTTAGCACATTGCTCAGATCTATATTATAGAAATTGCTACACCATAGTGAATGCATTTGTCTACAGGAATGTGTCTCCTAACTAAACCATGAGCATTTCAGGCCAGGGTCCAAAACTTTCAGTTTTGTATATTTCACTGCTAACACTATAAGTAACTGGTACACACACACTCAGTTAACTAAATGTTTGCTGAATGAATGCATGCATGAGTATTTGTTGATTGATTTTCTCACCTTTCTACTGCCTTTCTATTCTATGGTAGTGGGATTCTGAAAGTTACCTCCTCCTTCTACCATGTGCCAGTTTATTAGTTTCCATGGATAGTTATAGCAACAGGAAAGAGGATACAAAGAGCAATCCTGTTTTTACCAAAACTCTGTCATATTCTGGCATACTCATTTCCACCCCAGTAAACATCTCAAACTAGACAATAAAATGCTATGTCTGAGCTTCCAAGGGTAATTTTAAAGTCCTGCCAGAGATTCAGAAGTGTTTGTGGGGAAGTTATGATGGCTGGAAAACAAGACAACAGAAAGCTATTTTGAGGATTCCATAGATAAGGCTAAGGGGCGTGAAATTTTCTAGCTGCTCACTACATCTCAGGGTCACAGGCTCCATAGTGTAGAATCAAAGTACTAAACAAGTAAGACAAAACTACATCTAAGTGTTTGGGTCACAAGAAAGTGATACAATGTGACTCTATATCTTTTGAAAGTGATGCTTATAAAGTGTTATTTAAATTTTGGGTGCAAGACCAGAATGATAGGATATCCAGGCTTCTGATCAGTAAAAATTGACCATAAGCCCCTAGAGGTGTGGTCTTGTCTGTTTGTCACTGAACACCTTGTTCAGCCTAAGAAAGAAAAGTAAAATAGAAGGTTAACAGAAATTTAGAAAATTATCTCATTATTCTTTTTTAGATTTTGTTATCAATGGCTGCAGTCTTCCTTTGGAAACTTAATTCTTTTAGTATTCTCTTTTACCATAGACTCTTTTAACATCCTGGCCAACAGACTTGAAATAAAAAATTATCTGGCACTATTAATACATAGTAACAGAAATATTACAAACATGGGCGAGGTTGAAAAGCCACCCTAGAGAACAATTCTGAGCACCTAGCTTTTCAGAGTGGTAAGACCCCAAGAATGAATGTAGAGATCCAACCACACATTATTGAATACTGACAAGTCAATAAGGCTAATTCTTGGGTGAAATAGACCTCAGCTCATCCTGTTCAGCATTCTTACTTTTACATGTGAAAGACTGAGTCTGAAAGCGAAGAGATAGACCCAGGATCAAAGAGTGACCAGTGGTAGATACTAGTCTCTTAATCCTCAGGATAGATGTTATGATGGAAAACCCACACTGCTGCTTTCCGTCAATTTCCAAACTTCTTCAAAGCCCTTTTAAAAAACCTGGCAATGTATAAAAAGGGCCATAAAATTTTATTCTTTGGAATATACTAAAGACAAAATAGTGTAAAAAGGTATTTCTATTAAACATAATGGTTTTGTTTACTGTTATATCTCCAGCAACTAGAATGGTCTCTGGCACATAGTAGAAACTGATAAATATTTATTAAAGGAAATAAATCCCCAAACCCAAGAACAAGGTAATATATAAGACTGTAGCATATGGATATGGAGCTACTGACAATGACCAAAAAACCACAATGACATACCACTGCACGCTTACTAGAATGATTAAAATTTAAAAGATTGACAATACCAAGTGTTGGTGAAGATACAGTATAACTGGAACCCTCATACATTAATGTAATGGTAGGACCATAAATTGGCACAACCAACCACTTTGGAAAATATCTTGTCAGTATCTGTTAAAGCTAACCATATGCCTATCCTATGTCCTAGCAACTCCATTCTAAGATGTATATATCCAATAGGAATGAGTAAATAGGGGAGCCTAGGTGGCTCAGTCAGTTGAGCGACTGACTATTGATTTCCACTCAAGTCATGATCTCATGGTTCACAAGTTCGAGCCTCACACAGGGCTCTGCACTGACAGTGTAGAGCCTGCTTGAGACTCTCTGTCTCTGTCTCTCTCTCTCTGCCACTCCCCTGCTCAAGCTCTCTCTTTCCCTCTCTAAATAGATAAAGAAACATCAAAAAAAATTTAAATAAAAGGAATGAGTAAATATATCCAGCAAAAGACAATATCCAGCAACATATATAATTATTCATAATAATAGGAAACTAACTGGAAATAACCCAAATTTCTACCTATAGGTGAATGAATAAATAAATTGTAATGTAGTGTGGTATTGCTTATAATGGATGCTACCCAGTAATATAAAAGAATAAATTAAGATACTCAGTGTGAATGAATCCCACGGATGCTGCACAAAAGTAGCCTAGCATCAAGAGTATATGCTCTATGATTCCATTTATATGAAGCTCACGAACAGATAAAGCTAATCAAGGGTGATAAAAGTCAGAATAGTGGTTACCTTAGAGGACTGTTAATGAGAAGATGCAAGAAGAAACTTTCCAAACTGTTGGAATGTCCTATATCTTAGTTTAGACGGCAGTTACGGTGGTGAATTACATCTTTAAAATTTTAGAAAGCATTATATCTACAATATGTGTCTTTTATGTAGGTTATATTCAGTTTTTAAAAGGAAAAAAATTAAAAAGTAAAAATTTAAAAAAACACAAATTATGTTGAGATAGAAAGGCACAATGTTTAGTAATAAATGAATACAAAAATTGTATTCCATCGATGCAATGATGCATGTGTTGGGCATTAAATATTAGATGATAATTTGGCTATTTGAGAAAAGGTTTAGTGCTTATTGACTATATTCTTCTTTCTTGTATAGTTGCTATAACTTCTTTTAAAATCAGACTCCCCTGGATTAATCCTAACTCACTCAAATGCTTCGTAAATCTCATTGACAAGAAACGAGGCTATAATGAGTTTCAGTTAAGATAATAACTGCAATAGATTGAAACACAATGATAAAAAAAACAAAAACCTAATGGATCATCTTTAGAAGATAACAGAAAACTAAAACTTAAAAATTTGATAAGTATGAAAAAAGAATTGAGCATTTATCTTCCCTCACCACTGGGTAACTATATAGCAAAAATGGGGAAGTGTCTCTATCTGGAATCATGCTAATTATTAAATAACAAATAAATTATTATAACTATTTAGCAAAACCTAATGATTTAATGAGTATCAACTGCTGCTAATATCACAAACAGACAGACAATCAAACATATGTGTCTCCTTATGAAAGAATACACTGCCACCTATAATTTTGCCAAAAAATCAGAACCTGACTTTGATAAAGCCTCTGGATCCATAGCCAATTTATAGAAAATGAAGAGAATAGAGAAACAGATCGAACTACATCCTGAGAATGCAATGAGCAAAATCCAGACTGCAGAAAATTCTAGAAGTCAAATGACTAGGTTGGTGAATATATAAACTGAAAGTTGGAAAAAAAGGAAGGGAGAGGAAGAACCTGTAGGTTAACATAGATTTAAAGGACTTGTAAGGGGCACCTGGGTGGCTCAGTTGGTTGGCCATCTGACTTCGGCTCAGGTCATAATCTCATGGTTCCTGAGTTCAAGCTCCACATCAGGCTCTGTGCAGACAGTGCAGAGCCTGCTTGGGATCCTCTTTCTCCCTCTCTATCTGCCCCTTCCCTGCTTGAGCTCCCTTTCTCTCTCAAAAATAAATAAAACATTAAAAATTAAACTCTAAAAAAATAAAAGACTTATGAAATTTTTACTAGAGCAAACAAATTATTCATAAGTCATTCATTAAACAATTTGCTATGCTAAGCATATGTTATCCATAAGCTAAACATTGGATCAAGTACAACAGAGGGGGGTGCCTGGGTGTCTCAAGTCAGTTGAGCATCTGATTCTTGATTTCAGCTCAGGTCATGATCTCACAGCTCTTGGGTTCGAGGTCCGCAGTCCACTTGAGATTCTTTCTCTCTCTTCTTCCCTCTCTGCCCCTCCCCTACTCATGCTCTCTATCTCAAAATAAATAAATAAACATTTAAAAAATGTAGAGTAGAAATTAAAAGGCAAAGATCCCTTCCCTGGACAGGAGACATACAAGGGAATCCTTTTTTTCCACAGTTTGAGCGATAAAGGCAAACTATGCCTTTTGTGCTGATCTCTCAATAATAATGCAGCTTATGCTACATCAGTTTGTACTTGTTCACAAATTGTGATGTATATGTTCTCACATCAGTATGTGGATTACTTCTTTAATTGATTCTAAGCCTTTCCGGGGCACAGACTGTGATTCTATTTTTTTTTTCCCTTATGAGTAGTCCTTATGCAGGGTTCACAGAGAACAAGTGCCCAATAAATATGTTTAATAAAGAGATTGACTCCTTCTCCTTGGAAAGACAATATATGGCATACGGGCCACCAGGCAAATGCCCCGTTATCTTCTAATGGCCTCGCCCTCCTGTAGAGAGGACCATCACACCAGACACTGAAAGCCATTCAGTAGCCCTTTGGGAACTCAACCAGGAGAATACTTGAACCTGCTGACTGTCCTTACTCAATACAAAGAATCATTTACTTGATACTACTCAGTCTTGTGTATTGAAATGTTTTACCTGAATTTATGATTTCAGGACAAAGAAAAGAAATATTTTGAGAAAAGCTTCATGCCAATTCTTTTTTTTAATGCTTATTTATTCATTTATTTTTGAGAGAGAGAGAGAGAGTGTGAATAGGGAAAGGGCAGAGAGAGAGAGAGAGAGAGAGAGAGAATCCCAAGCAGGCTCCATGCTGTCAGCCTGAAGTCTGATACAGGGCATGATCCTATGAACCATGAGATCATGACCTGAGCTGAACTCGAGTCAGATGCTTAACTGACTGAGCCACCCAGGGACACCACCCCCCACTCTCATGCCAATTATTAACAGTACACATGTAGCAAGTCAATGACTATAGACAGTGAAACTGAACTGGACAAGAGGTCAGATTCAAGCCTGTTTGGGCCAGCTCTTGATAATAATACTAATGGGAAAATTTTCAAGCTCTATCTTTCACAGAAACAATGAGTAAGAAAAAAACATCAGATATACTTAGTTCTAGCACCACTACAATCATTTAGCTACAAAATAGCCTTCAAAAACTAAAGTTCTATAATATCATCATTGGTAAGTTTTCACAAGCCCTTGCCTTTTAGTCAGTGTTGAAAAGATTGTCTCTTGCTATGTCACACCAGTACATTGGAAATACATTTATAATTGGTAAAGCGATCCTGCACCCAAGTTAGTTAGTCCGAAGTTCTCTGCCAGAATTTCTGATGACACCAACTCAACTAATATGAATTCATTTAAATAGCTATTATTCAGGGTAAATTTTTTCTGATTATTCTACATGCTCATTCTGGAAAATTCAGAAAAGCTAAGAAAAAATTTTAAGTTAGTCATTATCCCACAACCTATGGGGAAAAAAACACTATGTGTTTTCTTTTACACATAGAAACATATCTTTATATAATGAAGATCGTATTTTTATTCTGTCCTAAAATTTTACTTTTTAGTGACTCCTATATGGTAGTAAGCTTGCTCTGTATCACCAAAATAGTTCGATAAGCATTATTTTAATGCAATTTTACCTTATGTATGTACCATATTATTTACTCTTTCCTTTATTGATATAGAACAAATCTTTGGTTGTCACTTTGCCATTTCTGCCACACCTGTACCATTTGAGGAAACGATGATGCAAGAGACAGAGTATGGAGTTCATTACCAGCCCAGCACTTACCAGTCAGGTGATTTTGAATACTTAACTACTTTGAGCCTATTTCACCATCACTAACATTAATAATGTTTACTTCACTTTTGTTATGAGAGCTAATTGATATGATCCATGTGCAAACGTTTGATGAAGTATACAGTGGTGAATCCAAAACTGTTTTTTGTCATCACTATCTTCAAAATAAACAGTAATAAAGCCCTTAAGTATTACTGAGAGGCATATGTAATTATTCCCAACACAGCAAAGCTACACAATAATCTGCAATCTGCCTCTACGACCAAAGAATATATGTAAGGGCTATCATGGAGATCATGGAGTTAGTCAGCATCTACCCTTCAATTATGGTTTTAGTTAGTGTTCCTTTCACTCAACTATAAAATTGTCTCAAGGTCCTGAATTTTACATAAAAAATGTCTAAGACAACAATTTTAGTTGGAAGGTGTTATCATGGGATTTATTTGAAGGCAATTTTTGGCTACCAAGTGAATATTTTTATTAAGTGTTCTAGAACAATAAAAACATGAATTCTAAAGATGCTTTTTTCACACTTTAAATGATTTTGAAAAATATGGCAGGAGATCACATCAAAATATAACATTAGCCTTATTTGGAGGACTCCCGGAGATAACAAAAGGCTAAGCTTCTGCCACTAAAGTGTCCACCACTTGCCAGCCTTGTCACTATTTAAGATTCTTGCTTCATCTCTTGGCCTCCTCTCTTCTACTTCTTTATTCTTTAATTCATACTCTGTTCCATGGTTTTTGTTTTTTGTTTCTTTGGGTTTTTTTTTCAGTTATCATTAGCCAATTAGAGTGGCCTTTTTCTACTAATAATGAACTAATCAATTGTATCATAACAGGGATAATTTTGGTATCTGCGTCTTCTCAACTATTTTCCTTATTGCTCACATCTTAAAGAACCATTCCTCATTACCAGAAATGTTTTTTAACTTACAGTTCCTAATATTTCAGGCTGTCCCCAAAACTAACCTCTGAATAGTTATAGTATTTTTACAAAAGAGATGACTGCAAAAACCAACTTATTATTGAAAAAAACAAATGAATGAAATAAAGTTACTGACAACATCAGTGAAAACAGCTCATTCATTGATATTTTTTATTCAAAGGAGGCTATTTTGGCTTAATGAAGACAAAAGCAAAAGTATAATAACTGATTTCAAAGAAGTTCTTTAACTAAAATCTCAACATCCAACTTTAATTACTTTTTCCTTCATCAATGATTCACATTTATTGAGCATCCACTGGAGCAACCTGGGACCAGCCCTAAAAGCTCTCACTCTGTGAGATATTATAAAATAGCTGAAAAAGCCTCTTGAGTACTAATGATCACAAACATCCATAAAGCAAGTCACTTTGTATTACATGCACTCAGAGAAGATGAAAATTTGTCTCCGTTATAAGCTGGAACCTAAGTTTGTTAAGTGTATCAATAATTTACCATTTAAGGAAATTTAGAGAGGATCAACAAAACTTAAGAATCCTGGCTAAAAATAATCAGACCAAAACCTCATAAAATTTTCCATCAAATTTGGAAGAGGACTTTGTCTTTCGGCATGCCTGGAACTTACCAGAAATATAAGGCAGGGCATCGAGACTGTCACATGGCAGATACTAATTGTTCCGATTAAAGTCTAACAAGCTTGCTTCCCTGCTGCTCTGAGAATGTCTCTGACTTTTGATCCTGACATCTGTGTCTTACAAGAATTTCACTCTGCTCTGACATTCCTTCTGATGTTGATCCAGGAATTAATGGATTGTGAAAAAGCTGGCAGGATATCATTTAAAAAATAGAATTCCTAGTGTACAAGTGATGAAAAGGTATCAGAATTCACATACTCTGTGTCTGATACCAACACAATTCTCAGGTTCGGATGTCTGGATTTTTAATGCTAGTTGAAAAAAGGACTGAAAATAAAATTTAACTAAAATATTCTCATGACAAAATCATTATTTCAAAATGTTCTTTTATCACATAGGATGGATACATGTTTTTACAAATTACTAACACAAATTCTATATGAGATAATTTGCTCTGAATGACTTCTCTTAATATATACAGTTAATCATCTTTATATGGAATATGATGTCTTTAGACAATGGAAAATTTTGCTTAGAAAAATATGAGCTCTAAAAAATGACCAAAAATGACCAGGTAATATTTATGCCATCTTTCTTATAATTTATAACTTGCTTGGAGACATAGAATCCTAGTAAACTACTGATAAAAAGAGAATCTTAATTAAGGAAAGATCTAATTTTTAAATATAAAAAAGTTTAAATTAAAACTGTTTTAAGATGTGTTTTAAATTAAGGAATTCTCTTCAGGATTGAGATTTTACACATCAGAAGATACTGCCTTGCATTTCATGGTTCTGGATAATTACTAGATGCCAGTGGATAACTTAAACATAGCTTAGAGTCATTGACATTAATGTGTGACAAGCATTGCAGAACATATTTAGTAATTTTAAATGGGAAAAGTAAAAGGATTTTTGAAAAACAGGGAAAAGTACCATAGTGGCAATATTATAATTTTTTGAGTAAAGAAAAAATTCTCCTTCATGTCATAATAATCAGAAATTCAACAATTAAAAAGGAACACAAATCAATTTAATTGTTAGAGCTAGAATTAATGTGAAAATTAATAAATTTAGTTATTTTATTCATCTATTCAAGCAAATATCTAATTTTCACATTAAAAAGAGCATCATTGTTTTTAAAAATCCATGGATTTCTGATGATTTATTTAGATAGATTACTTTAGTAATTTTTATACCTCATCTGTTATTTCAGAAATAAGGTGACAAATTCATTAAAATTAAGTAAAAATGACTGACAGCATCCTATCATTGGCCACTTCTGTTATCCTATAATATTTAATTGTTTAAAGTTTTACATATTACTTTTTATGACATGTCAAACTGCCAAGTACTCTACAAATTACATGATCACTACACCAAAGTATGCGTTACTTGCTCTTAAGAGAAAGACTTTCTGGTTCCCAAATCTCCTCCAATCAGCTCTCCTTACACATCCCCTATTAGGGCATTTTCCACACTTCGCAAAATCAAATGATTGTTAGTTGTCTCCATTATATTGTAAGCCCCTTAAGAGTGAAGACCAGGCCTATCATTGTTATTGTTATATCTCCGGACTTAGACGGTACTTAATAAATGCCCAATGAATAAATAAATGAATGTGGCTCCTACTAGGTTGTTTCTTACTTCAATGATTTCTTTGTTGTAAACGAACTCAAATACTTCTTGAACAAGTATATAAATATATAATATGTTAAATATTAAATTAGATTTAAAATCTGTGTTATTAAAATTAAATAATATATTAACATTATTAGGAAATATATATCAGTCATATACTTTTTCTATATGGTCATTTTATAAATGTCAAAGTTCTGTCAGATTAATTACCCACCTATATGACTTAAACATTTTAAGATAAGAAAGTACTGAATATTTAGGGGTGCCTGGGTGGCTCAGTTCGGTGAATATCCGACTTTGGCTCAGGTCATGAACTCGAATTTCTTGAATTCAAGCCCCTCATCGGGCTCTGTGCTGACAGCTCAGAACCTGGAGCCTGCTTTGGATTCTGTGTCTCCCTCTCTCTCTGCCTCTCCCCTGCTCATACTCTGTCTCTCTCTCTCAAAAATGAAAAGATTTTTAAAAAAAGAAAGTATTGAATATTTAAAGAGATATCAAGTCTAGAAAAAGTGATGTTTAAATTAGGAAGAAAGTGTCACAATATCCACAACCACCATCTGCACCCAGAATAGTTTCTTGACATGTGCCTTTTTCACCCAGTACCCTTTCCCCCACATAGCTTGCCTAAAATAATCAATCATTGAATAAAAATATATTAGGAAGTGGTGCTCGAACTAAAAATCAAGACAGAGAGAGAGAGGAAAAAATATAGTGGAATACAAGATGAAGCATTAGATCAGAAAGGGCTCGGTCACATTAAGAAAAATAAAACTGTGAAATTTGCAAAAGTAAGACAGAGGTTTGGAAGTATGATATGTGACTGGGGGATAAAAATAAGACAGTTGGGAGGAAAGAAATGAAAATGAAGAGAACATATTAGACAAGCCATTCATTTTAATCTTTAAAAGACTGTAGCTCACCGTCATCAGACAGGAAGTGTCAGAGTTAGCACATTTTCTTTTATGCCTCTCAAGGCTTTTTTCCCTTAGAAGTATAGCCTTAAGTTTAGCCTTAAAAGTAAAAAAAAATGGTATTTGCCCTTAAATAAATCATTTTTAGATTTCCAGTTGGCTTCACTTTGATACAGGCAAGGAAATACAGTGACTGTGAATTCTGAGTCTGCCTCCATAGTGCACCACAGTGTCAAAAATCTCAAAAGTGGTTTGAACCATGATCCATAAAAAAATTACAAGGCACTTAAGACTATGAACCTAGGTACCCAGCCCACAAATCTCCACTCCAGCAGTAAGTTTGACATGGTAGGTACTGTAGTCCTTTCATACTGGCCTTTCTCCTTTAACTTGTTTTAAATGACAGAACCATAAAGTTATGTGATTTTGTCCAAGCTATTCACATCAGGAAAATTTTGCACTGTTTCAAATTTATAACAATGATAGATAAAACAAAAAAGACGAAAATAAAATCCAAACAACAGAGCCAGGCTCAAAGCCAAGATAAACTTCAGCGATGAGAAAGGATTAAAGTTATTGGCCGGCTAGTTCTGAAGAGTGGAGGTATATAGATGCTGTTGAAAGTCTGGTTCCTGTGACCTAATGAGGATGAAGATGCTCCGCATAATCAGGGGTTCAATAAGGGCATTTCCTTTGGAAAGAGGCTCAGATAAAAAAAATAGCCTCTAACTCACTGCTTTGGATATGTGATTTTATAGAAAGCTAAGTGATAAGTGAGAAAAAAGACATGGCCTTGTTGGTAGGAATTCCAACAAGCATTAAAAGACTGGGTTCTGGACTCCCTGGGAGGCTACGAAGATAATCATAAAACTGCCTGACAATGAAGGGTGGCCAACAGAAGAAAGGTGAAATAGGAAAAAAAACAAAAATTTTCATTTAAAATATTTTAGCCTGCAAATCAAAATGCCAACCCAGATGAGAAATAAAATGCCAAGAAAGATAGCCAAAAAAACAATAAAACATGAATTTAGTCTAGATGCAATTAGCCTTCTAGAATGCTACAAGAGATAAGTAAAGGAATAACTTATTTATAAAGAACAAAAATGTGTAAAAAGGCAAAATTAAAACTAAGACAAGTGGATACTAAAATGAATTAATAAGCGAGAAATGAAAAATATGGTGACTCAAGAGAATGAAAAGACAAGCTTGGGAGAATATATTTGCAAAAGACATATCTGATAAAGGACTGTTTTCCAAAATGGCCAAAGAACTCTTAAAACTCAATAATAAGAACATTAAGGATACAAATGACCTGGTTAAAATATGGGCCGAAAACCTTGACACCTCCCCAAAGATATACAGATGGCAAATAAGCATATGAAAAAATAATCCACATTATATGTCATCAGGAAAATGCCAATTAAAACAGTAAGAGAATAACAATGTACACATATTAAAAGAGCCGAAATCCAGTATCTTGAGAACAGCAAGAGGATGACAAGGATATGAAGCAACAAGAACTCTCATTCATGGCTGGTAGGAATGCAAAATGGTAGAGCTACTCTAGAAGATAGTTTTGCAGTTGCTTACAAAACTAAACAAACTCTTACCATATGATCTAGCAGTTGCACTCCTTGGTACTTACCAAAGGAGTCAAAAACTTCTGTGTACACAAAAACTTGCACACAGATGTTTATAACAGCTTTATTTATAACTGCCAAAACTGGGAAGCAATCAAGATATCCTTCAGTAGATGAATGAATAAACAAACTGTAGTATATCCAAATAATGGAATATTGTCCAGCCCTAAAAAGAAATAAGCCATCAAGCCATGAAGTTACATAGAGGAAACTTAAATGCATAATTTTAAGTGAAAGAAACCAATCTGAAAAGTCTACATACTATATGAGTCCAACTATATGACATTCTGGAAAAGGCAAAATCATAGAGATAGTAAAGAGCTCAGTGGTTGCCATGGTTTAGGTTGGAGGGAGGGATGAGTTGGCAGGGCACAGAGGATGTTTAAGGCAGTTAAACTAGTCTGCATGATAGATACTATAATGGTGGATACATGTCATTATACATTTATTCAAACCTATAGAATCTGTAACACCAAGAGTGAACACTAATGTAAACTATGGACTCTGGGTGATGAGATGTGTCAGTGTAGGTTCATCAATTATAGCAAATTTACCATTCTGGGGGCAGATGTTGCTAGTGAGGATGCTATGTATGTGTGGGGGCAGAGAGAGTAAATGGGAAATCTGTACTTTCAATTTTGTTGTGAACTTAAAACCGCTGTGAATAATAAAGTCTATTTAAAAAGACTTAAGTGTGCATGGAGAAAATTAGTGGCATACGGAATCCTGAAGAAAAGATGGTCCTCAATCCAATTATTTCTTACTTTGGAATTTTTAATGTGGTGACATCATCTTATGTCAAGACTATATTGCAGGAAAAGTCTGGATTATAGCAAAAGGGGGAATTATTTTCACAAGAATTGATATAAATATTACCTATAAGAATTGCCCCAAGCTCTTTGAATGAAAATAATTCTTAATTTTAAAGTATTGATTCTGGGTTTGAGAGAAGGTTATGCATACATTATTGGTATTGCCCCAATGGTGACCACCCAAGCATCGCCACTGACCAAAGTAAGTTAGGCAAAGGATGAGCACAAAGTTGAAGGAGGAGTGAAAGAGCTGCTACCCCAGATCCATATGTAGGACACAGCTCCATAGGAAGCATGACATTGCAAAGTTACTAAAGGTCTGGAGGTCTTCCCTCTTTTTTGCAAAATAAAAGTGTCCATTTTTCTCTACTATAAATCTTAGTCCTAAGAATCTCATAGCACACATAAGCATATCATAACTATATAACTACGAAATGCAATGATTTATACCAAAGTGTATCCAAAATAAATAAGCATACCAGTGTAAAAGGGAACAACACAGAACTGTATAGATTTTTAAAAAATAAATGTGGCTATTAGTCATTTATCCAATATATCGTTTGCATTTATCTTTTCCCATTCCGTCGGTTGCCTATTAGTTTTGTTGGTTGTTTCCCTTGCAGTGCAGAAGCTTTTTATCTTGATGAGGTCCCAATAGTTCATTTTTTCTTTTAATTCCCTTACCTTCAGAGATGTGTCAAGTAATAAATTGGTGCGGCTCAGGTCAAAGAGGCTTTTTCCTGCTTTCTCCTCTAGGATTTTGATGGTTTCCTGTCTCACATTCAGGTCCTTCATCCATTTAGAGTTTATTTTTGTGAGTGGTGTAAGAAAGTGGTCTAGTTTCATTCTTCGGCATGTTGCTGTCTAGTTCTCCCAGCACCATTTTTTTTCATTGGATACTCTTTCCCGCTTTGTCAAAGATTAGTTGGCCATATGCTTGTGGGTCCATTTCTGGGTTCTCTATTCTATTCCATTGGTCTATGTGTCTGTTCTTGTGACAATACCATGCTGTCTTGATGATTACCAACTGATGAATGGATAAAGAAGATGTGGTATATAGATATAGATATAGATATAGATATAGATATAGATATAGATATAGATATACAATGGAATACTACGTGGCAATGAGAAAGAATGAAATCTGGCCATGTGTAGCAACATGGATGGAACTGGAGGGTATTATGCTGAGTGAAATAAGTCAGTCAGAGAAAGACAGATACCATATGTTTCTACGCATAGGTGGACTTTGAGAGACTTAGAAGAAAGCCATGAAAGAGGAGAAGAGGGGAAAGAAAAAAGACACAGAGGGAGGGAGACAAAACATAAGAGACTCTTAAATACTAAGAATAAACTGACGGTTGAGGGGGATATGGGAGAGGGGAGAGTGGGTGATGGGCACTGAGGAGGGCACTGGTTGGGATGAGCATTGGGTGTTGTATGGAAACCAATTTGACGATAAAACATTTAAAAAATAAATAAAATAAATAAAAACACTTACATATAAAAATAATAAATAAATACATAAATAAATAAATGTGGCTTTGTAAAATCCATATACAGTGCCCCATCCATCCACCAGCTCCCAGCACTTGCCTTTTGACCACAGTAGCCTAAGCAGTGACTTGTTCTATTTCTGAAATCACAGACCGCTGGCCATAGACTGAGGCACCTACATAACAGATGCTCCAGCTTCCCTATGCCATCCATTGGCATGGCCTGATAGAGCCTCCTCACCAGGCCTAATCATAGACTTCTCACTCATACCCAGTGGCCACCCTGTTGATGTTGAGGCATAGGATGCCACAGGAACCTGTTCAGGGTAATCTCATATATATAACCTAGAAGTAGGGAACAGTTGATGCTCTGCAGTGCTAACATTTGACCAATGGGAAAGAAAACCATTGGATAATTTTGTCCTTCTCTCTCCTACAAAACTGACAGTTCTGAGATGTAGTTCATGTGGCTGTAAAGGGAGTAGCTCAACAAATTGAAGATTGAGTCACACTTAAAGGTTGCCAGCTCTATAACTCATTTTTGCATGACTCTTCCTCCATCTGTGATTCCCCTTATCCACTGCCTCTGCTCCTGAAGTTATCCTCATTATTAAAATAATAGCACAGAAGTCCTCTCCCTGATGCTCTGTTTCCATGCTATTAGATCAAAAAGTAATTAAAAATCTTCAATTAAAAGATAGTTTTAAAAGAAGAACAAATCACATGTTTGTTTGTTTGTTATAGATAAGGACTATATATATATATATATATATATATATATATATATATATACACACACACATACATATAATTTAAATCTAAGTTAGTTAACATACAATGTAATAATGATTTCAGGAATAGAATTTAGTGATTCATCACTTACATATAACACCCAGTGCTCATCTCAACAAGTGTCCTCCTTAGTGCCCCTTGCCCATTTAGCCCAACTCCCCGCCCAACACTCCTCCAGAAACCCTTAGTTTGTTCCCTGTATTTAAGGATCTCTTATGGTTTGCCTTCCTCTCTGTTTTTATATTATTTTTGCTTCCTTTCCCTTATGTTCATCTGTTTTGTAACTTACATTCTACATACGATTGCAGGCATATGATATTTGTCTTTCTCTGACTGACTTATTTCACTTAGCATAATACCGTCTAGTCCAATCCACTTTGTTGCAAATGGCAAGATTTCATTCTTTTTGATTTCCAAATAATATTCCATTGTATACATATACACCACATCTTCTTTATCCATTCATCAGTCAATGGACATTTGGCTCTTTCCATACTTAGGCTATTGTCAATAGTGCTGCTATAAACATTGGGGTTGATGTGCCCCTTCGAAACAGCACTCCTATATCCTTGGGATAAATACCTAGTAGTGCAATTGCTGGGTTGTAGGGTAGTCCTATTTTTAATTTTTCATGTGTTCATTAGCCATCTGGATGTCTTCTTTGGAAAAGTGTCTGTTCATTTCTTTTGCCCATTTCTTCACTGGATTATTTGTTTTTTTGGTGTTGAGTTTAATAAGTTCTTTATAGATTTTGGATACTAAACCCTTATATGTTTGAAAAAGTAAAAATACATTCCTAAATAAATTATGGGTAATGGGACATTACCGTTAACACTATAAAATATTTAGAACTAAACAACAACGAAAATACTACACAGTAGTGTGCTGGTAAATATTTTAACAATCAACTTTCTGGGGATTGGGGAGGGGCCCCAAAACACCGACTTTTAGAGCATGCCAATTTCTGTGGTGTAAATACTCCCATCACGGCTAATTTCAAGGTACATGATATAAATGTGGAGTTGGGAAGAGATGCATGCAATCAGTTCTTGTGAGCACTATGAGTCAACTGAAGCATATCATTGATGTCAAAATTTGTGGGATGAGTCAAATCTTTACTTAAAGGGAAATGCAGAGCTTTAAATATACTTATTAACATTAAGAATGACCTAAAATAATACATTTAAGTATTCAATTTAAGAGGCTAGCAGTATAACACAATAAGTTTAAATAAAACAAAAATCCATGAAATAGAAAAACGAGGAAACATAGAAAGGATCAAAAAATGTAAACTAAATCTTTGGGAGGAAAATGGCAAAATAAACTACACTCTAGAAATATTGGCCAAAAAAGAAAAAAAGAAGAAGAAAAGTCAGAAATTAAAAACATTAGGAATTAAAAAGAAGACATTACAAACTAGTACAGAATTTTTAAAACTCTAAGCAAATAGTATAGTATTTGTACCACCAAATATGAGAATTTATGAGAAATGATAATTTCCTAGATATAAATTACAAAAAAATATTTAAGAAGCATTAGAAAAATCTGAAAAAAGAAATTATTTTAAAAACTGAATTAGTAAGCAAATGTCTCCTCCTTCCACAAAGATACTTGATCCAATACTTTTACAGGGTAGTTTTCATAAGCCTGTAAGGAATATATTACATAGATACAGATTTTCATTGATAAGAAGATAAGAGTTGGGTATGAAACTGCAGCAGACATTATTTTATAGGATAATCTCCTCATTTTAAGGTCAACTGATTAACAATCTTAATTCCATATATCATCTTAATTCCCTATTCCATATAACAGGATATTCACAGGTCCTTAGGGATTAACACATGAACGTATTTCAAGGCCATTCTTCTGCCTACTTCACTCATCTACATCTTTTGTTAAATTCTTCCTAGGAAACTTCTAGAATTTGTTGTTTTTAGATAAACATTTTCTGTAACATTTTCTAATTGTTACTGATAGCATACAGAAAACCTATTGGTTTTGACTTATAGTATTCTGAAGGCCCTGGCAACTTGAGGTTCTTCATTTTTCTTGTATTTTAGAAAATTCTCAGTTATTTTTTCCTATACTGAGATTAAATTCTCCCCCAAATACAAAGTAAAATTTAGTGTAGTTATAAAAAAAGTATAGTAATTGAGAAGATGTGGATTTTACATAGAGCCTAAAATATTGAAAACTGGAATTGAAAAAAGAAACCAAAAAAAAGGAGGCTCACATATATGAAAACTTGATATATGACAGAGATGGCATTATAATCTATTGTAAATAAATATATCATCAGAATAATAAATTTTGCTAAAACATCATGCCTTTTCATATGGAAAAAAATTTGGTCCTATATAGTACATCACAAATTTCATATAGGTAAAAGACCTAAACATTATTACAGCAAAACCTTAACAGAGAAAATATAGAATGTCTATATGGCCTTGGAGAAAAAAAGACATGCATGGGAGAAAATATTTGCAATGCAAGGATTAGTATACAGAATATATGAAGAACTACAATTCAAGAATAAAATATCAAATATCCAAATAGAAAAATAGGTAAAATATACTGACAATATGAAGGGAAAATGGTCAATGGGACAGATACGAAAGTAAGTTCACTTTGCAAATAATGAGAGAAATGCAATTTTTTTAAACATGGAAACTACTGTAGTATTATTTTACATAATTATATTGTCAAATACAAAATATTTTACCCTTTATCTTACAGTCTGTTAATTGTTATAAATTTCATTTGATGTAAAATGAAGTATTAAGAATTTATTATAAAAAGGGGGCCTAAATATTTTAAAAATGGGATATGAACAGATTGAAAATTTTTTCTCTGAACCAAGCAAATGATTTATTTAAAATGTAAGAAAAACTAACATTTCTCAACTTTGTTGAGCCTTCAAATTCAGTCAGGCCAGTTCAATTCTATATAAGCAGAAGCAACACTGGCAACCCTCTCAGTGGGCTTTGAATTCTGACTCAATGGCGCATCACTACAGGCACCATCGTATCTACAAGAGCTTTCTCTTAATTCAGCAGCCTCCTCAGTCACACTGTGGAATCCTTGAGTTGGAAGAATTATGAGCCATAATGTATAAGATAATCATTGGATTAATGTTTGCTTAACTAGAACAGGTCTCAGCCAACTACAGTCTGTGGGCCAAATGCAACATGTTACCTGTTTTTGTAAATAAGGTATTTTTAGAACACAACTATTCATTTACAGATTGTCTATAGCTGTTTTCATGGTACAACAGCAGAGTTAAGAAGTTACAGTAGAGATTGTATAATATGGAAAGCCCAGAATTATTACCTGAATCTTCCCAGAAAAGGTTTGTAGACCCTTGATTTAGAATAAGATAACATGTTGCCTTCTAAATAAGCATACTATAAATGTATTGAAGAAGTTAGGTTTAGATTTCTAGGGTAAGAATTAGCAGGGTGTTACCCAGGGTTAATTTTACTGAATCAAAACAAAGCAAAGGCATTTCATCTACTTCTTTTAAGAACAATTCTTATTCCCTTGACCAAAGAAGAGTAGGTTTCTTGTATGAGTGCCAATACTAACTCCACACTCTATCCTGTTAGGGTTATACTTAAATATTCCCAATCATTACCATTGATCTTACCCCTCTTTGCTTTAACAATATCGAGTTGCCAGATTTGCAAAAAAAAAAATTGCAAATAAAAAAAGATGCTTGTTAAATTTAAATTTCAGATAAACACTGAATAATTTTAATATAAATATATTCCATCCAATATTTGGGACATACTTATACTAAAAAAATTATTTGTGCTTATCTAAAATTCAAATATAACTGGATGTCCCATAATTTATCTAGAAATTCTACTACTCTCCCAAAAGCTGAACCTTACCCATCTACCGCTGTCCATAGTGACCATGAACATTCCTGAGACAGATGAATTTTAGATGACTTTAACCAAACTTTTAGAATACACACTTATCTCTACCTTAAAGGCAAATGGATAAAGAATCATCAATGGATATTAAGACCACTAGGTGAAAAGTTTATAGGAAAATAGATATTTTCATGGTGCTCAAGTATCACGATGCTGCCCGCAGGGGAAAAAAATAATTGTTCAATGTTTCCTCAATATCCATCAGTGAAAATGGGGTAAGCACACATTAAGTACCCCCATGATATGAGGCAACGTGAAATACAAAGCATCAGGGATGAATTATTTTTGTCAGATGTTTGACCTGAACATTTCCAAGGCCTTATAAAAGGAATTCCAAATCTGGAGTCCATAGATTTCTAAATTTCTATGGAATTTAGGGGGATCATGTCATTGGATGGGGAAAAGGTGAAGTCTCTGACTTCTAATTATAATTTAACATTTCCTCTCATCATAAATGTAGATAGCAGACTACAATAGGTTTAGCAATATCTGGGACCTTGGTCAATAAAAGAAATCACAGATATTTTTATAAAACATTACAGTTGTATATGTATACACACACACAGTTTACATTCAACTTTGAAATAGAATTGGGTGGGAGGCAGAATCTTATTTATAGTTACTAAAATATTGCAATTAACAAAATTCTACACCCAAAAGACTAAGGAATACATACTTTTATACCTACTGCAATGAAAGGCAGTATAGCATGGCATGCCTTGGGAAATTACTTAATCCTTCTGTGCCTCTTTCCTCGTTTGCACAATAGGATAATAATAAGACCTGTATATGGGTTGTTGGGAAGATTAAGAGAGATAACACATGTAAAAACCTTCGACCTATTAATAGAACATAAGCAGCAAAAGTATTTGTTACTAAAGCTAAATATTATCATTCTGACTATAAAAATGTACAAAGTATAAAACCAAGCTAAGCAGGAGTTAAACCATGTGTACTTCTTTGATATTTTTCTTCTTCCCAACTGAAAATTGTGCCATAAATAAGTATTGGTTGAGGTATAACATACTTAGCTAAACAACTCACTTACATCTGTTCTTACAAACTGAACCCTTTTATCTATTACATTGGATTAACTCTCCTTTCTCCTGAAATTATACAACTGGGTCTTTTGCATTATCAATTCTTTACCTTTATCTGATTATTTCCATTAGCATGCAAACGTGCTTTAATATAGTTCACTTTAAGAAATCCCTCCACTTAAAGGGGAACCCTTTTGCACTATTGGCAGGAATGCGAACTGGTGCAGCCACTCTGGAAAACAGTGTGGAAGCTCCTCAGAAAGTTAAAGATAGAACTACCCCACAACCCACCAATTGCACTACTAGATATTTATCCAAAGGATATAAAAATGCTGATCGAAGGGATACATGTACTCCAATGTTTATACCAGCACTTTCAACAACAAAGTATGGAAAGAGCCCAAATGTCTACTGACTGATGGATAAAGAAGATGTAGTATATATATACAATGGAATACTATTTGGCAATGACAAGAATGAAATCTTGCCATTTGCAACAATGTGGATGGAACTAGAGGGTATTATGCTAAGTGAAATAAGTCAGTCAGAGAAAGATCATATCATTTCACTCATATGTGGAATTTGAGAAACTCAACAGATGAACATAGGAGAAGGGAACCAAAAATAAGATAAAAACAGAGAGGGAGGCAAACCATAAG
Organism: Paguma larvata; assembly: GCA_030068075.1. Classification (NCBI taxonomy): domain Eukaryota; kingdom Metazoa; phylum Chordata; class Mammalia; order Carnivora; family Viverridae; genus Paguma; species Paguma larvata. Next base: position 82,440,344 of record CM057831.1, read on the forward strand.
AAACTCTTAAATACAGAGAACAAACTTCCTTCTTACAACATTTTTTTCTCTGAGCTCTGTGCCTTAACAATTACCTATTCCTTCTTTGTTCCTTTCGTTCATCCTTCCTTAACCAGGTCATTGGAGAATTCCAAATTCTGTCATCTGGTTTTCTCTACCTACCCTCTCATCTTTGATTATCTCAACCACTGCCAAATTTTCAAATACTATCTACATGTTAATAGTTGCCAAACTTGTATCTCTCACCTAGACCTCTTCCTTTGTATATCCAATTGCCAACTCAACAACTCACTTAATTATCTTCTAGCACACATGCTCTTCCCTCACTTCAGTCTTTCTCATTTCAGTAAATGGGACCAAGATTTTGGTCTCAAACCAAATAAGACACATCTTCCATTTTTGTTTTCTATAACACTTAAAGTTCAATCTAACACTATATGTTGTCAGCTCTATTTCCAATATGTATCCTGAATTTTTTTATTTTTCACAATTTCCACTCTTCCAACTTCACAACATTTGAAATCTATGCAAAGCATTTTCTGCCTGAATACTTCAGCAGCTTCCTAAGTAGTTTCTTATTCTCCTACAGTTCCTCCTCCACACAGGAGTCATCATTCACCTCCAACATTAAAATTCCCCAATATCTTTCAAAAGTAAAATACAAAATCCTTATCATCCTTCATAAAACTCTCCATGCTCTCCCCCTCAATCATTATAATCAAGCCATGATGACCTTCTTTCTTCAGTCCATAGAATATACCACTCTTTCTTATTTCAGGATCCTTATAATTGCTTTTGCTTCTTCAAAACTTTCCCATCATGTTCACATGACTGGATCTTTCTCATCATTCAGGGGACCACTCAAATATCACTTTTTTGAGAATTGCCTTATCAACAAAAATCAACCCCTTAAACACTGTCTGAAGCAATATCCTACTTCGTGTCTTTGATAGCAAGTATCTGAAATTAACAATACCTGAAATTGTCTTGTTTATTCATTTGCTTATGTTTTATTTTCTGCCTTCCTCCTCTTTAAGCTCTTTAAGGCAAGAACTTGGTCTTGTATACCTCTTAATTCCACAATTCCTGGTATGCTTGCCAGATAGCAGGTACTCAAATAAATACATGCCATTAAATGTGAAATTTAAAGTGTTAGGAAAACATCATGTTCAAATGGATACTTGGAAAACCAGAACTTGAATTTAAACAAGTAGTAATTACAGAAATACAAAATTTTCAGCCCATGGCTCAAAGGTAGGTGTAAACAATATTGTTTTAAGAAAACATACTTGGGAGGGGGAAAAGGCAGAAATTTTTTTAAAAAACATAGGTGAATGGTCTGAGAGAAGTAAAACCAGAATAGTTCACAAAGCCAGATGGCTTTCCAAAGTAATTAAATACTGGCAAATATTGCATAAAAATTAAGGAGGATGGAAAAAATCCATCCCTTAGTGGATTTTTAAATGGTTTTAGAAAGGGGTATTGTTACCCTTTTCAACATTGAGGATTATCTGTATTGAAAACATTAAAGAATAAGTTTAGATGAAATCTAAAGTCCTAGAACATCTATAAAGTATGGGTGAAATATTTTAGAGGGGCGGTTATTGCACAGAGACAAAACTGACTGAGGCAAAAGTCACAGTCTAATTGTGGCAAAAGTCAGTTAAGGGGTTGAACAATGCACGGTGAGAAACTCAAGGCAGAGAATAAAAATTCCCCTTCTAAGTTCTTCAGCAACAAAAAAATAACACTGGGAAGACTTGTCAAGGGAATATAAGAATTGTGGAAGGATTTCTGCTAGGATAGAGGAATAGCATAAAGGGGAGAGAAACCAATGTATGGTAAAGTTCAAGATAATAGGACTTTAGGCCCACCAAAGATAATAGGATGGGATAGGACCAGAGGGGGGAAAAATGAGGGGTTAGCCTAGCCTAGTTCTTCCTCCTTTCGCTTTTATTATTAATCAATGAGCCAACATAAATGTCTACCAGGGTCTGTCACACTGGAGGTGCTCAATAAATCTTAGTCTATTCTCACATCCATGAGATATTTTTCTCACCAGAATTCAATCATGTTTCAAGTGTATGTGAGAATTCAGTGTGCCAGTTCCTCAGGCTGCTGGAACCCCTGGCTTTCTCAGCCTTTCTTTCTTTTTTTTTTTTTAATTTTAATTGTATTTGATTTTTAAGTAAACTCTGTGCTCACGTGAGACTTGAACTCATGACCAAGATCAAGACTCAAATACTCTACAGACTGAGCCAGTGAGGCACTCCTCTCAGCTTTCCTTGAGTGATCCAAGCCAGGGTCCTTCCTGGCAAAGAGAAGGTAACTCTTCAGTAGTAAACCCTGGTATATTGCTGAAGACACCATGCCACTCACCACCAATTGTTTCCATTCCTAAATACTATTTTACTGTATGAGACTCAAGGTAAATACTAAAGAAACATAGCTAGCATTTACTGAGCTCCTACTATGGAGCTCTGAATGGGCCAAGCACTATTCCCAGCCTTTTGTATATTAATTATAATTATAAGGATTAATTAGGTTAATCATTAATACTCACAGAATCCTATAGATATGCTCATTCAGATAGTAAGAACCCTCAGGCATAGAGGTTATCTTATTCTGCTTACAGTACGAGGCAGAGTGGAGATTTGAACCCAGGAAGGCTGTCTCTTAATCTCTGGATTCTACTGCCTTCCTGAGCCACGAAAAGATAAATATCTCCCCCCTTTGCCTTAAGCGTACAAGTTGCATGTATTCTCGGGGAGACTATTTATCAAGAGCTACTTCTGAAAACCTTTTTGAATTTTAAAGTCTAGACAAAGTAATTTTCTCATTTATAGATGATCATCCTCCATGACTCAACATGCATATTCAAGGGACATTTTTATCAATCAGACTGAGCTGGGGAATCAGAGCTAGACTGCCCTCACATGCTTAAGCTTTTGTATTTCTCACAGGACATACAAACTCTCCAAACAATAAATGTGTAATAATAATTATTATAATGAAGAATATATGATGTCTTAACTGGCTGGATTAGGATTTAATCATTCTTGTCTGTATTAGAGACCATCTATGTTAATAAGAAACAAATATTTATATACACACGATTGTATCCCCCAAATCAGTGGCTATAATCCACATTGGCTGTTGCCTGGATTGTTTTTTTTAATTATCTTCCCTATTTCCCCATCCCACTTCCACTGTTTTAAGTTGTGAGGCTTTGGGATTTGAGAGTTAATTCCAGTATGAGATAAATCAAACGTGCTTCCTGGATCAAGATTAGATGAGTTAATTACTTACAGACATGCCTAGGTACTTTGTTCACTACTCAGAAAAAAACAAATGGAATAATCGCTTTCAATACTTTGAAGGCCTCTGACATGCAAGCTATCAATGGTGGAGTTTTCCTTTTTTACATTTTCTGCTACAAGAATTCGTTATGTAGAGCCTATATGCAGTCACATTTAAAATTCAATATAAGCTATTATGGAATACCTAACCTTTCAGAATAATTCATTTATGACTTTAAAAAAAGCCAAGCACAGTTGATATTTTTAAAGTTCTACACCACAAATAAATGAATTAGTTTTTATAAAAGAAAAGTATGGGCTTTTATAATCCTAGTATAACTATAAAAATAAATTCCATATAAATTAAAGACTTAAAAGTAAAAAATAAAAGGAGAAAAATATTCTTTTTATCCTTGTTCAAGTTTTATTTAAATTTATTTAAATATTAGCTAATTAAATTAGGTAACTAATTAAATATTAGTTAACATATTAGTTTCAGGAGTAGAACTTAGTGATTCCTCACTTACATATAACATCTAGTGCTCATCACAAGTGCTGTCCTTAATACCCATCACCTGTTTAACCCATCCCCCACCCCCTGGCCATGTCCCCTCCAGTAACCCTCAGTTTGTTCTCTACAGTTAAGGTCTTATTTCCTGGTTTGTCTCTCTTTTTATTTCTTAAATTCCACAAAGTGAAATCATATGGTATTTGTCTTTCTCTGACTGACTTATTTTACTTAGAAAAATAGTCTCTAGCTCCATCCATGTCATTGCAAATGGCAAGACCTCATTCTTTTTTATGGCTGAGTAATATTCATATATATGTATGTATACACACACACACACACACACACACACACACACATCACATCTTCTTTATCCATTCCATTCACCAGTTGATTGACATCAGGCTCTTTCCATAATTTGGCTATTGTTAATAATGCTGCTATAAACATCAGGGTGCATGTATCCCTGTGGATCAGTACTTTTGTATCCTCTAGGAAAATACCCAGTAGTGCAATTGCTGGATCATAGGGTAGGTCTATTTTTAACTTTTTGAGGACCCTCCATACTATTTTCAAGAGTGGCTGCCACCACTTTGCATTCCCAACAACAGTGTAAGAGGGATCCTCTTTCTCTGCATCCTTGCCAACACCCTTGTTTTCTGTGCTGCTCATTTTAGTCATTCTGACTAGTGTGAGGTGATCCCTCATTGTAGTTTTTATTTGTATTTCTTTGATCAGTGATGTTAAGCATCTTTTCATGTGTCTGTTGGCCATCTGTATGTCTTCTGTGGAAAAATGCCTATTCATGTCTTCTGCCCATTTTAAAGTTCTTTATACATTTTGCATACTAAACCCCTTAATAGATACATCATTTGCAAAAATCTTCTCCCATTTCAAAGGTTGCCTTTTAGTTTTGTTGATTATTTCCAGGGCAGAAGCTTTTTATCTTGATGAGGTCCCAATAGTTTATTTTTCCTTTTGTTTCCCTGGTCTCAGGAGACATATCTAGTAAGAAGTTACTCTGGCTGATGTCGAAGAGGTTACATCCTGTGTTCTCCTCTAGGACTGAGATGGTTTGAGGTCTCACATGTAGGTCTTTCATCCATTTTGAATTTATTTTTGTGTATGGGTAAGAAAGTTGCCCAGGTTCATTATTTTGCATGTTGCTGTCCAGTTTTCCCAACACCTGATTTGTAGAAGAGACTCTTTTGCCATTGGATATTCTTTCCAGCTTTGTGGAAGATGATTTGACCATGTAGTTGTGGGTTCATTTCTGGGTTTTCTATTCCTTCCATTGATATATGTATCTGTTTTCGTGCCAATACTATACTGTCTTGATCACTACAACTTTGTAATATAACTTGAAATCCAGAATTGTGATGCTTCCAGCTTTGCTTTGCTTTTTTAAGATTGTTTTGGCTATTCAGGGCCTTTCATGGTTCCACACAAATTTTAAGGAATGTTTGTTCTAGCTCTGTGAAGAATGCTAGTGATATTTCGAAAAGGATTGCATAAATGTGTAGATTGCTTCAGGTAGAATAGACATTTAAACAAGATTTGTTCTTCCAATCCATGAGCATGGAATTTCTTTCCATTTCTTTGTGTCATCTTCAATTTCTTTCATCAGTGTTTTACAGTTTTAAGAATACAAGTCTTTCACCCCTTTAGTTAGGTTCATTCCTAGGTTTCTTATTATTTTGGTGCAATGGTAAATGGAATTGATTCTTTGATTTCTCTTTCTATTCCTTAGTATTGGTGTATAAAAATGTAACAGATTTCTTTAAGTTGACTTTGTATCCTGTGACTTTACCAAAAATGTGTATCAATTCTAGCAATTTTTTGGTGGAACTTTTTGGGTTTTCTATGTAGAGTATTATGTCATCTGCAAATAGTGAAAGTTTGACTTCTTCCTTGCGAATTTGGATGTCTTTTATTTCTTTTTGTTGTCTGATTGCTGTGGCTAGGACTTCTGGTACTGCGTTAAATAATAGTGCTGATAGTGGGCATCCCATAGACGAAAACTAGAGATAAATACCCTTATACTCTTAGAATGCAAAACTTTTGCTTAGCATGATACAAAAGCAATAAACTGTTCTTTAAAACGTGACAGTGCACCATCTGGGTGGCTCAGTCAGTTAAGTGTCTGGCACTTGATCTTGGCTCAGGTCTTGATCTCAGGGTCATGAGTTCAAGTCCCATGTTGAAAAAAAGTGACAGCTGAACTTGGTATGATGAGCACTGGGTGTTTCACTAAATTCTACTCCTGAAACCAATATCACACTGTATGTTAGCTCACTAGAATTCAAATAAAAAACCGGAAGAAAAAAAAAGTGACAGTTGCTTAAATAGAAATTTAACTACTATATGCCAAAGGACACTAGAAAATCTAAAAGATAAATGACAGACAGGGAGAAATGTATTACATTTCTAAATGATAGATAATTTAAATACACTGAATCCATAAAGAATGTTCACAACTCAAACAGAGAAGATGAACATAGCTAATTGGGCAAAGTTAGAGTGGGTAAATTACAAAAGAAATACAAGTGACCAATAAACATACAGAAATATTTTAATTTCACTTAATAATCAGTCAACAGATTCTTTAAGTGAGATAATTTCTTAATCCATCAGGCTGGCACATGTGAATAGAAGTGAGAATGTAGGGAATGGCACATTAACTCATCTATGGATACAATGTAGGCATAAACCTTTTGAGCTATTAGGTAATATCTTTGGAAAAATTAAATGTGGATTTTATTTGAGGCAACAATCCTAATTCTAGGAGTTAACCAGAATGGTGCCTCCTCCACCCCCGGCTCCACCTCTCTCTCCCCCTCCAGTTCTTTAGCTGTGATTCTTCTTCTCTGCCAAGGCAGTGGTTTGCTGTCCTAGGAAAGCATGTGTTCTTTGGTCATTTCCCCCCAGCCAGAGTGATAAGTTTAATTCAGGGGCTATTTTAGCCTCATGTTAAATCCGTCTTCTCAAATTTAGCCTAATCAATGGCAAAATAGTGACTGTATTTTAATTCCTGCCTGGCTCCTGGGTCTATTTATCAAATTATCTATTTAGCAGTATCTTAAAGCAGGAGTTATTAGATCCCCAAAACCTAGCATAATAGAATACATATGGCCATGAAAAGTGGTCATGTACTGATGCGGAAAGTGGTCTATGGTATGGTAATAAGAAAACAAATTACAGAATATAATATGAATATGCCTAAAAATGTTATTAACAGCAGTTATGTCAGGGGCATGGTTTTGATTAGGAGACTTTCGTTTTATACTTTATAAATTTCTGTAATCTTACAGAACATTATTTATTCATTTATAGGACAATTGCTACATTTTAAAACATGAATGAAAAACATTAATTCATGTGAAAAAGAAGAGCAGTCTTCATCAAAATAGGGTGACCAGGTGACTACATGGGGCCTTGTATCTTTCATTTCACTGTTGCAAACAATATGTCTCCATAATGAGAAATGTGTGCATATATAATCCCCTGACTATTAAAAATAAGGTCATTTGCACATGGATTTACTGAAGTGAAAATCCTGGAACAATGTTTAACATTTTAACTATAAGAAACTTTGCTGATGAGGTATAACATAGTGAATGAAAATGATTCAATCTCAAAATATATGATGTAAAAATAGATTTAAATACTTAAATAGTAGAGTGTAATTTTTGAGTTACTTTTTAAGAGTAGCATCCATTGTGCTTCACAGGGCTAGGACCCGGTGGGATTAACAGTGGGCGGGATATTGGTTAGGACTGTCAGTCTAGAGGGAGCGGAGGCACGTTCTGACCACACCCTCACTGAGCATTATGCAGATCAGAGGGATCTACACAGGCTCTGATTTCCCCTAAGGATTGATGAATAAGTACAAAATAATAGGAAGTGACAGTAAACAGATGACTGAGGTCTAATTTAATGTCATTTAAAGAGACAATATACCTTAAATTGATCTTCAGAAATTACAGGTTACAACCAAGATAAAAGAAATGTGTTTTTATCATTTTAGCTCACTAATATAAATTTCCTTGTGAAGGAAAGGAGATTACTGGCTATATGATGTTGTTAAATTTATAAGATATGTTAATTTAGGGTAATTTATTTTTTACCTTTAAGTAACTTTACTAATACAAGAAATAAACTATTATAAACACTTAGGCAATTATATATAAAGATGCAAATTTATATAATTTTAAATATTCATGTCATATAAATAAAAGGTAAGCAAGAGGTTTTAAGAGTTATATATTTAGACTATGCAATGAATATGGATAAGTTCTTTCATCAAATCCATGTCCAAAATAGGGTAAGAAATCCCATGTTTAAAAAAATAAATTTGTCTAAAGCAAATTGAAACCTGTCCAAACAACTAAAATATAACTTTTGTTCAATACTAGTAGAGATTATTTTGCATGTGTATATCTATATGATATATACACTTAATATATATGTCTTTGTTGTGTGTATATGTACTCACAAAATCCCCAATTAGACAAAATGTTTTGATCTGGTTTTTAGGTGCCATTTTAAACTTGTCAGCCACTTCTCCACCTATAAATGAAGGCAGCAAATCTCCTTAGAGCAAGCCCTTTTCTGTTCTGGAAAGGAGCTCTGGAATCGCCCTTACTAGTTTCATAAACACATGGGAATAAGACAGTTACTGCTCCAGGAGAAGGGTGTCACACAGTCCTATCTGTGTCTTGACAAAAGTGCCTCTCCCATACTTCTGTGCAGAGCAAAGGAGCATTTAGGGCAGACTTGGAATTCCTGACCCCTTCCCTTTAGAAGTATTAGCGCCGTTAGTACAGCTTCACTAATGCAATGAGATGGTCCCCACTGAGATGTGTTAATAGGACAGGACACCAAGAAACTTCAAAAGAGAAGAATTCCAGGGAAACACTGGAATTCCTACTAATCCAGACTAACTATTAATATACATAATATGAAACAATATGGATATTATTTTCCCTTTGGGGCAGGGGTCATAGAAAATTTTAAAAATGGATAAATGGATGATTGATAAAGGATTAAACACACATAAATTTTCTAATGCTTCTTAATGCTTATGAAAGTTTAAAATCAATTACTTATTTATAATATACAAAAATCTTGAGGTGAACCTTTGCTGTAAAAGTCTATTAACACTCGAACTCGGATTACATAATCCATAAAGTGTTGTGATACTACTCTGCACCCTTGAGAACTCTGACTTACTCAGCTGCAGTTAAGGACTGTATCTGTTTGCAAAAGAAGCAGATTTACTCGCCAGGGTCCAAACTACTGTAACCTGGCCACTTAACCCACCGCAGACCTCACTTGTGCTGAAATGACAAGTAGATGTCATAAAACCACATTCTTTGGGCCAAATAGGTTAAGGCAGCTGTATGCCATCATCCTAAGGTGAGTGCTTCGTGTTTCATGCAGCAGAAACACTTCCGGCTGTCCCGTCACTCACCTCACAGATAAGCCCAGAGAGTGCCTTGAGTGCTGACCACTCAAAGACTTAGCCATCCCAAGTGGACAGAGGTGGTATGTGGTCTTTAGTTTTGAAATATCTCCCTCATTTTTCCTCCCTTAAATCTCATGTACAAGCCTAGATTTTGTGCTGATTGTTTTTCCTGTTTCTACTCTCAGAATGGCCAGAGTGGGCTTTCCAAAACATAAATCAGATTGTTGTGTGTCCAGCAGTAAAATAATTCCACTCAGTCTTTGGTGGATTTTGTTTCACGAAATGCCTTTAACAATTAGCATAAAATTCAAAATACATTTCTCTCAGAAACATTATAAATGAGGTGAGAAGAATCTACCCTACTGGGACAATCCCCTCCTTTTCTACAAGGCTGAGCCTACAACGAGGTGAGGGAAAAGATAGAAAAAAAGATGGGGAGGTACACTCAAGTGTTAACATTTCACACAAATGTCCAAAATAAGCAACTCTCATTTCTACAAAGATAAAGAAACTATGGCAAGACAGTGGGTAATATGTCCTTACTGTGGGTCTGTGTTGATTTGCACATCTGAAAACAGGCAGGTCTGTCTATAAACACAATCTGAAATATATGTGAACTTCAAACAACTTTAAGTGAAATAATGAAAACATAAATTTTTAGATTTTCTGATCTGAAGGGCTATAAACAATTCAAGTAAATTTTGAAAACTTAGCTTAGTGAATAAAATCCCAAATGGATTGAGTATATATGTATACAAAGGAATGACACAAAGTAGTCCACACAAGGAATCCATCTGCCTGTTAGAAATATGATAGAAAACCAGAAGTTACTATAAGGAAAGATCCAGAGCTGTCACTAGAAACTATATCTTACATAGAAAAATCACGCAATTCTCCATGTGTCATTCCAATGACTGTACACTGAGGCTGCTCCATTAAAGAATTAATTTACTGTAAGAGGATACTTTAAAAATAATAAAACATTTACTGTTGTAAATGATCCACCATTTGATAACATATATACAATACATGGGCTTCTTTCTACCTTTAAAAAATAAGTCACTAAAGCATTACCACTTCATTTCTGTAGCAATTATTTTAAAAATATGGAAGTAGAACTCAACTAAAAAATAGTGATTTTTTGTAATGTACACTCTATATTTCTGTCCACGTCTTCTAACAAAGATTGTTTGTTCAACCTACATTTATCAATTGGCTATTTTTTTTTTCAAAAATCCATGCTATATATTTCAAAGAAATAGCAATACAAGATGAAACATATCTCCTCTCTAAAGTATGGTCCTACTACTTTAGTTTTGGAGAAAGTTTTAATATTGCATTTTTGTGTTTTAGTCTTTTACTTTAAAAAATCAGTGATTAATATAAAGATTCTCAAAGCAGAAAATACACAAGTGTAATTATATCAAGATTAGTTTTTAATTAATAAGGACTTGGGAAGAGAAATAAGAGACAGCATTTCTAATGTGTACTAAAGTTCTCACAAAAGCCAAAACAAGCAACAATTGTTTAATTGTTTAATTAATTGGAAATTAATGCAATTGGTTTACACAGTGGTACAAAACTATGAGATAATATAATCATCATTGACATTGTTATTCTTTCCCCAAAAGCTTTTCTCTTGATATTCTATGAATAAATGTTTAAAGGAAAATGATTAGAGAAATGATTTCCTTTTTAAGTCCTATTTTCTTTTCTAATTTCCAGTCACTACCTAAATGTAATGAAAAACTGTTTTCCTTAAACAGACATCACTTTTTTAAAGGTATTGTCATTAAAATGCTACCTTGATTTTTATATTTCCTGACATCAGGTTATTTGGGCTATGTTTACTGTCCAGTCTCCAATGACATTTGCAGAGGGCTGAATTCTATCTTTTATCATATCAGCACAAATATACTTTCAGAAAAAGGAAAAAAAAAGGTCACAATAAGATGTAACAGCTAAATGTCAAACAGGTGATAGGTTAGAAAGGATTAAATATTTAGAGTCTAACTTTGAATAACGTTAATAAAATTAATCAAGTACTTCAAACCTATATTCTGGCTTTCAACTTAAAGCTTTCTGTCTTCACCCTCCCTCCCCTACTCTCGTCAATTTCTATATTGGTTTTGTACCAAATCTGGAAAATATCTGGAAAATCCCAATTCTGTGGCAAGATCCTGATTTGCAATAAAATTTGGCAGGAGAGAATTGGACAGTAGAATTTACCAAGCTTTTGAGGAGCCATTTTAAAGTAATGAGACTGATTCTCATGCATGACTTGAAGGAGCAGGGAGGGAGTGATCATAGCAGGGACAAGTCTGAACAAGCTTTCACCTGGAGCAACAGAGCTCTGAAGGCTGAACAGCCAGCCCCCAGGCCTGAGATGCTTCTAAAGAAATCCACACAGAAGCGCACACACACACACACACACAGCCCACATTAGAAACGAATGATTTAGAATAGAAAGAACTTTACTGTAAAAAAAAAAATTTAGAATAAATATTTTAGAATAAATTTAATTTAAAAATTATATTTGAAATTAAATCTATAAAAGAATACATAGCAGTTAAAAGAAACTAAACAAGATAAACTTAGATTTTTTTTAACTGAACTCAGAAAGGTTTTCATTAAAGTAGAAAAGAGTCTCATGATACTTCAAACTAGCTGTGTATCACAGTCATGTGTAGAGCATTTTTAATAAACTGGACTCCTGGTTCGGCCTCATATTGGCTGAATATGAATTGAGCAGAGTGGAGCCTACGTGATTCTGATGCTGTTTGGCTTGGAAATTACCTACCTCAAGACAGTGCTGAACACAGATTCAGTGCATCCAAACAGAGAATTGAAAGAAAGGTTACTAAAGAGTTAAGGTTAGTCAAAAAATATGACTTATTCTAAAAGAAAATTCAAACAAGAGTTTTTACTCTTTCACTGGTTTATCAATAAATATGTATCGAGTGACAACTAAGAACAAGGCACTGCTTTACAAAGATGACATCTGACTGAATGTGAGAAAAGAGAGATAAGATGATAGTAATAATATCAGCTATCGGTATTAAAATTTTTAAATTAAATTTTAAAAATAATAATAGCAGCTAATATTAGTGTTTTGATGTGCCAGTCGCTGTTTTAAACACATAAATATTAATGTTTTTAGCTATTATCTCATTATTTTATGGTTTTTCTTTACATTTATTTATTTTTGAGAGACAGACACAGACAGAGCAAAAGTTGGGGAGGGACAGAGAAAGAGGAAGTCACAGAATCCGAAGCAGGCTCCAGGTTCTGAGCTGTCATCACAGAGCCTGACCCGGGGCTCGAACTCACAAACTGTGAGATCACGACCTGACTGAAGTCAGATGTTTAACCAACTGAGCCACCCAGGCACCCCTATAATCTCATTTTTAAGAGTTCACAAGTATTCTTTCACAATGATCCAATATTATCCCCATATTATAGATGACAAAACTGAAAAACAAGGGATAACTAACTTTTGAAGACCACAGAACTAGTTAGCCAGTATAGCTTAGACTTGAGTCCAGGCAATCTGCCCTCAACACCCAGGTTCTTAAACAGTATAATATATTGGCTAGGCCAGAGAATCAAAAAGTGGCTCTGAAGATGTACCATGAACTCTGAATGAAAAGGAGTGAAAACCTGATACCAACATTTCTATGTTCTACGCCTGTGTCAAAATCACAATTGAAGATGACTTAATTTCATTGACATAATTTTTTGCACACAAAATTCATACCACGGAAAAAACACTCAGTAAGGATTCTTATTTATAATTGCTAAAGCATTTGGAAGATTCTCTGAAACTTATAATGGGCACTACTTATCTAGAAATTAATTCCTAATGGAAATTCTTAGCCTCATAGTATGTTCCAGATGAAACTATCTTTGATGTTTAATGCTAAGTTTTTACCAAACTTGACAAAAATGAGTTTTGTTCTTCTAAAAATTTAAATTCAACATACAAAGTGAAAATGTTGTTATTGAGGATATTCAAACAAATACAATTAAGGTAAATCCCAGATGGTTTTGAACAAAACCATTAACCATTATTAAATTAACCCCACAAGACTAAAGACTGTGTACTGCGTAGAGACTTGTAATTTCTGATATTTGTTTTTCAAATCTGATGCAATATATTATAATTAAACACTTTGTATTTTGTAATAAAATTTTATGTAAGACAAATATATATTTTTATATGATTACACTTTCTTGCTATTTTTCTGTATATAATAAAGTGTGTGTGTCTGTGTATGTGTGTGTGTGTGTTATAAAACACACTTAGAACTTCAGGATAATGATTACCTCTGAAAAGGAGGCAAAGGGTGGAGAAATGCTAAATTTATGCTGTATTTCCTAAAAATAAAAATATGAAGAAAAGATTTGATAGAGTTAGATTTGGGTTGCACAAATGTTTATATCCATCTTTCATGTCTTGAATATTCTCTTGTTTATTTAAAGCAAAGGGAAATAAGAAAGATAATTCCATTCCATATAGAAAAATGGGAAAAACACAAAACTGGGGAGGAGTACAGCGTGATTATTGAACAGTGCTGAGAATTACTTGACTTCAGAAAAGATTCTAGTATTAAAGAATACTAGATAAGTATTCTTATCTTAATAAATGATAAGAGAGACTTGATGGAAGACTTAGGAATTCAGGCAGAGGAATGTAAGTGGAAAAATAGTGTTTATATTAAGAATATAATGTCCTCTGGGGTGCCTGGGTGGCTCAGTCGGTTGAGCCTCCGACTTTGGCTCAGGTCATGATCTTGCGGTCCGTGAGTTCGAGCCCCACGTCAGGCTCTGTGCTGACAGCTCAGAGCCTGAAGCCTCCTTCGGATTCTGTGTCTCCCTCTCTCTCTGCCCCTCCCCCACTCATGCTGTGTCTCTCTGTCTCAAAATTAAATAAACATTAAAAAATAAATAAAAAATAAAAATAAAAAAAATATAACGTCCTCTTACACTTAAAATTCTGAAACTAAGTACCTTAATTCCAGGAAAACTATTTAGCTGCACCTTTCTTCTCCTGGAATTAGAGGTGATTTGTTCCCTAGCTCAACATAATGGTAATCACAGGAACAATTCAAAATAAAGAAAAAAAAACTGAAAGGCAAAAACCCAGCAGACTAACATGTGTAACTAGAGTCCAGAAAAAGGAGAAAGAATTAAGAACAGAAAAGAAGTATTTTAAGAAATAAAGGCCAAAATTTTGATAAATATTATAACCTGACAGATCCAAGAAGTTCAATGAATCTCAAGCAGAGAAATCCTCTCCCACCCCGACAAAAACACAAAAGGCACATCACGATCATATTGCAAAAAAAAAAAAAAAAAAAAAGTGATAAAAAATCTTAAAAGCTGCGGACAAAAAACTCATTACATCAAGAAAAATTCAGATAAGGATGATATCCAACATCACATCAGAAACTCATATAACCAGAAGACAACAAAACAGTACTTTAAAGTTTGGGGAAGGTCTCTCGGGTGGCTCAGTCCCCTAAGCACCCCCACTTGGTTCCTGAGTTCAAGCCCTGCATCCAGCTTGCTGCTGTCAGCACAGAGCCCGCTTCTGATCCTCTGTCTCCCTTTCTCTCTGCCTGCCCCCTCCCTCTCAAAAAGAAATAAAATATTTAAAAGGAAATAAAAAAGTTTTGGGGGGAAAATCTATTGATCTAGAATTTAATATTTAAGAAAATACCTTTGTATAATGAAGGTGAAATCAAGTTTTTCTCAGACCAAAAAACAATTTTTTTAACAAAAAGAGGTTTTTAAGGAAGTTCTTCAGGCAAAAGGAAAACAATACAAATGAACACTTGGATTTGTTAAGGAATGGAGTGTAAAAACCCCTAAGTATATGAGAATTAAGATATATGTTTTCTCCTTTTAAAATCTCTTTAAAAGGTAACTGCTTCAATAAAAATTGGTAAGATTTTCTGGGTTTAACTATGTATGAGTAAAATTTATGACAATAGTAGCAAAAAGAACAGGAGAGATAAATGGAAATATATTGGTATAAGTTTATTAGATTATAATAAAGTAACAAATATTCAAAGATAGACTAGGAAAAGTTAAATACATATATTCTAAGTCCTAGAGCACAAAACAAAACAAAGATATACAGCTAATAAGCCCATTGTAAAAATAAAATGAAATCATTAAAAGAATACTTATTTAATTCAAAAGATGTCAGTAAAAAGACAAAACAAAAAAAGAAAGAAAAAAGACCAAACAGAATATAAATGACAAGATAGTATAATTAAACTCAATCATATCAATATTATATTAAATATAAATGGTCTATGCAAACCAATTAAAAGTAAGAAATTAGAGATTGGAAGAAAAAGCTAGACATAGATATATTCTTTTTACAAGAAACACACTTTAAATATAAATATACCATAGGTTAAAAGTAAAAGGATCGAAAATAATATCTTATGATAACACAAGTGAAAAATTGCAGTAGTTACATTACTATGAAACAAAGTAAACTTCTGAACAAAGAATATTAACAATTAATAACAATTTTTAAAAGTCAAATTCATCAAGAAGGTATAACAATTCTAAATGTTAATGACTCTTACTGAAGTTTAACCCCTCATCTTGAGTCTCCTTTGAGTACTCCTTCCTCTCTATCCAGAATGGCTTCAACTCTATACATCTAGCTCACTGATTCCAGTGAAATACCAAGTCCTAAAACTTGTTTGGTGTGCCTGCTATCTGATGCTGTTATGGATAGTATAGATCTGATCACAGAATCACTAAGTGGCTGGCTCAGTTCTAAGAAATCAAACCATATCTTCATACTCCTCCTTCACTCAATAGGCCCAGAGGTCTCTATAACCTATCAGTCCTGTCAGTAGGTGTGCAGTTATTTTGAACTGGACTTCCTGAGCTACACCAAAATTGGTGCTGGAAGCACTGCAAAACCCTGTCTCTGCCTTCAAACAGCATCCTTCAGTTAGGCACGACAGGTTACTTCCAACCAGGAGCCCAGCAGGCCTGTGGCTTTAGTTCTGCTCACAGCTTGTGTTTCTATTCTGACTCTGGTTCGCAGTAATATTCAAAATACTTAAAAACTGAGTACATCCCAGGTACAAAACAATCACAACATATACCAACTTGTAAAAAGAGGAGGAGGAAGAGGAAGAAGAGGAAAGAAAGAGACAAAAATGAGTACTATGTCTGAAACTTACTTAGAAAATGCATCAAAAAATGGTTTGATGAACGGATAGAGAGATGGATAGATGGATACCATTTGATAGAGTAAATATAATAAAATGTTAATTCTAGATTCTAGGTGGCAGGTACATGCATTTTCACTGTAAAATTCTTTCAACATATCTGTATGTTTGAAAGTTTTAATAATAGAATATAGAAGAAATTTTTTACTTACAAAAGCCATGTTAAAGATATACAGGATGAAATACAGCCCTTAAACAATGTCAATGGGCTGTGAAGTCAATTTAGTGGGTCCACACCAGCATTTCAACAATGCCTCACATGTAGTAACGTTAAATTCTATTTTGAAAAACTCTTGTTTTATTTTATTTTTTAAATAAAATATTTATTTTATTTAAAATGAATACTTATTCATTTATTTTGAGAGAAAGAGAGAGATACGAGAGAGAGAGAGAGAGAGAGAGAGAAAGAGAGAGAAAGAATCTCAAGCAGGCTCCAGCATGCCAGTGCAGAGTCCAACACAGGGCTTGAACTCACAAACCATGAAATCATGATCTGAGCTGAAGTTAGACGCTTAACCAACTGAGCCACCCAGATGCCCCCAAAATTCTTGTTTTATATACATATGTGGAGAGATGTATCTATAATACTAAATTGTAATGTAATTTTTTGCTATGAATTATGATATAAAATGTATTTTTTTACAATGGATTACAATCAAAGAAGTTGAAAAGCCACCAATGCAGAAGTGGTTAAAAGTTCAAAGTTCAGGGCACCTGAGTGTCTCAGTCAGTTAAGCATCTGACTTCGGCTCAGGTCATGATCTCGCGGTCTGTGAGTTCGAGCCCCGCATCAGGCTCTGTGCTGACGGTTTAGAGCCTGGAGCCTGCTTCGGATTCTGTGTGTGTCTCTCTCTCTGCCCCTCTCCTGCTCGTGCTCTGTCTCTCTCAAAAAATAAATAAACATAGAAAAAATTTTTTAAAAAAGTTCAAAGTTCATGTCTTCTCATTTCAAGGGACTGGAAGAAAAAGAAATGAGAAAGTGGTGGTGCAAGATGTACGGGTGGTGTGTGGAGGGAGAGCTGAGGTTCGGTCTCCTATTGCCCAACTTAGAGAGCAGCAGGCATGGTAGATAAGTTGAGGCCAAGGCTAAGGGCAAAAGGTTTCCATCTGGATTCTCACTTGATATTCCAGGGGATGACTGTTTTTAGGCTGTCTCCTTTCACCAATCTACGGCGATGGTGAGAGGGATGGAGCCACAGAGTAAATGCAGTGGAATAGTATATAAGAGGCTGAAAGAGGGTCATAGCCTAGCTTTCTTGAGTCATTTTCAGTTGGAATATGGATTACAGCCTACAAATTCTCACACAGCCACTGGGTAACTAAAGGTATCAAAGTTGTGAACCAGAAATGCCACGATATTCAAGAGCCAAAATGCCCACATTGACTGCAAAGCAGAGGCTGTAAGGGTGACCTAGTCGGGCCATGGGCAAGATTTAGAATGTGGCAGAAACTCAGTAAGAGCCGAACTAATGCCAAAGCTTTCAGAGAGAGCTCCTACACAAGCAGAGAGCAGTTCAGGAGGTACATCAGCTGAGCAAACCTCAGCACACAAGATCCATGACTCCTTAGCACACACAGCTCCAAGGACTACTTTGCTTCCCCAACACCATGAGGACTCCCATATATTTTACTCACTACTATCTAAAAAGAATTTAGAAAACTCTGCACCTCTCAGAAACTATGTACCTCTCACTTAGAAACCAACATTTTAAGTTAACATTCAAAATGTTTTATGGCTAGCGTAAAAACAGTTGCAAAGGATGTCTTTTCTGGAATATTACAAATATCGGCATTACTAAATAAAAATGTTAAATTTTTCTTTAAATCTATCCAATGAGGAGCGCCTGGGTGGCTCAGTGGGTTAAGCATCTGACTTCTGCTCAGGTCACGATCTCACGGTTTGTGAGTTCGAGTCCTGCATCGGGCTCTGTGCTGACAGCTTAGAGCCTGGAGCCTACTTCAGATTCTGTGTGTGTGTGTCTCTCTCTGCTCCTCCCCTGCTCGTACTCTGTCTCTCAAAAAGCGAATAAATGTTAAAAAAATAAAATAAAAAAAAATGCTTCAGATTCTGTTTCTCCAAATTTCTCTGCCCCTGCCCTGCCTACACTCTGTCTCTCTGTCAAAAGTAAATAAACATTAAATAAATAAATAATAAATAAATAAATAAATAAATAAATAAATAATAAATCCATCCAATGAGATTAAATATCAGTACGGTTTTATATCAATCATCATCCATTTTTTAAAATCCACGGAAAAGCTTTGGGGAGGCCTGGGTGGCTCAGTCAACTGAGCGTCCAGCTCTTGATTTGGCTCAGGTCATGATCCTAGGGAGGATTGAGCCCCACGTCAGACTCTGCACTGGAGCCTGCTTAAGATTCTCTCTCTCTCTCTCTCTCTCTCCCTCCCCCTCAGCCCTTCTCCCCTGCTCACGCTTCTCTCTCTCTCTAAAACATAAAATACAACAAATATACAGAAAAGCTCTTAATCAGAAAGTTTATGTGCTCTTTTTCTCTTCGACTTCATATTTCTATCTCATTTCTTCTTTAACAGAAATGCATAAACAACAAAGGAAAGGTTCAGAGCCCTACAAGAAGTTTATGGCACCAATACTTCAAAATGCCCCTCTGTTTGATGTGCTGGAGCTTTTTATACTCCAGGGTGGAGCACCACAGTAGATTCAGGATGAGGGAGAGGTATGCTCTAATAGAATATGGGAAAGGAGAAGTGGCATATACCACATTTGCAGGCAAAATAATTATAGTAAAAAGTACACATGGAGGGACACCTGGGTGACTCGCCTGGTTGTGTCCCATCTTGATTTCAACTCAGGTCATGATCTCAAGGTCATGAGATCGAGCCCGATGTCAGGTTCTGCACTGAATAAGATTCTCTCTCTCCCTCTCTCTCTGCCCCTCTCCCCTACTCGTGCACACTCTCTCTCTCTTTTTCAAAAAAGAAAAAAAGCACACATATAAATTAAGAATCTAATTATCTATTGCTTAAAACTAGTGCTCTTGTTCTTTGTGTATCTGCAACTCCAGTTGACTTCACCTCCCCTTCTCCCTAAAAACCTAGAAGCCTTCTTGAAGGAAACACAGCAGGGCAGAAATAATGAGCATCTAAGCCTCCTTAGCCCAATGGCTAAGAGACTGGTTAAATTTTTTGGCCTCAATCAAATTCAGTTTTTACTTTTCTCTGGTACTATGAGTGGCACCTTCTATGAAAAGTCAAATCAAATTTACACAAATTCTTAAAAATACTTCTTTGCATATCTTGAACAGTGTTTGTAGGAATTTGCTTACTCGAAACATGTATCCCATTCCTAGAGTAAACTCTAACACATGTTTTTCAAACTCCGTGACTTTCATTCCCTATCCATAGTCCTCAACCACTCTAGGATCTCAGATGCTCCAGTTCTGAGGTTGAAGAAGGCCATTAGTCTCAGTCTTACATTCAAAATGGGCCACAAATTTAGCCATTTTCCTTACCTCCAAATAAAGTTATACATACAAAAAATGAGATATAATGACAGAATCAATTGAAAGAGACAGTTCTAAAACTTTTGTCCCATCACCAGATCATGGTCCCTTTATGGGTTATGAATTAATATTTTTATATATTTTGTTATTATCATAAAAATAGAACAATTATATAATGGGGGGCAGTGTTGATAGAGTTAATCTTAAGTGTCATCATATAAAATACACCCAATGGCTTTTATATCCTGTTTTGATATTTCTTCATTATTATACTGTGAACCTCAAAACAATATATATGCACCACTCTCAACCTATAGGAGATCTTATCTATACCCACCGCCCTTATTTCCTCAATATCACTTCTTTCTTTAATTTTTTAGACAAAAACTCTAAGGTTTTGTCATCTTTCAAAGATCACTAAGAACCCTTTTTTGTATCAAGTATAACCTGTTTGAAAATGAATCTTACTCACTCCTAACTTCATACCATTGCCTATGTGAGTCTCTTTTTCAAGCCCTCCCTATACTTCAGTTAATGAAGCATACCCTGCCTACTTTAACTGCAAACATGGAGCTCTAGTCCCATAACAGCTCTGCCTTGCTGTCTCACCTTACACTCGAATCTCAATTGCCTGCGTATAATATTAATAATGAATGTATTATATATATGTGGAATAAAAAAACAAAAGAACAAACTCATAGAAACACAGAGAGTGTAAAAGTGGTTCCCAGGGACTGAAAGTGTGGGAAATAGGAAGAAGTTGGTAGGAGGGTACAAACTTTCAGCTAGAAGGTGAGTAAGATTTGAGGATCTAAAATATGACATGGTGACTATAGTTGATACCACTGTATTATATCACTGAAATTTTGCTAAAAGAGTAGAACTTAAATATTCTCGTCAAAAAGTATATAAATATATGAGGTAGTGATGTATATGTTAATTAACTAGATGGTAGGAATCCTTTCACACTGTAAACATATATCGAATCACTATGACGCACACTTTAAATATCTTACAATTTCATCGATTATAACTCAATAAAGCTGGAAAAAAAATAAAGATGATGATGATAGCTTAACATGTCTCAGGTGCTGTGATAAGAGTTTTATGTACTTTAACTACTTAATCTTCATAACAACCCAATGAGGTAATTATTATTATCATTGTTGTTAACTCTTATTGTTACCTATAAATAGAGAGAACTGGGTTGATGGCCTCTAACACTCACTTCAGGCTTAAAATGCTTTCATTCTATTTTTAGGCTTTTTTATTTAAGTTCCCATACAACACAGAATGGTACCACATATTTTTAGTACTTAAGTCCATAGTGAGAAGCATATTTCCTAAAAGGTTCATGTGCCTATGCTTTGCCTCCAAAACAAGAATGTAAGCTCCCCAAGGGCAAGGTCTTGGACAGTTCTGTTGTATCATCAACCCTGGTTAAGGAGCGCATAAGGACTACTGAACACTTCATCATTTGAGTTTGTCTTCTTTGGGTCTCTGATTTTTTTTTTTTCTTAATGGAGTATGGAGATCATCAAATAAGATAAGGTTAATTCAGTGACTGCCATAATCATAGTCCCTAAGGACATCACACCATATAGTTTATTTACAGATATTCTGACACACACTGAAAGTCCTACAGGTGTCCATCTGGTGGTTAGATGGCAAATAGGTTGTGGCCTATGTCAAGGTTGTTTTTGTTTGTTTTTTTTTAATATAATTTATTTGGTTTTGTGAAGATCAGAGTACTGTATCTACCCAACCCTGATTTAAACCCTGATCATATTAAAAGAGACTTTTTTATTTTATTGGTCATTGAATGCAAATTCAAAGCCAGAAGTATAACTAGGGTATCTAGACTGAATTTCTTTCTGCTAGAACAGCACCATCCAATAGAATTTTCAGTGATGACGTGGCTATTGGCATCTGAAATGTGGATAGTGAGACTGAGGAGCTAAATTATTTTATTTTATTTTACTTTACTTTATTTTTTAATTATAATTAATTTAAATTTAAACACCTCATGAGATTTTAATAGTGTATCAGGCAGCACAGCTCTAGAAGATATAACTTACCTGTGGCTTTCCAAAGCTAAAGACTAGGATCTTTCCAGTACCTTTTATTTGTCATTCTCTTTTCTGAAACTTTCAATATTTACTTCCCAGTGACATAATAAGTGTTGATGAATGGTTTCTTGATGTATACTCATCCATGTATATGATTTGCTTTATTTAGGAACTTGAAATCTTTTAAAAATTTATTAGTAGTATTGTTTGTAGGAAATTATGTAAATGTGATTTTCTGACATAATTAATTTGCAAAACTTTGAAGACAGTGATAAATTAATATTATACTCCTTTGCACCTTTGTTACATATATGAAATATGGGCAAATAATGAGTTATATTATTTAAAAATCAGCAATTTATTGCTTTAATTAACATGTATTTAAGCTAATACTATTAATAACAACAGGTGAGAGGAAACCATGACATGCCTCCTAAAAATAAAGCAAGACAATGATTTCCAAAACATTTACTCTAAGAGTCTCTCCTTCATCAATCAGTAGTTAATAATCAAAGATTTTAACTAACAATCACTGGCAACACTGATCAATTTGAATAGAAATAGAAAATGCTAGTCAGTCCTCAAGACGGTTGGTTTTCCTCCCCCTAGGAATATGCCTTCAATACTGTTTCAGTTCTTCAAGGGGAAAAAAAAATTCATATTCTTGTCCATTCACACAAACCTCTCAGTGAGCATTATTGTTTTGGGAGGAGGGGGCGGCAGGCAGGGGGCCCAGGACGTTGACGGAACAGATAGGATGTCAGGTGAAGATAGAATGCTGTGCCCTCTCTAACCAGCTGAAGACTCGGCATGATTGTTTTCTTACAAATAATACCTGTGGGTGTTGAAACTGTTCAGGGAATCTATCAAACACACTCTTTCACTTTGCTGCTGTAACTCTATAAAATTTATTCTCATTTCAAAAGAGTCATAGGCAATAATACCTGTAGGTGGTTGAGTAATTTAAAGAAAATTTGTCAGGTCTACTTTCACTCACTTTACCCGAACAATTCTATACTTATTCGGAGGTTTCAAAATGCAACATTTTCTATTAAGTATGATTTAAAAATTTCAAAATAAGAGCTCCTTATCTAAAGAGTTGTCTTAAATATAAGTAAAGAAAATATAATATTAGGATGTTTTAGAATAAGACTTTGATCCAAAAAGAAAAATAAATTAATGTTGAATCATTTCCATTTTTTATAATTAAAGAAATCGTTCACACATAGATGTATGAGAACAGAAAATACCTAACCAGTGTGATATTAGGAAAAAATATATTACTTTTAATGCCAAATTATCATTCCCAGGAAATCATTCTCAGGAAAATCTGAAGGCTTAGGTCTATAAACTTATAAAAGCTACCTACACAAACTGAAAAATATACAAATAGAAGAAAAAAGGTAATAACCATTCCAGATTACTTAACTTTCCTTAGTAAGTCATCAATATCCATATTAACTTTACTTTATATTAAGTATCATAAAACACTTGAAGGTAGACTTTTAAAAATTTTCTATTATGCCATTGGCATTTTTAGTCACAAGTTCAGAGGGAGAAAAGTTCAATGATGCTTAGTTTTAAAATGTATTTTCTGTATTAATTCATTCAAAAAACATTAAAAAGTTAATTAATCTTTTAATTAATCAAAAAAAGTGTTAACTAACACTTTTTAAAGTGTTGGTTTAAAGGTGAAGATATATTTTCAATCTCCAATAGAACTTACTCTTCGTTAAAATGTTCAAAATCACATAACCAGGAAAGTCTATCTTCCTATACAAAACTATTTTAAAATGTCATTTTTAAATAAGAGCTCTTACTTGGCTCTTACTTTTTGAAGGAGTGTTTAATATTAACAAAAATAATATTTTGAATTGAAAGGTACCCAAATGAGATGTTAATAAAGCACTCTGTTTTTATGTAACTGAATTATCAGGGAAAAAAAGGAAAAATCTTTAAGTCTAATTTTTTTCCAATGTGAGTTATTCAATAACTAGTTTTCACGGTAAAATGTTCAAATTTGAGCCAGTGATACATATTTGACATTTGGTAGTATAATTCTAAGAGAATTAGAGAAAAATACAGATTGGAAATTTTTTCTCCTGACCTAAACAGCTTTATGACAAATCAAATGAAATGTTCCATGAAGATAAATGCGTCGTGGATAGATGATGGAAAATAAACAGCGTTTCAATATCATTTCCTGTTTTATCCCATCGTGGTTTTTGTCCCTCTCTGTAATAATTACCTATGCACAAACTCTAGATGGCAATATTGCACTTACTGTACTTTCGAGAAAATTGTCACAGTCAGTCCCCACATATCCTCTTTATCAACATTTTATGTGCCACGGATCTATAGCCTCTTATTATAAGTGTAATGAAGCAGAAGTTATTGAAGCATTTTATTGATTGCTCAGATCACAAGTTTACTGCCATACTGAATTGGCACCTTACTCACTGAAGCAAACTGCTGACACCTTTTTTAAAAAGTGACAACTACATCTATTTCATGACCAGAAATCCATTTTCATCTCTATCAAGACAAGAATGCAATTTTCACTTCATTTAACTGATGTTAGGCCTGCTCAAAGCATGACACTTAGAAAAAGACACAAGTTTAAGGTTCTTAAAATACTTCAAGTAACTAGAATTGCAGCTTGGTTTCAGGAAAAAAAAATTCAACAATCATTCAAATCTACAAACAACCTAATATTCTATAAAATTCCCTATCAGAACCTTTAGAAGCAGTTGTTCAACTACCTGAAACATCTGGAACACAATTTTAATGTTTTTAATAGTAAGTTGTATTTATATATTATTAATTTTGTCCCAAGCTTTCCAAAGACATCAAGAAGTTCAAAACTGAACTATTTTGGGTCGCCTCACTGAGGCTAAATCAAGGAAACGACCCCAATTTTTAATGTATGTATAGATGGGGATCTCATTTAGAGCAAGTGGCTATATTAACAAGACTATACTATATACTTGAAAGTTGTTAAGAGAGTAGATCTTGAATGTTCTCACCACAAAAATGATATGGTAATTATGTAAGATCACAGAGGTGTTAACCATCCCTACGATGGTAATCATTTCATAATATGTAAGTGTATCCAAACATCATGTTGTACACCTTAAACTTGTATAAAGTTATATGTCCATCATATCTCAATTAAGCTGCAGAAAAAAGTAGCCGACATACCGATATAAAAAATGAAATAGAAATAGTTACTCCTTCAGTCATGTTAAGACCAATAATGACTTTGAGTGACCTAAGATACAAGATATAAAAAGACAAACTTTCCACACTTCTTTCATGGGGAATTAAAATATTAACATTTCCTGAAAACTACATTTTACAATCAACAAATTCTGTCAGTACTAAATGTAATTCAAGTATATTTTGAACTCAATTCTGAGTAGAATTACATTATTATTTGTTTGCTACCTAAGTATCAAACTGATCAAAAGCAAGGGCAAAGTGGGGCAACATTAACTTAGGAAAAGTTTTTAACAAAATCTAGAGCTTTGGTAGAGATTAGTTTAATGTAATAATAAAATACATTTCGGTCTTAAACTGCAAAACTAATACATGCTACAGTTGGATGGTCATTTCCTCATCTAATTACATGCCTGCAAAATAAAGTTACAGTACAATTCCAGTTTAGAAAGTGAAACCCAATCTTTGAAATAGAAATGTAGTGTCTGAGATTCTTAAACCCAAGACATCAAATACAGAACATTTAGAAATACCATATAACAGCATTCAAAAAAGTGCCTTGCATGAATTAATAATTAAAAGGACCACATACACGAAAAGCTTAAATCACTCAGGCAGAAAATTATAGTTGTCAACAAACTTCATTAAATAATGGTCTATTACAAACAGTCCAAGTACATATTTCCAAATAAAAATTATAGAAATAAAACATTTCGCTGTAGCTTCAGACATAAATAGAAATTGTCAGGTATTTTTTTTTTAAGTTTAGAAAATGCCTGAAGAGTTTAAGAAATATTTGGGTGTATTTTCTTTATTTATTGTTTTTATGTAATCAACAGACTAAAATTTAATTTCAAAGTTGATCATTTCTTTCCAAAATACTGAAAATGAGGAATAAGATTAAAAAAAATCGCTTTGAATTTTTCCATATCTTAAATTCCACAGAAGCTATGACTTTCTTCATAATTAAGATAGTGGTTGTTAAGATGTTATAGTTAGATTCTCATTTCCTTGGTTTCTGTCTGAATTTCAAAAACGACTATGTAATCTATAATAACTTGTTAAGCTATATTGTGAACCACTTTAAATGATTAAAGCTGGATGCTTACCAGCTCTTTTTGAAACTATTTTAAAAGAAGAGTGTAATGCATTCATTATTTAAAAGTATCTGGGAATCTTGTTGGTTGGGGGAAAAAATTCAAAAAGTATCAAAATTAAGAAGACATTTCCAGTAATGAACGCTTCCCAAAGATCACGTTTGTACTTAAAATCAGTCATTCCAAATCATTATTTATATAGCTTCCTGGCACAGTTCCATGGACTTTTATGCATCTCTACAGTGTTTCTGAACAGACTGACATATATTTTGTTTACTGACAGCAACTAAAAGCTCTATGTAGGATCATAAATAAAGAAGATCATGTTTAAAAATCACTAATATCATTTTAAAAGGTAGTGCAGGCTTGTGTTTTGGCCTCTGTTTAGCTGTGTTAGGCCTATGAATGACAGCTTCCCTGCTTGAAGCACACAGAAAGCACAGCCTTCCTCATTCACTGACAGGACTGTGGCCTTTTCACACGTTCCTTCCACAGCAGTGTTTGTCCCCAAACACTGGAACTCGACACAATGGCATTCCTACTTCAACACCCCCACCAACAGCACCACTACTTAACAAGAATGCTAATGAGATGGAACAGGCCCTGTCGCTGAAAGTGTTAACTGCATTTCATAGCAATGCATTTATGCTACTTCAAAGATTACCAATTAAATAGATTCTGCTTAGCTCTGAGCAATTTCTGAGATGTTTCCACTTTTAAGGAAATGAATGTGATAAATGTAAGACTAAGTGACTTTATGCTGTTCTATATATAATATCTCATTTTATATACATGAATCAGTATATATTTAAGACCACACTAATGTAGTGGGCTTAATTCAGCTGCATGCTATAATAGCCAAGTTAACGTTAAAAATTGAAAAATGAGTATGTTTATAAACATAAAACCAGTAGTTCTGACTTTCCTTTTGAAGTTTTATTATCACAGTTTATTTAAAAGAAATTTCCTTTGGGAATCCCAAAACATCCAATTTAAACTCTGTGATCTTTTGACAGAATCCCAGCAGAACAATATTGTTGTTTTTATATATGATCTCAGAAATGAAATGAATGGAAGTGATATCGAGAGTTCATATAATTCTATAATTTATAAGTTTAGATTTGTTAAAAAACTAAGAATCATCATCCGTCTCTATTTTACCTAATGATTCCTCAACACAATCTTGTATAAAACTAAATAGAAAAGGGTATCCTTAAGGTCAAATGAAGTAAACGCAGTTCAAATAAAGTTCATTAATGCTAAGAAGGATATTTGCTAAGAAGTCCTACTCACAAATGAAGCAACTGCCAGGCTTATCACTTCGCCACTGATGTGACCAGATGATGGTACCACTACAGTGACTTCTCTAAACATTGCAAATAATTTTAAATTAAATCACATTATGACAATACAAAAGAAAAGAGACTTGAGAATACATACAATTGAGCATATTAAAATAAATGAAAATATGCATGGAAATGCATAAGAGTTAAATTTCTATTTCCTTTTCTTCACTTTTATATTTTAAAATAAAACCCAGACAACTATCATATTAAAACTGTTGAATGCAAACCTTTAAGCTATTACAACTTAGCAAAAGTAAAAGGTTTATTTTGGAATGGCAAAGAGCCTAGGTTTTGAAATATGCCCAAATTTGGCATGATGTTGATGATAAAGACAACTTCAGAGATGCTAAAAAAGTTAAATTTTGTTCATATTTTGTTCAAAATATATTTTTCATGAATTTTGAGTCATAAAGAAATCTTTAACATTAAAGCAGCAAGTAATTCTTAAAACATTTTCTTTTTTCACAATACACAGAAATCCTTTCACTCTCGTACAACTGTATATACCTATTTCAATTTTAAATGCTTAGGATAATTAAAGAAAAAAAAACAAGTCGTAACTATTTTCTGAGCCTATTTTCTTATCTCTAACATCCTCACTTTTAATAAAACTTAGAAAATGATTTATGTTTTTTAAGATTTTATTTTAACAGTGCTTTTCTTGCACTAGAGTACGGTCTCATTTTTTACAACATCAAATAATTATAAACTGTCTAATAAGTGGAATTGAATCAGTTAATACCAAATAAATGACTGTAATTAAACTGGTCATAATCCATGTTATATATGATTGTATCTTAAAGGTTAAATAATATTTCAATTTAAATCGTTTACTTAAAATATGACAAAACATATTTCTACCAGTTTTTCTATATGATATTGGTTTAATAAAGAATATTTTTAAAAGTTTGGAGTTTTATTTTTCATATTTATTATTATAAATAGCCTTAACTATGATTATTATTAGTCCCATTTCTGGATCCACTGAAATTAACCGGCTAAGCAAACAATCACATTTTGAGAATAAAAGTTTCTCATGGAAGAGATTTCTTGCTAGTTCTGGATACCTTAGTTCAAGAGTTTCTTCTATCCAGTACAAGTTGAACTTTTCCAAACCAGACAGCAGGAGGTGCTGTGTGAACACTGAGACTGAATGGCATTCTTACCTCCCCTCCCCCAGCACACAGACAATAATAGCAGGACGCTTTCAAAATATTCATTTTTCAGTGGCCTGTAGCCTGAGATAATGAGCCCAGTTCTAAACTGCAACCTCAGAAATGTAAAACCTAGGCTTTATTTAACACGGCAAACTGTATGCTCAACTTCTTAAGACCAAGTGCAAAGAGGATTCTAAAAATGTGTTAACTCTGTTTTTATTTTATACATGGCCATCAGTCATTCTGCTTTGCAATGTGAATTCTACTTTAGGATAAATCGAAATCCCTGTAAGTAGTTATAAAAAAATCAGTCTTTACACACACACACACACACACACAGAGTTATAAGACAAAATCAAGTTTAAACTGATTCAAATATATTAGTTCTCTATCTTACTTTCTGAACATACAAGTTAAAAAAGAATAAATGAAGTGAGTTAGTACTGATAAGAAATTAATTCACGATTTCATTTCCCAGAATGCGATTGGTTTACATTTTAGCCCAACTTCTACAACAGGAATTCTGATTTCATACTGAAAAAAAAAAAAAGAAAAAAGAAAAGAAGAAAGAAGGCTGAACATTTAAACCTTCAACTGCCTTAGAAGCTATTCATTTTCTTGCTTAAAGTAACTGTCTATAGAAATTCCACATAAGGAGTTGCCTTCGGTTTGCACAGTATGCAGCAAGAAAAGATGAGACATATGACATCCCATACCAAAAGACAGATACAATTAGCCCCATTATTGTTGGCTTTGAGATTATAGAAGAAGCATTTTGGCTCCCTAACGGGCACTGAGTTCACAAAATACATGTCACAGTTCTTTTTTTATGACACAATGCCAATCATTGCCTCTATACAACCAAGTACATTTTAAAACACAGAATAAAGCAATTTTTAAAGAGGGGTGACTCACCTGTTTATAACATTTTTTTGCAGACTTTAGTCGTTGGTACAAGGCCAAAAGAACTCCTTGGATGTACATCTTAGCTCCTGAGGGGCTGAAACCTTCTCCCTTAGAGACCCAAACTGGTCCCCGTAAAGGTGTGATGGAATTTTGCAGGCATTTTTCAAGCAGAGGAACTATGCAAGAAAATAAGGGAAAATAAAATCTTTTGACCCAACTGAAATGCACTGCCTGGAACACAGCCCCAGTACCAGAACTAACTCTTAACATCTATTATTTATATCTGACCTGGGTTAAGTCTTACAGAGGCAATTCCTGCATTACTAGTGGCCACCATGAAGGATGTATTTATATTGAGACACCCCCCATGCAAGACTCATAAGCTTTGTGAGCACACCTGAATAGTTCTGAAGTGTGCCTAACTAGCTGCACAGAGTGTCATGGTGTGCACTGATTGCCTTATCTTCTCATTTATCACAGATGAGTTGGAACCAACCTTGCTGAAATCTACTTGCATTGTCCTGATAAAATTGTAAGATCCATGTTGTTTCTGTATATAGCTTCCCATAGAGGAGCCTATGTACCTAAAACACCACATCTGGAAATTATTCATAAAATATAATCCACACCTTCATAAGCCATCTTATTCAAGTCTTTTCACTGCCATCGATTAAATAACCCATAAAAACAGGGTGGCAAGGCTGTTTAAAAATAAAGGGGAGAATCTTAAGCAAGCATTTTATGATACCTTTTTGTTTTTAAGTTTCTGGGTTATAAACTAGTCAAAGATTTAGGAATGCTATTCCAGTAAGCGCTTTGTAAACAGAGAGAAGGTATTTACTTATTGGCCTGTATTGCAACATCTACACTGAACTTGACAGACATGTTTATACACTTTTTCACACGATTAGCTTACAAAGTCTTTCTAGTGTAAAATAGCTAACATTTTTCAAGATTTAATTTCCCTCTGAAACGCCAGAAATAAAGAAATTTAAAAAAAATCTTACGCACATTTGGGAACCCAGAAAAATGAAAGGATATCATTTTTTAACTTGGTCTTAAGTATACACATGTGACATAGTATAAACATACAAAATAACTATAAGGCTTGGCTACCTTATTCGGATACACATTTCTACTAGAAAAGAAATTAAATAGATCACCAGAAAAGAAAATAGCTTCTAGCTCCGTGCCATTGGTTATGTTATATGTGGCATATTTTATGCAGAGAGGCCTAGCGTAGCAATCTGGAAATTGAATTACAATTAGGTTCAGCTGAGCTGCTGAGTGGCTGAGTTATGCAAATGGCCTTTGCTACTGGTATTCTGCTGAATTTTGCTCTTAGTAAAAAAGTTATGCATTTTATGGCACTAAGTTCTGCAACTCTGTGCCATAGCACAATTTAAATTATTTCTAATATATTCAATACTAAGGAGAAAGTTGGAAATAGAACTTAAGCTTTTCTAAAACTACTATAAATAAAGTTAAAAGAAAATTATGACCCAGTGACTATTTAGACATCTTTAGATGTGTGCGCTAAATTCATTCACTCACCCAGCCTCAGAAATTAATTCCTAAAATTCACATATCAAAACCGTGTTTATCCTCCTGGAGCAATTGCTTTTCTCTGTGTTATCCTAACAAATACCTCAAACTTTTAAAAAATATAAGATCAGATATACTATAAAATAAAGGAAAAGAAAAAGAAGCTTATTTTAGAATTACAACTCTTCAATCTTCAAGAAAAATGTATAATATAAATCAATCTTGATTATAATTTTTCCTAAAGAAAACTAGCTTAAGAATCATCAGTGCTTTTAGTTAGCTGCTGTAGCATTCATAGATTACTATATACTGGGTTTTAATTTGTAAACTTTTAATTTGGTACACTCATTGAACCTATTACAGTTTTTGAACATGGAAAGGCATTACATAAATAGCTATTAGGTTGAAATAATTTAAAGTAAACTGAGAAGTAGGTAATAAACTTGAATGACCCACATCCTAGATTTAATCTTAAATTTAAACCTGAGAACATGTTATCAGATTCTCTAGTCCTATAGCCTTATTCATCCATACTTGCCACAAAATAACTTTGAAACTCTTTAAATCAGCCCAAGGGATTCCGAAGTATAGTTTCATAGATCTTCTAATACAAAATCCACTTTTTGCACAGTTTGTGCCCTCTTAAATAAAAATTGAAGAAAAAAATAAAGCTTAGAAAAAAAATTATACCAAAATGCAGGCAGCATCAGAATTGATATAGGATAGAAAATAGCTCCCATGCTCCACATGATTTATGTAATTAGGAATACTATGGAAACCAGAAATAGCAAAGCAAAGAAAGCAGTATTCACAAGCAGGTTTTATAAGGGACTTCAGAATCTGCTCTGAACTTGTTGAATAATCTGTTCAGTATTCCAGAATCTCCCTGCTGGAAGCAAGGTCCTCATTATAACCACAAGAGCGCTAATAAAGGTTAGCCTCTGAACTAGGGATTAGAAGGCTCTTTTCTTTTTGGAAGCTGCAAACTAGTAACTTTGATGATCTTCTTGAAAAGGAAGACAAAGCACACTCCAAGAACAAACAATGTTTCCACTAACTAGGAAGGTACAGAAAACATAAGAAAATGATACGCCCTAAGTACTGAGAAAGGAAGTATAAATATAAGCCTAATATATTTAAAAATTAAATGTATTAATCTGTTAGAATTAAAGAACTTCCCATATAAAAGGAGACTTGGCCTAAAATGATAGTTTTGAAATATACTAGAAAAATTGATTAAAAATAAGTCAGTTGACTTTCAACCCCAATCATAGATTTTTTAACGTGAGTGTGAATTATTTTTTAAGCATTTTAGTGGATATTCTTAATATTCTATACCAAAGACAACTCATGAGTGTTCTTAACCAATGGTTTTCTTTTATGTAAAGTTCTCTTTTACTGTTTCTGAAGCAAAGTGTATTCTATTAAAGAAGTCTATTGCATAAAGATGTGCAAAAAACAAAGGCAACTATTTAGAGAGGACAATAGACACTTTTCAACCTTGGAAAGGGCATAAACCTAGATGTTGCTATGAGCTAACAAGGCCCCTGATATTCAATGAAAAAAATAAGTCTTTCCCAGTGAATGAACTCCAGGGTATTATTTTGTGCATAAACCATGACTTTCTCCTTCAAACTGCTACTCATAAATATTGCCTCATTCAAGAAGGTTAGCTGGCTCCTATTTTCCTATATTCCTTTAATATTTCTGTGTGGAGCTACACATAGTATTTCTTTTTAGGTCTGAGGCCTTTATTCCAGGTGTTCTACCTATTTGTTCCTATTTACATAATTACAATTGCCTGTAATTCCAGTATTTTCATTAAATAGGGTTTCAACACTTTTTCAGACGAGTGGTTTGGAAATTAATCATTCATTAAATTTATCAATATGCATAGATCAGTCAAATGTGATCATTCCATCGGGATCATCACCACCACTGCAGAGGTGCAGTTATGAGGATGATAGATCTTTATCCATTTTGTTTATTCTCAAGTTATGACTTCAGGGAAAACTGAGATGAATCCAGCAGTCTCATTGTGTTTGGAGTTAAGACTGAGGATGCTAAGTAAATAGATCATGTGACCAAAAGAAGTAACTTCATTGAGTAAATATTGAGCATCATGGGTAAATCAATCATATGATTAAACATAGTAGCTATTTTAATTTAATACCTATCAATGGATACTTTTGTCACTCATGCCATTCTATTTCCCTTGCATTCCTTTCTCCTTTTTTTCACGTTAATATATTCTTGTCCTCCGAGGTTCATATCAAATGTTATCTTCTTTGGCAAAATATCCCATGTTATTTAGGCAGGTTTAACTGCTTCCTCTTCTATGTTTCCCAGAGCATTGTTTATAATTTTATTTTCCACTTAATGATTTGAATTAATCCTTACCTTCTCCACTCCCACTCCCAACCTCCAGGATATCACAAATGCTTGAGGGTTTTGAGGCCATACTGTTTTTTAGTTTGGTAAAAGTGGGGCTCAACAAATGTCTACCAGATGAATAAATAGTACGTTGGATATATTGTGGATAGTCTTTTAGGAACTACACACAATCACCTAGAATCTGTAACTGTCTATGACCAAATGAAACTTTGATCAAAATTTAATAAATATTAATATACCAGAATTTTGAAACACATTTAGAATACGTACAACTGTTTTCCTTAATTTTCCTTATAAAATGATCTCGAAGACTAAGAAGGAAAATAAATACAAAAGAAAATGATACAATCTGGCAATGAACCATTAACAAGCCAAGAGAAGGCCAGAGATGGGTATTTATTTAAAAAGTTTTGGAAAAGCCTCATGTGCCTTATCCTGCCATGTCATAAATCATGTTACTATGGGACAAAGCACACCATAAAACTTACGTAGCAAAGCAAAAATATTAGTTAAGGTCAAAATGGCTACTTTAAACAATAAGGATGATATCCTCTAAGAACACATACACAATGAGTTCAAATGCTATTCATACAAAAATAAGCTATTCAGTCTTCAAGATGACCTTATATTAAAACAAATCACTTCATCACTGATAAGAAGCTTGAACTTATTTGGATTCCTGATGGGAGCAGTACAAGGATTTCTGATGAGGAGACAAATATCTCTCTAAAGAGAAACCATAAAGCTGATGGAACTTACCAAGCAGAAATAGACTGGAACGTCTGTCAAGTTCTATACCTACAGAATATACACGCTTTCCAAAAGCAACATCTTATACTAAAAGAGATACTTTGTATGCTCATTTGAATCTACTATGGAAAGCTAAAAAGAGGGTTTTTTAATTAATATATTTTCAAAAAGCACTGGAAATAAAGGCTTTAATAACCTGCTGTGAATTAAAAATTAAAATTCATGCCAATTAAATATTCAGAATCATAATTTACATAATACTGTAATTTTCACATTTCAGTCAGAGTACATGAGACTATGAAAAAAATAAAGAGCACTGCCCAGAGCATAATTACCTATAAAGAAACTTCTATTTGCTCTTTGGCAGCAAGTTTCAGATCTCAGTCTCAAAAATACTCAGCTATTGTTAGCAGGGATCATTAGGAAATTTCCTACCAATTCAGTTGGAATTTATTTTTAAAATAAAGTTTATCTAAAAAGTGCTTTTTGGATGAAACAAAGTGAGCTCTTTAAAGATACTAAGATTTGACTGTCTCCCATCCAGGAAGCATGCCTGGAGGGAGTTTGAGTTAGTGCCAAGGTATGTGTGTGTTTTAATGCTCTTTATCCAGCTTTAGGTGATAGCTGGAAAGCTCCAGGTCTCAGAACAACCAGCAGATGCCACTCAAAAGCATGGTCTGCTGGGAAGATTGAATGATATAAAGCATACTGTCTCCAGTGTTGCTTGATTTATATCAGTATATTCTTATTCAAACAAAAATAAACTAACAGCTGCTGTGTACTTTTGTTTATATGCTATATGTCAAATGTTATTGTCCCTAAGGTACTTATGTGAAAAGATTTAGCAGTCATATTCTTAAATACCGATGCCTACCCAAATTTGGATGTTTCCTCCACTGAACAAAATGACAAGCACACGATTGCTATACTTAGAGCAATCTTTCACAGCTGCTTTAGTTTTTCAGTGATCCTATTAAACTGACGGCATATTGCCTGTGGGGTCTCAGTGTTATAATACTGCTGTAAGAGACATTGATTTGTATGATAGGATCAAACAGAACAGGGATGCATTGGAGGGAGGAATTTCATAGGTCATATTGTTTTTACCTGAGTAAAATTTAATTTAGACATTGTGACCTTTACAGAACACCTGGTTATTTTAATTGCTGATGTGTGGGTGAACGTTGACATTGGGGCTTAGAAAGTATGAAATCTTAGGTCTCTTCTGTTTTGAAAATGCATCCTGAGTCATGTCTTTTCTTAAACTGAACGAAGTAGCTGTGCATTAAATATGCTGGCACATCTTCTGCTTGAGCAAGTGGACCGAAATGGTGTGAATTGTTAATGCCTTGCTGCTTTGGTTCACGGCTTGTGATTGATCATTTGTAACTATATCTACTCCTTGTTCCATGAAATCAAGTATGGAGTAATGGGTTCATCAGATTTTGGGGTTAAATTGAGAGTGAAGAGGTACTGTGTGTGGAAATAAGAGTTGCCATGTTCAGGGCTGGCCTTGTAACAGCATGGAATCTAAAGGCGATATTCAAAACCACTTCACTCATCATACGCTTACTGATTCTGAATAGGGCCCATTTGCAGGGGACATTTGGTAGTTTTCCAATACGCTTTATGCCTCTTTCTACTTCCACCACCATGCACATCTTTTTTTCATACATCCCAGTAGCACACTGGTAGAACAGGTCAG
Source organism: Paguma larvata (assembly GCA_030068075.1). NCBI lineage: Eukaryota > Metazoa > Chordata > Mammalia > Carnivora > Viverridae > Paguma > Paguma larvata. The sequence continues at coordinate 82,476,553 of CM057831.1, forward strand.
CATACACAATTCATTTGTTTAAATAACTTGATTTATACAAGTAGAAATAAGCTGGGATTCTATTGTGTCTTGCCTTTCCCCTCAACAAAAATAATACTGTGTATGTCTTTGAAAATACAAGTATTTTGTGAACTCAGTTCCTTGGGCATCTTAAATACCTGATATTTGGTAATAATGTAAAACAACTTAATTGAATTGCTATATGTATAACTTTAAGGTTACTTAAATATTGAGAATAAACTATATCTAATCTATTTTATGTTGGTCTGGCCTATATCAATACATAGTAATTGAATATATATGACCTGCTTTTGCAAACTTTAAAGCTCTGTACAAAAATTGGAGGCATCATCTTAGAGTTAGTTTTGGAAAATGCAAAGCATGGAACTTAAATAAAACGAACAAAAATTAGAAGTAAAGGCCTTTAGAAATGTCATTATATAATTGCTTGCTGTAACAACCGATACTTTTTTACATTATTATTTTTTATTTTTATTACTATTGAGAAAAGCTTAACCCAAATGGTGTTAACTGAGGCACCAGTTAACTTTTGACCCATCAGAGAAAGATATAATGAAAACACAGTGAAACTTAGAAACAAAATAAAATATACAAAGCACTTAATGTGTCAGTACCATTAAAAGCAAGCTAATTGTAAAATGTTTCTTTTTTTTATGATTTTATTTTTAAGTAATCCCTACACAGAACATGGGGCTTGAATTTAAGAACCCTGAGGTCAAAAGTTGCCTGCTCTACTACTAAGTCAGCCAGGTACCCAAAAATGTTTCAAAATTTTACTGTTACATTGTAAAGTAGCAACCAATACAAATCTAAAACTTTTTCTTTCTTTCTTTTTCTTTTTTCTTAAGTCTAAAAGCAATAATAAAAAAGAAAATAAAAGCAATAATAATAATAATACTTGAGAGACACATGCCTAATTCAGACAGCCCTACAGGAATTAGATAATGTAGATAAAGCTGTTTTGGTTTCCTTGGATGCAAATGCTAAATGAATATATTACATTGAAATATTCTATTTAGGATTACATATATATAATACTATATGCTAATTATTATATATTATATACATAACTTGTAGTTTAAATATGATAAACTAATGTCTTAATAGTTTCAGAGTTAAAATAGAGGGTTCCCTTTCAATGTTTATTTCTCCATGCTCATTTCACAAAAGTAGAACCTTCTATAATTAGCATTTTACATAATCTGTCTACTATCCCATCTTTTTTAAAAACTCTCATGGGGAAGAAAACAAATCTATACTGAGTCATGTTCTTTTACATGGAGAACTTTGTAGAATAAATTGTTTTATAACAGATAGTAACAATTACACTATTTGTTTTCATTGGTAATTATACTTATTTTTTTAATAATGAACTTCTAGGATCACGGACAAGTCATTAGAGTCAAGCTAAGATTTTTGGTTCAAAGACTGAGAAATAAAAGATAAAAACAGAAGCTAGCAGGACAAACCCAAGAAGACGGAAAGAGCAAGGATTTGGTTAAAACATTACATAAACACGGAAGCAAGTTTAGCCCAACAAAACCTAGGAGTGATGACCGTATCTTCATGAATATAAAATAGAGTCTATGTGTTAAGGACTTCAAAAGGGAATTTCTGACAGATATTAAGGAGCCTATGAGCAGATTAGACTGCTTTGTGAATGTTCATATTACACAATTCTGCATTCACATATTTAATAAAAGATGGCAGTGATCCAATTATAAGGGGAGTTCCCCAACTTCCACTAAAAAAACTTTTTTGTTAAATCAAGCCTTTAAAATTTCTTAATATCCTCTATAGATCAATAGTAGAATTATAAGTCAATGATTACTTTCTGCTTTTGTCCAAGCAACAAGAGTAGCCCAACTCTGATGCCTGGAGGTCACTAGGAAACACTGAGGGCCATGTATAAGAAACCTGGGAACCAAGGCAAAGTCACAGGGTGCACTGGTCCCAAGGGAAGTCAGAAGACTTCTCCTCAGAGGCATCTTTCCCACGCAAAAGGGCTCTTAACTGGCCTTTGTATATTCCAGTGCACCCTAAGAGATTTGAGGACTGATTCACAACCACTAGAAATTGGCATCTCTCTTCAGCAAGAGGTCTGAAGTTTTACATTTCATAAAATATGAGAAATAAAGATAAATAGGATTGGGATGCAAGGAATGAAGAGAGGCAATGTATTTAATTTTAAAGAAGATATTTTAGCCATAAGTTTGATCTTAATTCCCTGAAAAGTTCTAGAAGAGATAAGATGAATAGTTTGTGAACTCTTAGAAAAATAAACAGTAATCATTAGAATCCATGTGGAGTAATTAATGTATTAAATAAATATTTTGATGAACAGAGAGAGAGATTCTTGGGGCAAACGGGAAGACTCTTAGGGAAATTCTTTACATAGGGCTTGACATCTCTAACACCAGCATATAATTATTATTTCTTAGAGTGGGAAGTAGGTCCCAATAGACTACAGTTACCATCTATTATTCTTAAGCAAGGACCTACTGCTAAATCTGCATGTCTCTTCTAAGTTAAACAGGTGTATCTGCAACAAAGTAGGAGAACGTATAATGTCTGCACATCTCCTGTTTAGGTCCTCTATTTAGAAACAATTGCTTTCCTTTAATGTTTCCATTTAAAAATTATAGAGAAGTATGTCATGTAGTATCCAAAACAAGGCAAAAGAAAGTTATGAGTGGATGCTGCCTTGGATCTGAATTTCTTTCCTGGATAAAATAATAAAAGGAATGAGAATGAACACACACACACACACACACACACACATACACACACACATACACACACACATACACACACATACAAACACACAGTTGTCCTTGTCTGCGACTTGGCTGACCCTTCTGAGTTACCCACTCTTAGCTAAGCAAGCAATACCACTTACAGAGCCCAAACCATCTGGACCATTGCAAAATTCCAGCAGAAGAGAAGCAGTAGTACTAGCCATAAAAGGGTAATACTAGGCATTTTTAGGGCATAAAGACAGAGGGAAGCATTGGACTAGACTCCTCAGTGTACTGAAGTTTTCGCCCACATTAAAAGGAATCTAAATACAATGCTTCCAGATAAGGGCACCATCCCTAATTTTTATACTAGTTTATGATATCTACTCTACATTATTTAGCCCTGAATTAAACATGGGAAAACAGACAAGCCTACAAAATCTCTATCTTCATGGAGCTTACAGTCTAGAGGACAGACAGATATTAAACAAATAATTTCCCAGTTTTATGAATTACAATTGTCACAATTACTATACATGGGGTGCTATTATTATAACAGGGATACCTGCCCTAGACAAGGGAGGAAAATAGCATAGGAGTAAGGCAGTGTCAGGAAAGTATTTCAGAAGAAGAAACATTTAACATAAGACCTTAAGATGAGTAGGCAACCACTTGCAAGTAGGATAGGGTAAGAGAGAATCCAAGCAGGGAAAACGTTATAAGGTAAGGTACAAGGGCATGAAGAATAAGGTGTCTGAGGAACAGAAATGAAAAGATAAGGTGACTTGACCGCAGAGATGAAGAAGCTAGTAGTACGACGTGAAGATGGAGAAGCTGGGAGGGACCAAATCATAAAGGTCTCTCAGCCCATAATAAAGATTTAAACATGGATTCAGTATGACAAGGCTAAAATCACCTTGTAAATATATTTTATTTTTAAGTAATCTCTATATCCAATGTGGGGCTTGAACTTACCACCCCGAGACCAAGAGTCACATGCTCTACTGACTGAGACAGACAGGCACCCCCTAAAATTACTTTTTAAAATAATGTTACTAAGAGAGATTGGTGAGCTTGTAGATTCATAACTAAACAAACAGCCATATCCATTGAAGATTACCATAAGTTAGAGACAAGGACTCTAATAACATGCTAGAGATTCTCTGTCCCTAATCATGGTATAGTCAAATTTTTTTTAAAAAATTATCAATAATTTAGACAGTGATAGAATTGGTATTCATTTACAAGTGAAAACAAAAATGGAAGAAATTGTTAATCCCTGGGTTACAATTTATGTATCTGAAAGATCTTGCAAGGCTAAACTACTAAATAAAAACGTTGAAAGTAGAAATTTAATAGGAATCAATGTATAAGGTTCTGTTCACATACTTATAAAATCAGCAGTACAAGTACAGAACAACAACGAAGCAGTTTAAGAGCAAATTGTTAGCAAAAGCTAGCGAGCTTTCGTTGTCTTTAAATTCAATTTAGGTCAAGGATACAATGTGTCTAAAAGAAAGAAAAATGTACTTGTCGATTACATAACGATCTGGGAAAAAGTGGGGGAGGTGTGATTCCTTTACTTTCCATTGATTGACCTGGGAAATTGTATTCTAATAAACTATGAAAATTTACATTCTAAATTTCAGAACCCAAATTGTGGCGTCATCTGTAGAGAGGTGGTAGATTTTATTATAAAAAAAAAAAAAAACTTCATCTTCTTCAGTTAAGGTAGAGAAACAGCTGGAAGAAAAGATTTTCCTACAAATCTAGGAAACAGGTTTGCTAAAGGAGTCAAGGAGAAAGTAAAGTGATTTTTTGTAGGCTCCATGTCCCACGTGGGGCTAGAATTTAGGACCTGGAAATCAAGAGATGCATGCTCTACCGACTGAGCTAGCCAGGTGTCCCTAAAGTGCTTTCAAAATATGCTTCAACTTTATGATAAAAACAAAGCAGTGTATGCATGAAAATAAACAAGACAGTTTTATTTAGCTGGAGGAGGAAAGAGATCTCCTTAGAACAAAGGGAAATATCTGATCTGAACACACATTTTTAACAGATAGGAAAACAGAAACTGAAATCCTGAAGGCCAGATATGAGGGTATCAAGGCTAACTACTCTTAAAGAGTTTATGATAACAGGGGAAAATATTTTAATTGTTACAAAATCACAAACAGTAACTGGAGCCCAGTAAAACCTAACAGAGAAATAAATATCTCACAGAACAATCCCCCAAAGGAGGCAGAATCCCCAAATACTGTGAGGAGGTGATATTTATTTTACAGATAAATTAATAGTAAAAGAAATTGGAGAATCTCTTTTGAGGATGGGACAGTTATACAAAGTGTGCACATGAAATCTGAACAAATTGGAGAGGGGAATACTAGGAGGATTAATATTAAATACTCAAAAACGTATTTAGTGAATGCCCCCCGCCTGCACCACCAAATTTCTGGGCCTAAGATTAAGAAAAGGAAAAGGGAAGATGAATGACGTCATGGAAGATGCAGGCATAGACAGATCCAGTGGTCAGATCTAAATTAGATGTTAGGCAGTGGGAAAATTCGTCCTGGGTGGGATTATTTAGCTCAGGGAGGTGAAAATGGGTAGGACTGGTTTGAACAAAAGATGATATTGACAAACTTGGAACTTATTGATATTGTATCTCTCACTATGAGAGACCCTGCAAGAAAACTATCTACAGGAATATGTTAGAAAAACACAAGTATGAACCCAAAAGCAAAGGGAAAGTAAAAGAAAAGAAAGAACTCAACGACCACAAAGAATGCATCCCACGCCTGTTAAAGAAGGGAACCTTTCTGAAAGGAACAGGAGTACGGTCGAGGCAAATCCTGAATATCATAGAAAAAGAGAACAGAAATGTTAACTCAAGCCTAGGAAAGACCATGTCTACAGGAGGAAAGACCATGAGTGCTGGTCCTCACTGAGCACCCAAGACCACGAGGTTGAGAAACATGAACAGCCACTTCAGCTCTGAAATCCCTGGAGGGAAGCTCTTCTCTAATGGGAACAAAGTGAATATAAGGCAGAAGCTCTGATCATGAAGGCGGTGTCTTGGGCTTAAACAGTCCCATAGCCAGAGGCCATTGCAGTAGCCACTGTGACCCAGGATTGAAATTACCGTTCCCCGAAGCAAGATGGAAGCTTTGCCACCAGAGAGGGCCTACCCTCAGTTCAGCATGGGGTTCAGAAACATGGGACTCAGAGGGAAAAGACCATCAAGGTGTGTGAAGAACTTTACAAAGACAAATAACAACATCTCAAATAAGTCCGGGGGCTGCCACCAAAGTAAATTTCCAAATGTTGCAAGAATATAAGAGTATCCCCTTTGAGAATAATAATAATAACAGCAAGGATGATAAAGTATTCTATAATGTTGGGGTGCCTGATTGGCTCAGTTGTGGAGCATGTAACTCTTGATCTCACGGTTGTGAGTTTGAGCCTCATGTCGAGTGTAGAGATTACTTAAAAATAAAATCTAAAAAAAAAAATGTTATATAATGCTTACCAAGTGTCAGGTACTTGTTCTAAGGACTTTACATATAATTCACTTTATCTTTAAAATAACCTATTAAGGCAACTAATTTTATAGATGAAGAAACTAACTCTCAAAGAAACTAATGAACTTGTCTCCGTTCATACAATAGGTGGCAGAACTGGAGTTTGAACTCTGGCTCCAAAATCAGAGCACTTCATCAACTCTTATGCAGCATTATTTTAGAATTCGCTGGCCAATTTTTTCCTCAAGATATTATACATACATAATGCTCTAATTAATCCCTTGATGGGAGATTGCTTCCCAACAAGTTATGTCATATGTCACAGACCCCGCTCAACAGTATAAATTGACTGGCATCTTGGAAAGACTCACATGAGGAATGCTTTCTCCTCTTTGCCTTCCTTCACTTAGTTTCTGTGATGCTCGCTGGCAACAGTCACATGGTCTGGATCATGCCAAAATAGGGTCCTGAAAACATCATTTTGCTTGGAATAGTCACATTAGAAACTGGGGACTGGCTTCTGTTCTGAATATCCCGGGTATGGGGCTGATGTTGTGATCATCACTTGATCCGACTGGAATGAGGGCACATGAGAAAGTTGGTGGAGGCTCATTTCAACTTCTCAAGTCCTGAGGGATGACACCCACCATGGGTGCCCAGAAGGTAGCTGCTGGAGGAATTCCAGCTCAAACGAGGCATCCAAAAGCCATCTGGCTGACACTTGGAAGAATAAAAATTAAGGACTTTAATTTCTTTGAATTTTAACTTGAGGAGTTGGAACTTTTATTGGATTTTAACTCACAAAGGTAAGGTTATTTGATTTTGGAATTCACTTCTCTGTAGATATAAAATTTTTGGATTTTCGTTTCTTTGGAGTTTTATTCTTTAAATTTAACTTCACAAAAATTTCATAATGGGAAAGAATTAACATTCAAGTTCAGGATATGTTTTAGGAATTTTGTGATTAAAACACATTAATCCTATCATTTGATTTCAATGCATTGTACAATCTCTAAAGAACATTTCAGAGAATAAAGAGCCATTTTGGATAGTGTTACTAGGTATAATTTGGGGTGGGAAATGACATAGGAAGTGAACATTCAGTGTTCAATAACATAGACTTGGAGCCAATTTAATTATATTCTAACTCATTTCAGAATCTTCTAGGGTAAATTTCATACTATCCACCATGATCTAGAAGGATCCAGAGAGGAGCAGAGTTTGGTTATGGGAATAATAGGTCCTAAGAGACTGAGGATCTTTTTTCTCAAGAGGTAGAGTGACTTCTCTCGTTCACCAAAATGGAATAATGAAGCCAAAGAAGTTAAGAGAACAAACAGTTGGGAAATGTTAGGGGGAATGAGGTCTATCAAAATCTGACACCATTTACATGTGTTCTGCCACTGTTGTGTGCTTCTATAATACCAGATAGCTCATATAGGATTAGTAAAAAGGCAATTATATCAGTATAATATAGAAGTTTGGTTGGTGGATATGTGCTTTTTCCTAGGCAAAGGAGGCCAAGAGAGAAGGCGTAGAATTCTAACATTTAGCAGGAAAGAAAAAAGACTCTAGCTTGCCTGCAGCTGGGGTTCCTTACATGACTCTGTAGGAGTTTTGCTTCCTCCTGTGCCTTCTTAAAGGAAGCCCCACTGGCTCAAACCTCCAGTTGACATCCGTCTGCATTGTCTCACACTCTATTGTTTTTGTGCAGCTTTAATATCTTCTGAAGCAGCACTCTGAGATATGTACCCAGGCTATCTACAGTATCTCCTAAGGTAATATTTCTTATTTAAGTTAGCATTCTGGTTTTAAAGGTGCATGGATTTTGAATGGTCTTTCTCAACCCTGTTTTCATAGCTTTGTAATTTTGGTGGTAGTGATTTGCAGAATGCATTTTTTATATAACGTTCTAGCAGAAAGGCTGTACTAGCATGCGGATCATACACAAGAATATGGCATCTTTACACAGTGGACAGTTCTACTCTAGAAAGAATAGATTTTTGTGGGAGGCATAAGTAAGGAATGTTTACGCATGTAACGAAATAGATTTCTTTGTTAAAATCTTCTGTGGTTTTTAAAAGTCTAAAAACATAAGCAATTTGCAAATCCTATGAGGTTTTAAAGGTTTCACTAGACTTGACAGAGTAAAAGTTAGGTGTCATGTCCACTGTGCTCAATTCTCACAGCATAGGAGGAAAACGTTCAGGGTATATCTAATTCTAAAAAAAGAAGCAACAGATAGGAGAAAATTTTTCACTTTGTGTATCTGTTACATTTCAGTCCTCAGTACAATTATACTTCTAATCTGTCCTTATAAGTAAAAAGTAATTACTATGATCTTAATATCAGACATCATACTCTGATCTGACATAAAATAAGCAAACAACAAAAGTCATACATTGAGAGTATTAGCATTTATTGAAATTAAAAGGTAACTTGCCCATAACACTTGACCTTTCCCAAGCTGAAGTTCAGAAGACCATCAAATATATAAGTTTAGGGACCTCAATCATTTGATGCACAAATTCTACTAACAAAGAAAAAATAAACGCAAAAACCTAATGTTAAGTGACTAGGGTGCTACAGACTGGAAGTTCCTCCAACAGGATTAGCTTCTTTGAGGATTTTAAGTCTAGTGAACTTGTTATGCTTCCACATGTTAGTAGTTGCATAGGCTAATTTCAGCTGGCATAGCTTTCCTAAGTACGCAAAAACACAAGGCAAGGCATGCATTCAAATGTGATAATAGCACACTTCTGGGACACGTGAAGCATGAGACATGAGTCTGAATGCCAATGCCTCTGGCGTCCATGAAGCATCACACCTCAGAGTCAGAGCTTTTATGTTTTGATAAGTATTTCTGCTCTTCCACATTTGGGAGGGGGAAAAATCAACTTTCTAAATGTAAATCTTTCCCCTTCACCAGGGTTTCTTACAGTTTTAATTCTAATGATTTATTTTAAAACATTTTTTTTTTCAAATCCCAGTGAGGCGGAAATAATTTAAAGGTGGATAGGGTCTTTAGAAAATGTGTTATTTACTTTATTAATGCAAGTTTAAGAGTGATTATATAATATTGTTGATTACAAAGATCATTTTAGACAGCGTGATTAGGGGGGAATGCAAGAAAGAAAACATAAACTTTAATATTGATACTCTATATTGCCTCCGTCCCTCATAAAAGACCACAAAGAAGGACTCTCTGTGTTTCATGTGTCTTACAGGTAAGTAACTAGCTAGATAATCGGTATGTCTACAAAAGCTTTGAAATCTTCTAATAAAATAAAAAATAATTATCATGTCCAATACAAAGATTAAAAATGACAAAGAAAATATAATTTACTTTATAATATGCAAACACACATAGAATCCTAGGCAGAAAAAAAATTAAGAATTATAACAATAAGTATCAAAATATCTTTTTTAAAGTTTATTTATTTATTTTGAGAGAGAGAGTACAAGCACAAAATCAGGAAAGGAACAGAGAAAGAGGGAGAAAGAGAATCCCAAGTAGGCTCCATGCTCAGCATGGAGCCCAATGTGGGGCTTGATCTCATGAATGTGTGATCATGACCTGAGCTGAGATCAACAGTCAGAAGCTTATGGGGTGCCTGGGTGGCTCAGTTGGTTAAGCAACTGACTCTGGATTTCGGCTCAGGTCCTGATCTCACTGTGGAGAGATCCACCCCCACGACAGGCTCTGTGCTGACAGCACGGAGTCTGCTTGGGATTCTTGTCTCCCTCTCTCTGCCCTTCCATGGCTTATGTGCTCACTCTCTCTCTCTCTCTCTCTCTCTCTCTCTCTCTCTCAAAAATAAATAAATAAACATTAGAAAAAAGAGTTGGACGCTTAACCGACTGAGCCACCCAAGTACCCTAAATATCAAAATATAATAGTAGTCACTCAATAGTACTAAGAAGCAAGAATATTAAAAACAAATGTAAGTATTCAGGATAGCCATATTCTAAAATCACTTACAGCTGTCTGGGTCTAGCCTTGCAGTTAAGTATGCCACTTAATATTTTGGCCTTCTTTAGGCATTCGGAGTTAAGGTTCAGATGAAGCGATAGGACCATAAGAGTAGCATTTTTAGTAGTGCTAACAGTAGCACTAGTAAAGAATAGTGAGTGAAATAAGTCAGTCAGAAAAAGACAGATACCATACGTTTCCACGCATAGGTGGACTTTGCGAGACTTAACAGAAAACCAGGGGGGAGGGGAAGAGGGGAAGGAAAAAAGACATAGAGAGCGAGGGAGACAAAACATAAGAGACTTAAATACTAAGAACAAACTGAGGGTTGAGGGGGGCATGGGAAGAGGGAGAGTGGGTGACGGGCACTGAGCAGGGCACCGGTTGGGATGAGCACTAGGTGTTGTATGGAAACCAATTTGACAATAAAAAAATATTAAAAAAAAGAATAGTAATTACTACTAAAGTATAAAAAGTAAATTAAAAAAGTGAGAAGTAAATAATAGTAGTAATTACTACTAATAGTAATTTAATAGTACAAGTGTGGAATTCATGGTATTTTTGCTCTTAGAAATTAGAAAATCAGTGCTTTTAAAAATACAGATAAGGAGCACCTGGGTGGCTCAGTCGCTTGGGCAACCAATCTCAGCTCAGGTCATGATCTCACGGTCTGTGAGTTTGAGCCCCACATCGGGCTCTGTGCTGACAGCTCAGCGCCTGGAGCCTGCTTCGGATTCTGTGTCTCCCTCTCTCTCTGCCCCTCTCCTACTCAAACTCTGTCTCTCTCTCTCTCTCTCTCAAAAATAAATAAAAAATTTAAAAAGATTTAAAAAAAATAAATACAGATGAAAGTCTCATATTTTGACAAAAACACACAATAAAATTGGGTTTTTTTTATTGTTTTAAAGTTTATTTATTTATTTTTCAGAGAGGAAAAAGAGAGCACAAGTGGGGGAGAGGAGAGAGAGAGAGGGAGACACAGAATCCAAAGCAGGCTCCAGACTCTGAGCTGTTAGTGCAGAGCCTGATGCAGGGCTTGAACCCATGAACTGTGAGATCATGACCTGAGCCAAAGTCAGATGTTTAACCAACTAAGCCACCCAGGGCCCCCAATAAAATTGTTTTAAAACACATGTCATAACTTTTGAAAACCCCTAGAATTTAACCAAAACATTTAAAATTTTTCTATCTGAGCACACAGTAGTATAATATCTCATTTTTCTCTTTTGAAAGCTGTATACTATAGAAAGTATCTGTTAAATTATGAAAATCTATCAATTACTTTTGTTTATTAAGTTATGACTTACAAAGATTAAAATACACATGATTTTTCTTAAATCTAAGTTTTAGCTTAGATTTAGCAACCTAAATCTATGTTTTAGGTTGAATGTTTGTCTCTCCCCAAAATTCAAATGTTGAAACTTAATGTGATGGTGTTTGGAGAAAATTAGGTCATAAAGATAGAGGCCTCATGAATGGGATTATTGTCCTTATACAAGAGACCCCAGCAGGGACCCTTGCCCTTCCTACCATATAAGGACCCAGTGACAAGACAGCAGTCTATGAATCAGTCAAGGGCCCCTCAACAGACAGTGAATCCACCAGGGCCTTGATCTTGGGTCTTCCAGACTTCATAACTATAAGAAATAAATGTTTGTTGTTCAAGCCATTCAGCCTATGATATTTTTGTTATAGCTGCCCAAATGGACCAACACAAGCTGAAATAAAAATTCCTCAAACCTTAATCTCTTGCATTTCCTTTTGTATAGGAATATTTCCCATGTCAAAACTAAACTTTTATTATATCTGTGTGTTCATATGTATATAAAACAAATTATGCAAATCTCTTTTGAAACATGATCATAGAGTTTATAAAATCTTTGTGACTTACCTTTTGAAATATCTTTAATTGTTTTGCCATACAAATCATAAAGATATCTGGCTGGTGAATTTAGGTTCATTTTCATTGTGCAAGTATCTAAAACCTACCAAGAGATGGCAGAAAAAAAACTATAAATAATTTGTTACAATAAGCTCTGGATAAATTGAATAAGCGTTGAAAATCCTTTCTATACTAAATGGCTGTACAAATTATATTGTAAAATAATAATTTGTATGATTTAGAAAATATTTCTAAAATATGAAAAGAAAAAAAGCAGTTACAATTATTAGATCACAATTTTACTTTAAAAACACACCAACTGGGGTACCTGGTGACTCTTGATTTCAAGGCTGTGAGTTCAAGCCCCATACTGGGTGCAGAGCTTACTTAAAAAAATAAATAAATGAAATAAAAATAAATGGAAATCACAAATATTAATAAAAAAGAGAAAAGAGAAGCAATAAATATTAAAAAGTGGTTACGTACTAATAAATGCTAGAACTAAAAGAAAGTTTTATTTATTTTTTATTGTTTTTATTTATTTATTTAGAGAGAGAAAGAGAGCATGAGCTGCAGAAGGGAAGAGAAAAAGGGAGAGAGAGAATCCCAAGCAGGCTCCACACTCTCAGTGCAGAGCCCAATATGGGGTTCGAACTCATGAACCTTCAGATCACGACCTGAGCCAAAATCAGGAGTTGTATTCTTAACTAACTGAGCCACTTAGGCACCTGAGGAAAGGTTTTACATTATTCTTGCTATTTTCTATATTTTTTATTGACTTACAATGGCAGGATATTACTTTTATTTTTTTATTTTTTATTTTTCAAATGTTTATTTTGCTTTGAGAGAGAGAGAGAGACAGAGAGAGATGGGGAGGGACAGAAAGAAAGAGAGAGAGAGAGAGAGAGAGAGAGAATCTCAAGCAGTGCAGACCCCAACATCGGGCTTGATCTCATGAACCATGAAACCATGATCTGAGCAGAAATCAAGAGTTAGACACTTAACCAACTGAGCCACCCACATGCCCAGGAAGGATATTACTTTTATACTGGTGTTACTCAACACAAATAAATGGAAAGATATACCATGTTCATGGATTGGAAGAATTAATATTGTTAAAATGTCCATATTACCCAAAGCAATCTATAGATTCAAGGCAATCCTTATCAGAATACTGTTTTTCACAGGCTAGAAAAAATAATTGTAAAATTTGTATGGAACCACAAAAGACCTGGAGTACCCAAAACAATCTTGAGAAGGAGGAACAAAACTGGAGGTATCATGCACCCAGATTTCAATTATATATACCACAAAGCTATAATAACCAAAACAGTATGGCACTGACAGGAAAAAAAAAAAAAAGACACAGAGACCATTTGAACAGAATTGAGAACCTAGAAATAATCTCATACTTATATGATCAATTTATGACAAAGGAGGCAAGATTATACAATGGGGAGAAGACAGTGTTTTCAATAAATAGTGTTGGGGAAACTGGACAGCTACATGCAAAAGAATGAAACTGGACCAGTTTCTTATATCACACACAAAAATAAATTCAAAATGTATCGAACATCTAAATGTAAGCCTTGAAGCCATAAAACTCTTAAAAGAAACCATAGTAATCTCTTGGACATCAATCTTAGCAAAATTTTTCTAGATATGTCTTCTCAGACAAGGGAAACAAAAGCAAAAATAAACAACTGAGACTACATCAAACTAAAAAGCTTTTGCACAGTGAAGGAAACCATCAACAAAACAAAAAGGCAACCTACAGAATGGGAAAAAGATCTCTGTAAATGATGTAGTGAATAATGGGCTAATATCTAAACTGTATAAAGATTCATACAAGGGGATACCAAAAAAAACCAAAGGTCAAAGAGGTCGTTGCCTGCTTTCTCCCCTAGGATTTTGATGGTTTCCTGTCTTATGTTTAGGTCTTTCATCCATTTTGAGTTTATTTTTGTGTATGGTGTAAGGTTCATTCTTCAGCATGTCGCTGTCCAGTTTTGCTGAAGAGACTGTCTTTTTTCCATTGGATATTCTTTCCTGCTTCATCAAAGATTAGTTGGCCATACATTTGTGGGTCCATTTCTGGGTTCTCTATTGTGTTTCATTGATCTATGTGTCTGTTTTTGTGCCAGTGCCATAACATCTTGATGTTTATAGCTTTGTAATAAGTCCAGAATTGTGATGCCTCCAGCTTTGGTTTTCTTTTTCTGGATTGCTTTGGCTATTTGGGGTCTTTTTTGGTTCCATACAAATTTTAGGATTGTTTGTTCTAGCCCTGTGAAGAATGCTGGTGTTATTCTGATAGGGATTGGTATCCATAGTTTAAAATTGGAACCTGTAATCTTAGTCTTAGCCTGACCAACTCAATTTCTTTATGACAACAAACATATTTAAACAGCTTAATGTGTATATAGGGACAAAGTTGTACTCTCCTTTCAGTCTGGAGAACAACTTTCAAACATTGTGACTGATTTGGTTTATCTAGTTGCATGCATGTTGCACTTAAAAGGCAAATATCTAATTGACAAATTTAATTTGACAAATTGGCCTTGACTGTATTACATCAGAGGTTCTCAGCCTTTATACTACCTCTACACATGACCAACAATGTTCTCATGAGCCACATACTGCCATGGGCATTCACAGGATTGTGTGTCTTTCTTCCATGCTGGCTGCAATCCAGAGTTTGGGGCAATTCTTCAGAAACTGTATTACTGATCTTTTTTCTCAAAATCAAGAAGGAATATCTATTTATGATTAAGAATGAAGTTACAGGAATAACCTTGAACCCTCTAATCTATGGGGAAATATTTACAATATCGGTGCTTTTCCTAGTTAAATAATTACAACATGCAATGTATTTCACAAGTGACTATAAACTCTGTCATGTAGAGCAAATTCATTGACCACCAATCTGCCTATTTGGAGGGTTTCAGTGCATGAATTCAATTCCTGACCAATGCCTTATGTCCTCTTAAGTCAGACAAAATACTCCTTTGGAATATATAATTTGGAAGAGCCTGGTGGCTGGAAGTGGTCCTTGCTACCCAATAAAATAAGGTAATAATGCTAGTGACTAAATGTTACTCTTCCTGCCTTCCTTCCCACTCTCTTGGGCCAATTTCTATAGTAATTACTACACATAAGTTCACCTAAGACTCCTATCCATGGACTGAAAACATTACTAAAGATTCTTATAAAGTAATATTCAGAATATAAGAGAGAAGTTATCAGAAGAAAATGAAGTTACGTCTGTAACTTTAGAAAGAAAATAGAGTGGAATGTACTGACATTGGCATGGGATCCAACCCTATGTTTTTAAAAATACTTTATTGACACAGTTCGTCTCTAGCAAAATTCTCCTAATGGTCACTTTCTTCCATGTGACTTTGTGTCTAAAGATTATTCTTTTACCGCCACCTGCTCATTGACAGACATATCAATAGATAAGTCAATATACATTCTTCCTTAGCCAGTCAATTCTGAATACTACTAAGAATCTACAGTTGGTCCCATAAAGCCTCCTCCTTGGGCTCCCTTTATTCTTGATCTTTCCATTCTTTATACTTAGTTCTCGATTTTTTAATATTACAAATCTATTATTTAAAAGTTCAATTGAGCCCTTTGGTACAAATTATACTCCCCAGTTACTAGTGAAGGTTCAAATATCTAAATATCCTCATCCTAAGTTATAATTTACCAATTAAACTAAGTAAAATGTGAACTATTTGAAGATATTCCCAGTTACTTCAACTAAAATTTCAATGATTTTAAAAATTGTTTCAAATATTGCTGCCTTTATGCTTAAAAAAAATCAGCCAAGTGAAATTACACAGCTTTCTAACTCAAAGATCCCTCTTTTCATTGTGCTAAAACATCAGTAAAAATGTTTGTGCAAGCCAAATTTTAAGAGTTAAATGGGTATAAAAACCAGCATTAGAAAATCAGATACTAGTAATTAATAATGCATCAGCAACACTGTCATTCTCTCATGCTTTCAGTATAAAAGATCCTTGCAGTGTTTAAGCAATGCCAACCTTCAGTAATCATTTTCTCAGAGTCAATTATCAGTGGTATGAATTAGTATCAATATAAATTTCTGTCAAAAACGTTGAAATGAAGCCTCTACTTGTAAGGCCATTCTTATAATTCACAATTGAAAATATTTAACAGTGTCATCTTACTGTAATATTAAGGTTAATTAAAATACCATTTCCACTCATCTGTGCCTGTTAAGCTTGTTCGAATATTATTTTTATAAATTCACATTTTGTTAATCTTACAACATAGGTTGTAGTGAACCCTTCAGATACTGAAATTTAAAATCATCATTCTGTAAAACCAGACTCTTCTTGATAAACAACTGGGGAGAGATTTTCCACAAACTGTTTTTAGTTTACTCTGTTTATGGTTCTGGGAGTTACCTCCACCCATGGGCATATCCAGTGCAAAGTTTGGAGCTTCTGGAATGGTTACCATGGAGGTGGTGAAGTTACACAATCTACAGCCTCTGGGTTTGGCTCACTACTACCCCAGTCCAGGTGAAAGAGTTCAACATTACCCTGGCCGAGTGAGCCAAATCAACAATGTTGACATGTTTTTATGTGTTCACATTTAGAAGTATAAGCCCTGATTTAGACTTCCCCACAAACTCTTTTCAGCAAGGGTCAGCAGCCTGGCCACAGCCTATTTCTGTATGGTCAATGGCTAAGAATAAGAATGGATGAGAACAATCTGTACAAATTAAAAATAAATTTTTTTCATGTTTATTTTATCTATCTATGTATCTATCTATGTATCTATGTATGTATGTATGTATGTATGTATGTATGTATGTATGTATCTATCTATCTATCTATCTATCTATCTATCTATCTATCTATTTAGAGAGTGTGTGCATTACCAGGAGAGAGGCAGAAAGAGAAGGAGAAAGAAAATCCCAAGCAGGCTCTAGACTGCCAGCACAGACCCCCATCGCAGGGCTCAGTTCCATGAACTGAGAGATCATGATCTGAGCTCAAGTCAAGAACCAGACACTCAACCTGCCAAGTCACCCAGGCGCCCGTACAATTTTAAATGTTAAAAGAAATCAAAGAATATCATTTTGTCACATTAAAATTAAAATTTCAGTGCCCATAAATAAAGTCTTGGAAAACAGCCACACTCTTTATTTACATATTTTATGGCTGCTTTCACGCTGCAGCAAAAGGGTCTTGGCACTGTGCAATCTGAAAACGCTTCCCCTGAGCAACAAAATCGACTTGGCCCTCAGGCTCTTTTAAAAGAAACCAGCCTGTCCCCCTGAGTTCACTAATTTTCTCAGAGTCTTCTCAAGTGCTGGAATTTTATTGTTTCATATGAGAGTCTCAAAGTGGTGGGAGAGGATGGGAAGGTGGGAAGTGGTGTTACTTAACAATCCTATTTTAAGATTTCTTCCCAACTCATTTAAGGAACAAAGAAAACAGCCTGACTTTCAAGTGACCACCTTCCTTCACTCCAGTCATTCTTTTTCATTCATGGATAAAAATCCTAACCCTGGCTGATGCTTACTATTTACTAGTGGTGCACATACCAAGAATCTTGGTGCTCCTGGAGAAATCACACAAATGATCACATCAGCATTAGTATTATTCATACTCACCAAACTCCATGGTCCCTTAATGCTGCCCAGTCACTCCTATTTCATTTATTTGGTCAAATCTCTCTTCTACTTACCATAGTGAATATTTCAAACCATCTCTGCTCAGCTATCTCCACCGGGCCTCCTCTCCCCTACTTCCCTCTTTACTTTTGGCCTTACATCAGAGAGAATTGAAGCCTCACCCTCCTGCTACTAAAACTAAAAGTATACCTATTTCTACACATATTCTCCCCTTCTCTCTCTAGTTTTAAGAGTCCCTGTTTCTATCTAAGGCCAATATTCCACTTACACTTTTAATAACGTTTGCTCTCAACTTTTAAAACAGTATATATTATCCATCATTTCTTCTCTTATGCATTCAACTATCCTTCTCAATGAGATTTTTCCTACTGGTACTTAAACATGATCAAGGCTTTCCTATCTTAGAAATTAAATCTTCCCTTACCCCACATCTCCCGCCAGCTACTCCTTCCCTTCACAGGTAAATCTTTAAAAGATTTGCCCATGCTTCTGTTTCCATTTCCTTTTCCCACTCGCTCAGAGGCCACTACAGTTTGACTTTCCATAGTATTTTACTGAAATCACTCTCACAAAGACTACCAATGATTACCATGTTGACAAATCCAAGGAATATTTTCTTAATTCTCATTTATTTTGATTTTTCAATAGCATTTGACTGTTTCTTCTATCAACCCTTTTTTCCATGAATTCTGAAATATGATAATCTACTAATTTTTGTCCTGCTTCTTCTTCTTCTTCATAGGTTCA
This sequence comes from Paguma larvata, assembly GCA_030068075.1. Lineage (NCBI taxonomy): Eukaryota > Metazoa > Chordata > Mammalia > Carnivora > Viverridae > Paguma > Paguma larvata. The sequence continues at coordinate 82,495,109 of CM057831.1, forward strand.
TCCTCCTCTATTCACTCACTGGAGTTCTTTAAGATCAGTCCTAGTCTTCTTCCTGCCTCACTCTAAATTAGCTTTTAAGGCAATCTAACCAATGCCCCAATGTTTTATTTTCCATCTATTTCCTGATGACTTCCAAATCGGTAAGCTTATTCCTTGACTCTTCCTGAGCTCCAGATTGTATAGTATCTCTTCAGTATTTCTACTTAACACAAAGACCCTTCAAAATCAACATGTCCAAGACAATCCCTCTTCTTCCCTTTAAGCCTACTCTTCTTCTCTCACCTTGGGTCTTAGGGAAAAGTACACCCATCCATCCAGATGTGCAAACCAGAAATATCAAAGTTACTCTTAATACCCTTAACACCTCACTGTACTTCACTCCACGTATCCAAGCTACTATCAGGGCCCCCTGGTTTTATCTTCTAAAAATCATAGAAATTCGTCTATTTATTCCATTTGTACTACTACACCCTAGTCTAAGCTATTGTCATCTGTCACCGGGTCTCTCTCCCGCAATAGTTAGCTAATAGTTGTGCCGCATCTACCTGGCCCACCCAATCTGTTTTCCACTGAGCACCAAAGTAATTTATATAAAAAGGTAAATCCAGTTACCTTCTTTTCTGCTCCTAACTAAAACTACTTAAATGAATTCTCACTTGTCTTTGAGGAGAAAAAATAGGGCAAAAACCTGTAATTTTTCCTGCAAGGACAGGTCATATGTTGACCTTTCAATTCATGGGATTCATCCTGCTCACTCTACAACAGTCTTTGGATATACTGTGCTCTCTGCTTGGAAAGGTTACCATACTTGATATCCTCTGTATGTACCCAGATAAATTCTACTTATCTCTTCTCAGATGACTTCCTTATGCCACCTACTCCATATTCAATAATGAGGCTTTTAGGGGCATCTGGCTGGCTCAGTCAGTAAAGCATGTGACTCTTGACCTTGCGATTGCAAGTTTGAACCCCACATTGGGTGCAGAGATTACTTAAAAATAAAATCTTTATTAAAAAGAAAGAAATAAATAATGTGACCGTTATACAAACGTCTTTTGCTACCACTAGACTAAAAGCTACACAAGGAGGTGCCTGCATGGTTCAGTCAGTTAAGCATCCAACCCTTGATATCAGCTCAGGTCATGATCTAATGGTCATCGGATCGAGCCGCGGGTCAGCTCCACACTCACAGCTGAGCCTGCTTGGGATTCTCTCTCAGTCCCTTTCCCACTCATGTGCTCCCTCTCGCTCTCTCTCTCCCTCTCAAAATAAATAAATTAACTCTAAAATAAATAAAAGCTCCATGAGAACAGACCTATGGCTGGTATTACTCACCACTAGATCCAGGTGCTTGGCCTACATTAGTAGTCATAAGTACATTGTGAATTAACAAGTGAATGGAAGTTAATACATATTATGTCTAATTTACACTCATTTCATCATGAATTTTATATTGTTAACGATCTAGTAAACTTAGCAAATACAATTTCTGACAAATTATGCTGTAACTAGAGAATGTGTAATTCTAGAAAAGGAAATTTCCAAATAATATCATTTCCTTTTACTATCAGAGCAAATCTTATACTAACTGACCTTAGGAAATAAAGTAAGAAAATGTCTTCACATTTGTAGCAATTCTGTTAGTATGCCAATATTCATTCTTTGCCTCATCCTTACTATCCTGATTCTGTTTGGAGGTTCATTTTTACCTTTGGACTCAAAGAAGACTACACTTATCTTGATCGATCTAGGTCAATAATAGCGTTCCCATGTCTCCTGTCAGTTTGGGAGTACTGCCAATCTAGTTTTGCCAATGAGACATGAGGAAGGGCTTCTGGGAAAGGTTTCATCATTCATAGGGAAGAGATAGTCCTTTTTTGCCACTGGACAAAATTGTACTGGCTGTGAAGAAACCATCCTGTTACATTATGAAAGACAGTAAGACCCAAAAAATTAAAAATAATTTAACTATGGGGCGCCTGAGGGGCTCAGTCAGTTGGGCGGCTGACTTCGGCTCAGGTCATGATCTCATGGTTTGTGAGTTCGAGCCCTGTGTCGGGCCCTGTCGGGCTCTGTGCTGGCAGCTCAGAGCCTGGAGCCTGCTTCAGGTTCTGTGTCTCCCTCTCTCTCTGCCCCTCCCCCACTCACCCTCTGTCTCTCAAAAATAAATAAATGTTTAAAAAATTTAAAAAAATAATAATTTAACTGAAATCCTATCATGCTATGCTTAAAACTGCCCTACCTCTTGAGTTTTTGCTTCCTTTTTTTGCTTAAGTCTGCTTAAATTAGGATTCTCTGTTATTTGGAGCTAAAGTCATCCTAAATAATAGATAAAAAAAATTTTGGCCCAGGTTCCTCAAATGAGGAAAATTGTTTCAGCTAACTCAGTGAGTATTTGTATAGCAAATACATTACAACAGTACTCCCTATATAAAACTAAAAAGCATATCATTTAATTAAGAATCTAGAGAAGAATTTTAAAAGAAATTTAGCAAGCTTAAAACTGTGAAAATGAATGGAAAATTATGCAATTAATTCATTGAATTACTAAAAATATTTCACCTTTGGCAATTAATTATACTTGTTCAGTAGAAGAGAATACAATTTATCATGAATATTTTGAGAAAGGGAATCTGTTTTTACAGGTTTTTTTTTTTGCTAACTGAAAGACTGCCAAATACATTGTGAATTTTCAAAGGATTAAAATGTAATAAAATGTACTTAGCATGATTCTCTGCTAAGACCAACATTTTATATGACTTATAATAAAAGATATGATCATTATTTCAACTTGAAGATGTCAGGAGATTGGGCTGAATTTGTACCCATCTTACTAAATCGCTTAAAGGTACTTTTCTGAATAAATTCTGGAAATAAATTTACTGGTTTGTTATTTGTCTTATTCTCATACAAGTGGGTGATGGAATGCATGCCAAATCTAGTTTTTTGCTCTTACTAATGATGAACATCACTATGATTTGTAAAAGCAATTATTTCTGGTGAATTTGAAATGGAGGTGTTCTGGCATTTTATTATTAAAGTATGAATGAGAATTAGATAACTAGAAGAGATTGTCCAAGTAATCTCTTCTTAAAATAATTAAATAGCCCAGATTACTTTAAAATGTTTATAATACTAAGCATAGTGTTACTTGCTTTTTATTTATTTACTATCATTTTTAAAGACTTTTTCATTTTTTTATTAAAAAAGTTTTTAATGTTTATTTATTTTTGAGAGACAGAGACAGAGCATGAGTGGGAGAAGGGAAGAGAGAGAGAAGGAGACACAGAATCCCAAGCAGGCTCCAGGCTCCATGCTCCAAGCTCTCAGCACAGAGACCCAAGCAGAGTTCGAACTCACAAACTGTGAGATCATCATCTGAGCCGAAGTCAGACACTTAACCAACTGGGCCACCCAGGTGCCCCTAAAGATTTTTTTTTTTTATTTTTAAATAATCTCTATACCTAACATGGGGCTCAAACTTACAACCCGAGATCAAGAGTCACACGGTCCACTGATCAAGCCAACCAGGCGCCCTTGTTATCTGCTTTTTAAATCTACTATTTTGGGGTGCCTGGGTGGCTCAGTCGGTTAAGCAGCCGACTTCAACTCAGGTCATGATCTCATGGTTCATGGGTTCAAGCCCCGCGTCAGGCTCTGTGCTGACAGCTCAGAGCCTGGAGCCTGCTTCAGATTCTGTGTCTCCCTCTCTCTCTACCCTTCCCCTGTTCATGCTCTGCCTCTATATCTGTCAAAAATAAATAAACGTTAAAAAAAATTAAAAAAAATTTAAATCTACTATTTTAACGGGTAATTTACATGAAATAAATTGTACCTATTTTAAATGTACAGTTCAATGCAGGTAGAAAAAAATTTATCTGTGTAACCACCACCACAATCAAAATATAGAGTATTTCCTTTACTACAAAATTTCTCATGCTTTTTCCCAATCACAATTCAGTACCCTTTGCCCAGGAAACCACTGATCCCTGTCTGTCATTAGAGAATAGTTTTTTTTTTCTACAATTTGACATAAATGAAATCATATAGCAAGTATTATTTTGTATCTGGCTTCTTTCACTTAACACAATATTTGCTCCTTTTTTTGCTGATTAATATTCTTTGGTATGGATATGTCACAATTTGTTCATCCATTCATTTCTTTTTTATTTTTTTAAGGATTATAAATCTACAGTTTTATTAAAACAAAAAATGACAATGTGTTATGAAGATATATTAAAGTTCTCACAGAAATCTAACACATGCCTAAAAAGGTTTTACAATGGAAATTCTTGGGTGCCTGGGTGGTTCAGTCAGTTAAGTGTCTGACTCTATTTCCACTCAGGTCATGATCTCCTGGTTTGTGGGTTTAAGCCCTGGGTTGAGCTCTGCCCTGACAATGTGAGGCCTGCTTGGGATTCTCTTTCCCTCTCTCTCTGCCCTCCCTACGCGCACATGCGCGCGCGCACAGACACACACACACACACACGCACGCACACACACACACACACACACAATTTTCCCTCTCTCAAAACAAATAAATAAAATATTAAAAATAGATTTTACAATGGAGTTCTAGATGCAGGTCTAGGTCAAGAACTGATGGATCTCATGATTCAAAACAGGATTTTGGGTATTAATTAATTATTAAAATTAAAAATTTTTTTTTCTTTTGTTTTGTGTTTTGAAGCGAACCACTGCCCCAGTGTGAAAGCTTAATCTTCTCCTGAGATCAGGGCTTTTGAAATCCTCCAATCCTTGAAGTGATTTGATGGACTTGTGCTGTCAGTGACTGAATCCTGGCACCAGTGATTTCAGAGTTCAAAGTCCAAATAACTGGCTCCAAGAAATTCCCACCCTTGGAGCATGGGCCCTTTACTTTCCCTACTCTCCCACCTTCTATAGTGCCCTCTTCCCCTGTCCAATACCTCAGTCAGTGACTTGGATGGACAAACTGATGTTTAACACTTCATAATTGGAAAAGAAAGGGTCTTCTTATCAATTTCAAAAATTAGCACCTCTTAGACAGAACCATCTGCCTATGTACATGCTGCAATAAGACTTTCCCTCCTCAACCAGTTTCCATTCCCCAAATGACAGCTTTGGTAATTTATTAACTCGTTTAGTACTTTGTTGGGAACAGCATTAAGCTCAAGAAGGGAATACTTTGGCTTAGAAATTTCAGGCACTCACAGCTTTCAAACAGTTTCTCATAGTCCTCATTTAGGTTGCCAGGGGCATTTTTGAAAAGACAAAATATTCCAGACACAGAACGAAATCATGGCTGGTTTATTCTTTCCATTGTTTCACCATTTCCCCCAATCAGGTCCCAAATTTAAACAAAAATGATCCTATCCATCTCTGTTCCTTCTCAACCTCAAATAATACACCAGTAACAGCCAAAAACTACACACATGCTACGCTATAAAACTGCAGAGTTAACACTATTGAGAAAAAGGTTGTGGATTGTGGAGATGCGCTTTGAAGATCTACAGTAGCTTTTGCTCTCCCACACGCCCATTCTGCAAGTTTTGTCCTTCATGGAAGGCCCTTTGCCTTTCTCAGCACAGTACAGAATGGGTTTCCTTGCAACATTTCTCCCCCTTCCTCTCCACTGGGATGGGTGTGCAAGCTACACAACATGGAAAGGCTTTAAAGGACTTGGGCTGCTGTAGGGCACAGAGATGATACTGACTCATCAAAGGACATCTTCTCAAACCAACTCTGTGGTGCCAAGACAAGTAGAACTCCTTCCCTTCTGACTTGAAACCCACAGTCAGACATGACAGGAGCTGGTACTCAGGAGAGTTAATTCTCATCATCTTTTTGGTAATCATTCTCTAAGGGGTAAGAATGCCACATCAGCCTTTCCTCATTGAAGCATATGACTACCTGGTGGGCACTTGACTTTGCCTTCCTTGGCAGGGACTAGGTCAACCTCAGCAGCGTTCTTCCATTTCATCAGGAACATGAGTTCTCCACTAGTGTGTTGATGTAATAATCTGTGGCTTTTCTGACTCTTCTTTTCCTTTGGTTTGCTCTCTTCTCCCTTATCTTCAGAATCAGAGTCACCTTTGAGCTTGCCTTCCTCTGGGTTATTATCTCAAGGGCTGTTTTCGGTGACTGCAGAAACTCAGCAAGGAGATCAGGGCAATCCAGGCTCTCTTCTGGCTCCCACATGTTATCTGAGAACCTCTTCCACTTGAGGAGGTACTTCACTTTGCCCTTTGTCATTCAACAGTCAAGAACTTTTTCCACCGCATACTTCTCTTCCTCCTCATCCAGCACCTCCTCTGCTTTTTTATTGTTTTGTTTCTTCTCCATAGTGCCTACCAGCTTTCTGATGTAAAGAATAACACTGCTTAGAGCAGCACACAAGAGCCGGGGAGGAATTGGTGCAATAGTGCATCGTGTCGTGTCAGGTAGGTGGACTGGGGTTGGGGGGGAGAGGTGCCCAGAAAAGCAACAAGCCTGTGGCCGCACTGGAGCCCCTCCCTGAAGTGGTACACGACAGGCCCCAGCCAACAGCCAAAAGACTGTGCAATCATTTGCTGATGGACTTCTCGGTAGTTTCTAGTTGGGGATTTTATAAATAAAGTTACATTCACCTAAAAGTCTTTGTGTTAATATACATTATTTCTACTAGGTAAATACCTAGAAAGGGGACTGCTAGATTGTGTGGTAAGCATATGTTTAACTTTATGAGAAACTGCCAAACTGGCTTACAAAATGTCTGTATCATTTTGCAGTCTCATTTGCTATTAGGAGAGACTTGCAGTTACTTCAGATACTCATACCAACATTTAGTATTAGAAGTCTTTTTAAAATTTTAGTCATTCCAATATGTGCATAGTGGAACCTAATTCTGCATTTAATTTGCATTTCTTTGATGATTGCTGTTGAACATCTTTTCATGTTCTTACGGTTGATTTCTATGGGTTTTTTTAGTAAAGTGTCTATTTTTTTTTACTGTGCTGTTTTCTTCTATTGAGTTGTCAGAGATCTTGATATATCATGAATACAAATTTTGTTTTGTTTTGTTTTGTTTTTCTCAGATGTGTGTGTTCTGATTATTTTCTCCCAATCTGTGGCTAAAATTTTTTCATTTTATTAATGTTATCTTTTAATGAGGCACATTTCATCTTTTTTGTTTTATTTTTTTCTTCATACCGTTAAATCCCATCTAAGGAATCTTTGCCTACCCCAAAATGGTAAGGATTTCCTCCTAGGACTGTTACAGTTTTAATTTTTATGATTAGATCTCTGATCAATTTTTAAATTTTTTATGATGGTATGAGGTATGGATAAAGGTAATTTTTAACACAGATAACAAATTTTCAGCAATATTTGTTAAAAAGACTGTCTTTTCTCCAATGAATTATCAAGAATAATTTGCCTCTATACATTGGGTCTGTTTCTTTCCATTGCTTTTTATGTGTATCATTATCCTTACCCAAAGCCATTATATCTTTGTTTTTCAATGTTTATTTAGTTTTGAGAGAGCACAAGTCAGGGAGGGAAAATGGGAGAAGGACAGAGGATCTGAAGCAAGCTCTGCTCTGACACCCCCCATGTGGGGTTTGAACTCACAAACTGCAAGGTCATGACCTAAGCCAAAGTCGGACATTCAATCGACTGAGCCACCCAGGTGCCCCACCAAAACCATTGTATTTTGATTACTTTATAATAAATGCTAAAGTCAAGTAGTATAATTCTTCCAAATTTGGCTATTCTAATTCCTTTGCATTTCTTAGGCTTTCATTGGGTTTCCTGGATCTGTGTTTGACATTTTTCAGGAACTCAGAAAAATTCTGGCCATTATTTCTTCAAATACATTCTCCTTATCCCCAGTCTTTCTAGGGCCCCAATTATATATCTATGAGACTGCTTGATATTAACCCACAAATTACTGACATGTCCTTTTTTCAATCTTTTCCTTTTCCTCTTCTATAGTAGACTTCAGTTTGTATCGTTTATGTTGCCCTGTCATGAAGTTCACTGATATTTTCTTCCCTAATGTCTAATCTGCTGTTAAACCCATCCAGTGATGTTTTTTTATTTAAGATAGTCTAGAACTTTCATTGGTTCTATTTTTAGTTTCCATTTCTCTTCATATTAATATTTTCTTTAATTCCTTGACATATTTATAATAGGTTTTGAAATTTCCTTTACTGTTAACTCTCTTTAGGGAGTCTATTTCTATTCATTGACTCTTCTCCTGGATAATGATTACATTTTGGGGGAATTTTGTGAATTTTCCATATATTCAACAAAATCTGTCTCCTCTGACAGGTCAAAACACAAATGTATCCCTATACAGTTCTTGTGCATACTTCTGTAGTTATTTCCTTTTCACATCCTGTTAGTCGTTTTTTCCCTGGTAGTTAGTTATTTATGCCAAACCTTGTAGAGTTCACCTTGTACATAAACAACTTAATATGTAGTCAAAGACACAAGGAACCTGTAGGCAAATTTTAGGAACTATTACCTAAATAGCTCCCTCATTTATGGCTTTCAGGGAAAATTCCAGACATTTCTACATCTTAGAACTTTGATGTCTTTCTCCTCAGCTTGTGGAGAACACTGTTTTTCTTGGATTTTCTTTCCCTATAACACAGGTCCAAAAACTACCTAACAGGTATAAAGATGGGGTAAATTGTAGGACTCACTTCAACTTTTCTTCTCTCAAGCCTGACTGCTCATTATCTAATGTCTAAAAGTCATTGCCTCTTATATTTTGTCCAATTCCAGTTGTTTAAAATGGGATGGCTGGTCTGATACAGGTTATTCTTTTATGATTATAAACAGATGTTTCATATTATTTTCATGGTATGTTAACTCATCTTTAAATGAGGACACATAGAAATTAAAATGTAATAAAAACAATATTTGTGGCATTTCCCTATAATGAAAAAAATACCGTTCTTGAAGTCAGAAAATGGGTCCAGTCCCAGCTATTCCAGTTGACCCAATTTGGATAGGGCAGATAACTGTTCTAAGTCTCAGTTTTCTGAGTTGCTTAATTTGATGATCTCATAAAATCTGTGATCTTAATGTCCAGAAAGTATATAAAGTTCATCAAAGGTACTTTAATGGGAAGATATGTATAGAAAATAATCTAATAAATCTTTATATGAAAATTCATTTAATAAATCCTCTGATTTAACCATTATTGTTTTATGTGCTTACCAATTAAAGTGCATTAAAAATATAAAATGTAAATATAAAAACTGTAAGATAATTTTAATAGATTAATAAAAATAAATTTTACCTTTTCAGATTTTTTTAAAAGTTTTATTTAAGTAAGGTCTATACCCAATGTTGAGTTCAAACTCATAACCTCAAGATCACAAGTTACATGACTGAGCCAGCTGGGTGCCCCATCTTTTCAGATTTAATATTATGTTTGTCTTAACTGTATAGGGGAGTCAAAGCATAATGTTAAGGATTATCTATCCTTAAGTATCATCTGTAAAGTGAATCTATAAACTAAAAATTCTTTTTTGTTTTTATTTCAGCTAAGGAAATTCACATTCCGTCCCCCTTCTTAGGATTTTATTCAAGAAAAAAGATTCTGACTACAGAATAATTACTTATAATATGCTAAAATAATCCAATTGTATAACCAAAAAATTGACAATAAATATAAGAAAATTGCTATCCATATCAAAAAAATACAGAATCAAATTCCATATTTTAAAAAAATCTACTTTCATATTTTAAAATCTAGTATCAATCCCTGATATGAACACTAGACTAAGTTTTAAAGCAATAATAGTATCAATTGAGCTTTTCCTCATCTATCATAAAAAGCTCTTTAAAGAATTTCTAATATACTAATTATGCATAACCTCCCAGTTGGAATCCATGGAGAGCATCCTTAATCAAATTTTGTTACTCTAGATGCTCCCTTATGAATCTCTTAAAATGTTCTCTAAATTCCTTTACTCATCCTATTGGAATAATCTCTGCTTTGTTACTGATTTGTGTGTGAACATTCCATAATAATGCTATTATGCTGTATTTTTTTCAATTGAATCGTATATTTCTTAAACTCAAACATTTTCTTAAAGTCTTTTTTGTTTGTTTGTTTGTTTGTTTAGGCTTACTGAGTTATTTTTCCAATTAACACATGTGAGCACCATAAGAGTCTGGATTTTCCTCTGATTTAAGGACATCTGATAAAGCCCATTATTTATTTATACCTTAACAGCCATATATGAAATTTTCTCTCAATCCTTATGTGGTTTTTTAGTAATAACAAGGAAAAATCACAAAAATGAAATATGTTTACATATAAATATTAAGGGAATGTTTATTTCTTCTAAGTCAGAGTTGCCACACACACTACTCCCTTCCTGCTAACTTGCAGAATTTTTCCTCTTCCTGATATCTTAACTCCCTGCTCTAGTTCTAATCCAACGACCAGTGATCTAATTTCCCATAACCTGTTTTCTCTGTCATATGACTTATTTTCTTTCTCTTAACCCACATGAGAAGTATGGGGAAACAAATACAGAATCTATGAAGATTTCCATAAATTGGTAAGTTTGAAGTTTTAGAATACCAGAACAGGAGTTCTCAAACTTAGTGGGGCTAGGAATCATTTGGAGACATTTATTGAAATTCAGATTCCCAGGCCCCACACTCAAGAGGTTCTTAATTTAATAAGCTTGGAGTGGGGGACACCAGTTTGAATTTTTAACTCATAGTCTAGATGATTCGGATGCAGGTGTTCTGTGGACCATACTTTGAGAAACACTGCAGGCCCTCTGTACTAAGTATCTGATGCCTCCAGGTGACAGAAAAAGTATTCTGTTCTCACTCAAGTAGACTGAAACTATGTTTTCCAAATCTGGTATACAAATACCAGCACTGCTGGGGTCCTTGTTCCGGCAAATCTAGGGGTCCATGAAGGACGGACGGTCAGGCGAAAGGAAGTGAGAGAGCCACGAGAAAGATGGAGTCTAATGACCAAGCAGGCAGCCCTGGCAATTCTGGCATCTCTGCCCTGCCGGTCTCATTGTCTTTATTTAAAAGTAGTGAGTTACATTACAGCAACAAGTGACAGCCCATCAGTAAGCATAGTTTGAACAATAATGTGTTTTATCAGTACAGTGGAGATTTCCTCAATCTTGCAAGTTGTTTTCAAGTTAGTTAGCATATAAATTTAAGGCTGGGGGAAAGAGCAGTAAGTTACCTAGGCCTGCCTGCATTAATTATCTATAAACAGGCCAGGAGTCATTGCCTATTCTTCCAATTACAATGGGGGAGATACAACCCTTCTGGCAAGGACAGAATTCCCAATGCTTGTCCTTTGCCCCTGAATGAGTGAATTTACATAATAGGAGCCCAACATTTACACAAATCACACCAATATTTAGCCAGCTCATAACTGCTATCAATCTGTGCAACCCATCCCCAAGATGCAACTTTAAGGTGGCCAGGCTACTCTCATTCAGATGTAATCCATCAAAGCATCCCGCTCCAGGTCCTTCCCTTTTATCTAAATGCCATAAAACAAAAGCATTACATTCCTTAGGCCAAGGAGAGTAGTTCAAGAAATCCACGCCTAAAAAATCGCTTAGAAGGAGGTAAGATTAGGTGCCAGTTTGGCTGGTGAGCTTTTGCTTAAACCTTTTCCACACAGGGAGGGGTCTCAACCTGTGAGCCCAAAATGGCTCCCAACACAGCACGCTGGGTGGAACAATCCTCTGGGGTAGGAAGAGGATATTAGAATTATCTTTTCACCTAAAAAAATTGGCTTTCTCAATGTTAAATAAAAGGTTGATCCCTGGCATCTCCAAAAATAGAAGGAGAGACTCAGAAAGGAGACTCCAGGGGCGCCTGGATGGCTCAGTTGGTTAAGCGGCCAACTTCGGCTCAGGTCAGGTCTCACGGTGTGTGAGTTCAAGTCCCGAGTTGGGCTCTGTCTGTGCTGACGGCTCAGAGCCTGGAGCCTGCTTCAGATCTGTGTCTTCACAGCCTGCTTCAGATCTGCTGCTTCATATTTTGTGTCTCCCTCTCTCTCTGCCCTTCCCTTGCTCACGCTCTGTCTCTATGTCTCTCAAAAATAAAATTAAAATGTTAAAAAAAAAAATTAAAAAAAAAAAAAAAAAAGAAAGGAGACTCCAGTTCTGAGAGCCAGAGGAAAGATAATTAAGTAGCAAATGATTTAGCAGACCAGAAACTTCAAAATTGAAACTACCAGAAGTAAATTTGCTTTGTATTGCCAAACCCCAGAAAGGCTCAGAAATATGAGCCATTAGATACATCTAAAAATTTGGCTAAAATCAAGTTGACTATTTCTATAAAAAGCGGTTAACCCCCCAAAACCCTTCCCCAATACCAAGAATCAGGCAACTACAGTTCTGCCATTGGAAGAGAAAATAGAAGATTCGGTCTCTGGAGAGGCTAAACCACAGGAACTCTGAAATCAAGGCACCAGGCAGAGCTGAGAATGAGGGCAGCTTACTGAAAAGAGGAGAATTAAATGGAAATCTACATACTGAAAATGCAAATCTTAGTCCCCTCTTCCACTTGGCTATGAAATTGCTCAAATTGGCAGATTCTGTGTGAAGAAACTGATCAGTCCCAGAGTAAGGACATACAAATACTGACAGTTGGCCACTCCCTGAAACCAAAGAAAAAGTCTAGTCAAAACACTGTCCAATGCAACCCATGCCTCAATAAGACGCGCCTATGCTCAAGAGCATCTCAATAGGTGTTGAGCTCTTCACCTTCATTTTTAAAATTTTCCTATTATTTTTTTAAATGTTTATCTATTTTTGAGAGAGAGAGAGCAGAGAAAGTGAGAGAGAGAGAATCACGTGCAGGCTCAGCACTATCAGTGCAGAGCCCAATGCAGGGCTCAAATCCACGAACCATGAGATCATGATCTGGGCTGAAACTAAGAGTCAGACACAACCAACTGAGTCACCCAGGCGCGCAAGTTCTTCACTTTTTTTTTTTTTGTAAATCTTTATTTGTCTTTGAGAGAGAGAGAGAGCGAGTGAGCACGAGCAGGGGAGGGGCAGAGAGAGAGAAACACACACACAGAATCTAAAGCAGGCTCCAGGCTCTGAGCTGTCAGCACAGAGCTTGATGCAGGGGTTGAACTCACGTACTGCAAGATCATGCCCTGAGCTGAAGTCAGACGCTTAGCCGACTGAGCCACCCAGGTGCCCCTACTTTAAAATACTGATGGAGACACGCGGCTGCAGGCGGAGCGGGGAGTGCGCGCTAGTCGCCTCCGCACTCGGTGGGGAGCAAAAAACCGCTGGACCGCCACGCTGCTGCTGGCGGAACGGGGAGTGCGCGCTAGTCGCCGCTGGGGCGCCCGGTGGAAAGCGAAAAACTGCTGGGACCGCTGCATCGCTGGGACCACCTCAACAGGGATTTGCGCCAGTCGCGCCACCATCCCCTGGAGAGCCGGCGACCGGGGACCATTGCCGCTGCCCGCCGGAGCCCGGATCAGGCGCTAGTCGCCGCGGAGGGCCCTGTGGGGTGCGATCAAACGCTGGGACTGCCACTACCGTGGTCGCCTGAGTGGGGAGTGCGGACAAGTCGCCCCGGCCAGGCGAGCGGGGAGCTCTCAGCGCGACCGGCTGCTGGGGGTGCCCTCAGTCGCCTGTGGAGCACCTCTAACCCTGACACATTTGCAGAAGGCTGGGGGTGGCAAGCAGGCAGGCGCCCACCTTCCAGTGGACCGCACTGCGCCGGTGCCCATAGCGGAGTAAGGACACAAACAAGGGGGCGAGTGGAAGCCCTGGGACTGGGAACAAAGGACGGAAGGGACGCCATTGTTGTCTTATGGGCCCACAAGCACCAGCCCCAGGAAGTCACTCCCAGAGACATCCCTGCCTCAGTGGAGAACTCCCGCCTACACTAAACCACGCCCATCTGCGCAGGAGTGACACTTCTCCGCGGGAGCTACAGAGGCCAAGTCCAGACCGCTGCCTGGAGTAACTCCAGGTCATTTCTTTTTAAAATAGATGCTCCCGTTATTCTTCTTACTGATCCCCACTCCTGAGCTGACTATCCAGAGGCCTGGCTGACTTAAACAAAATCTTATTCCACTCTCTAAAGGCATGTTTTTCATCTCCTTCTGTACTTCCCTTATTCTCTCTCTGGAATAACCAGGCCACATAATCTCACCCGAGCAATTTCTGTCTTCATTCCTTTTTCCTTGTAACCGTCCTTATTCTGATTTCTCTCAGTCTGGATTAAGCTCTTTAGCCACTCTACCCGGGTAAAGACCATTTCCTTCTTTCCCCCGGAACTGTCATTATTCTCTCTGTAGACGCTCTGCCACCAGCACAGTACACACCCTGTCCTTACCGTGTAGCTGGTATTTCAGGACATTGTCCTCAGAGTGTCATTTGTTATTCTTTTTGCTGATGTGAACCGCTTGTCTGTATCATTTGTTAGTACGTTTGAGTATTTCTGTTTTCTGTTTGTCTGTCAGTCTGTTTTCCTTTCCAGGGCAACTTCAAGAAACAACCCAAAACACATCCAGCCAAAATGACAAGACGGAAGAATTCTCCTCAAAAGAATCTACAAGAAGCAGTGACAGCTCAAGAATTAATGAAAACAGATATAAGCAACATAACAGAACATGAATATAGAATGACAATCATAAAACTAATCGCTGGCCTTGAAAAAAGCTTAGAAGAATGCAAGGGGTCCCGCGCTGCAGAGTTCAAGGACCTTAAAAACGGGCAGGAAGAATTAAAGAAGAAATAAGAAGAAATACAGGGGAAACTGGAAGCAGCCACAGCACGGATTGAAGAGGTAGAGGAAAGAGTTAGTGCCTTAGAAGACAAAATCATTGAAAAAGAGGAAGCAGATAAAAAGAGAGAGAAGCTGATCCAGGAACAGGAAAGGAAAATTCGAGAGCTAAGCGATGCACTCAAAAGAAACAATATCCGTATCATAGGAGTCCCAGAGGAAGAAGAGAGAGAGAAAGGAGTCGAAGGGGTTCTTGAACAAATCATTGCTGAGAACTTCACCAACATGAGGAAGGAAAAGGGCATGGAAATCCAAGAGGCACAGAGAACTCCCCTCAGACGTAACTTGAATAGACCTTCTGCACGGCACATCATAGTGAGGCTGGCAAAATACAAAGATAGGGAGAGAATCCTGAAAGCAGCTAGGGACAAAAGAACCCTAACATACAAAGGGAGACCTATAAGGGTAGTAGCAGACTTATCTACAGAAACTTGGCAAGCCAGAAAGGAATGGCAGGATATCTTCAATGTGATGAGCAAGAAGGACCTGCAACCAAGAATTCTGTATCCGGCTAGCCTGTCATTCAGAATAGAAGGAGAGATCAAGGTTTTTCCCAAAAAACAAAAACTGAAAGAATTTATCACAAATAAGCCAGCACTGCAAGAGATCCTGAGGGTCATTCTATGAAGGCAAACCTGCAAAGAACACAAACTGCCAGGGACAGTCTTACAATCATGAAACCTACAGATAATACAGTGACTGTAAGCCCATATTTTTCAGTATTAACACTGAATGTAAATGGACTAAATGTGCCAATCAAAAGACACAGGATAACAGAATGGATTAAAAAACAAGACCCATCTATTTGCTGTCTTCAAGAAACTCATCTTAAACCTGAAGACACCTTCAGATTGAAAGTGAGGGGATGGAAAACTATCTACCATGCTACTGGAAGTCAGAAGAAAGCCAGAATAGCCACACTTATATCAGACAAATTAGACTTTAAAATGAACGATGTAATAAGAGATGAAGAAGGACATTATATAATAGTCTCAGGGGCCATCCAGCAGGAAGAGCTAACAATTGTAAATATCTACGCACCGAATTTGGGGGCACCCAAATTTGTAAAACAACTAATTACAAACATTAGCAACCTCATCGATAAAAATGTCCTAATAGTAGGGGATCTCAACACTCCACTCTCAGCATTGGATAGATCCTAAAATCAGAAAATCTCCACAGAAACAATAGCCCTGAACGACACATTAGAACAGATGGGCCTCACAGACATCTTTAGGGTCCTTCATCCAGAAGCAAAGGAATTTACGTTCTTCTCAACTGCACACGGTACATTTTCCAAGATAGATCACATTCTGGGGCACAGGGAAGCTCTGAATAAATATAAAAGAATTGAGATCGTACCGTGTACACTGTAAGACCACAATGCTTTGAAACTTGAAGTCAACCACAGGAGAAAGCCTGGAAAATATCCAAGAACATGGCGGCTAAGAAATAACCTACTAAACGATGACTGAGTCAACCAAGCCATCAGAGAAGAAATTAAAAAATACATGGAAACAAATGAAAATGAAAATGTCACAATCCAAACGCTCTGGGACGCAGCAAAAGCAGTCCTGAGAGGGAAATATATTGCAATCCAGGCCCATCTCAAGAAACAAGAAAAATCAATAACACAAATTCTAACAGCACGCCTAAAGGAACTAGAAGCAGAACAAATAAAACAACCCAAGCCCAGCAGAAAGAGAGAAATAACTAAGATCAGAGCACAAATTAACCATATGGAGACAGAAAAGGTAGTGGAACAGATCAATGAAACCAAAAGCTGGTTCTTTGAAAAAATAAACAAAATAGACAAACCTCTAGCCAGGCTTCTCAAAAAGAAAAGAGAGAGAACTCAAATAGATAAAATCGTGAATGAAAAGGGAGAAATTACAACCAATCCCTCAGAGATACAAACAATCATCAGAGAATACTATGAAAAATTATATGCCACCAAACTTGGCAATCTGGAAGAAATGGACAGCTTCCTAAATAGCCACACGCTACCAAAACTCAAACGGGAAGAAATAGAAAAATTGAACAGACCCATAACTAGTGAAGAAATAGAATCAGTTATCAAAAATCTCCCAGCAAATAAAAGCCCTGGACCAGACGGCTTTCCTGCGGAATTTTACCAGACATTTAAAACAGAGTTAATTCCTATCCTCCTCAAGCTGTTCCAAAAAATTGAAACGGAAGGAAAACTCCCGGACTCATTCTATGAAGCCAGCATCACTTTGATTCCCAAACCAGATAGAGATCCAGCAAAGAAGGAGAATTACAGGCCAATATCCCTGATGAATATGGATGCAAAAATTTTCAATAAGATACTAGCAAATCGAACCCAACAACACATAAAGAGAATTATCCACCATGATCAAGTAGGATTCATCCCTGGGTTGCAGGGCTGGTTCAATATTCGCAAATCAATCAATGTGATACATCACATCAACAAAAGAAAAGATAAGAACCATATGATCCTGTCAATAGATGCAGAAAAAGCATTTGACAAAATACAGCATCCTCTCTTAATAAAAACTCTCGAGAAAGTCGGGATAGAAGGAACATACTTAAACATCATAAAAGCCATATATGAAAAGCCCACAGCTAATATCATCCTCAATGGGGAAAAATTGAAAGCCTTCCCCCAACACGACAGGGGTGTCCGCTCTCGCCACTGCTATTTAACATAGTGCTGGAAGTCTTAGCATCAGCAATCAGACAACAAAACAAAATAAAAGGCATCAAGATTGGCAAGGAGGAAGTCAAACTTTCGCTTTTTGCAGATGACATGATATTTTACATGGAAAACCCGACAGAATCTACCAAAAGCCTACTAGAACTGATCCGTGATTTCAGCAAAGTTGCAGGATACAAAATCAATGTACAGAAATCGGTGGCATTTCTATACACCAACAATGAAGCAGCAGAAAGAGAAATAAAGAAGCTAATCCCTTTCACAATTGCACCAAAAACCATAAAATACCTAGGAATAAACCTAACCAAAGATGTGAAAGACCTCTACACTGAAAACTATAAAAAACTTATGAAGGAAATTGAGGAAGACACAAGGAAATGGAAAAACATCCCATGCTCATGGATTGGAAGAATAAATATCGTTAAAATGGCAATACTACCCAAAGCAATCTACACATTCAATGCAATCCCAATCAAAATTGCACCAGCATTCTTCTCAAAGCTAGAGCAAACAATCCTAAAATTTGTATGGAACCACAAAAGACCTCGAATAGCCAAAATAATACTGAAGAATAAAACCAAGGCGGGAGGCATCACAATCCCAGACTTTAACCTCTACTACAAAGCGGTGGTCATCAAGACTGTATGGTATTGGCACAAAAACAGACACATAGACCAATGGAATAGAATAGAAAACTCAGAAATGGACCCGCAAGTATATGGCCAACTAATCTTTGACAAAGCGGGAAAATGTATTCAATGGAAAAAAGACAGCCTCTTTAATAAATGGTGCTGGGAGAATTGGACAGCAACTTGCAAACGAATGAAACTAGACCACTTTCTTACACCACTCACAAAAATAAATTCTAAATGGATAAAAGATCTGAATGTGAGACAGGAAACCGTCAAAATCCTAAAGGAAAAAGCAGGGAAAAGCCTCTTTGACCTAAGACGCACCAATTTCTTACTTGACACGTCTCCAAAGGCAAGGGAATTAAAAGCAAAGATGAACTATTGGGACTTCATCAAGATAAAAAGCTTCTGCACAGCAAAAGAAACAACCAACAAAACGAATAGGCAACCAACGGAATGGGAAAAGATCATCGCAAATGACATATCAGATAAAGGACTAATATCTAAAATCTATAAAGAACTTACCAAACTCCACACCCGAAAAACAAACAACCCAGTGAAGAAATGGGTGGAAGATATGAATAGACACTTCTCCAAAGAGGACATTCAGATGGCAAATAGACACTTGAAACGATGTTCAATGTCACTCATCATCAGGGAAATACAAATCAAAACCACACTGAGATACCACCTCACACCTGTCAGAGTGGCTAAAATAAACAAATCAGGAAACTATAGATGCTGGCGAGGATGTGGAGAAGTAGGCACCCTCCTACATTGTTGGTGGGAATGCAAACTGGTGCAGCCACTCTGGAAAACGGTGTGGAAGTTCCTCAAAAAAATGAAAATAGAGCTACCCTATGATCCAGCAATAGCACTGCTAGGAATCTACCCAAGAGACACAGGAATGCTGATGCATAGGAGCACGTGTACCCCAATGTTCATAGCAGCACTTTCGACAATAGCCAAAACATGGAAAGAAACTAAGTGCCCATCAACTGACGAGTGGATAAAGAAGATGTGGTACATATATACAATGGACTACTATGTGGCAATGAGAAAAAATGAAATCTGGCCATGCGTAGCAACATGGATGGAACTGGAGGGTATTATGTTAAGTGAAATAAGTCAGTCAGAAAAAGACAGATACCATATGTTTCCACGAATAGGTGGACTTGGTGAGACTAAGCAAAAACCAGGGGGAGGGGAAGAGGGGAAAGAAAAAAAAGACACAGAGAGGGAGGGAGATAAAACATAAGAGACTCTCAAAGACTAAGAACAAACTGAGGGTGAGGGAGATGGGGGGGGAGAGGGGGTGATGGGCATTAAAAAAGGGCACATGTTGGGATGAACACTGGGTGTTTTATGTAAACCAATTTGAAAATAAACTATTTTAAATTTAAAAAAAATAAAAAAAATAAAATTTGAACTTTGCATAATAAAAAAAAGAAAAGAAAAAAATACTGATGGAAGATTAATGCATCTTTAAGAGAACTCTGAAACATGAAAGACAGAAAACAAAAGCAACAAACAAACAAAACAAATACTTAGAGAAAACAGACATAGTGCAGGAAGCAGAAGCAAAAATTTCATTGGGTTAGAAGGTCAAGGTAAGGAAATCACTCAGATAGGAAAATTAGAAGTTCGGAACATCTAACCTAGGAGTTCTGTAAAATCTGAACAGAAAAAGTAAAGAAAAAAGATACTGTCAAAGAAATAATTCAACATTTCTCAAAAGAGAAGGGTGAGACTTTCAAGACTGAAAAGACATGCTGAGTGAGTATCTAGCACATTTTGGAAAAACTTTTGAACACAGGAAACAAATAGATAATTCTAAATGTTTTCAGAGGTAAAAATTAAAAGCAGATCACTGACAAAGGATGAGGAATCAGTAAGGTATCAGACTTCTCAATAGGAACACTGGAAACAAGAAGCAATGGAGCAATATACCTTTAATATTTGGAGGAGAGAATGATTTCCCAAGATCTCAAAAAATTTATCTCCCATGTTCTTTTTCCTAGAAAGCAGCTGGAGAGGCACCTGAGTGGCTCAATCAGTTGAGTGTCCAATTCTTGACTTTAGCTCAGGTCATGATGCCAAGGTCATGGGATGAAGCCCTGCATCAGACTCCACACTGAGCAAAGAGCATGTTTATGACTCTCTCTCTTTGCTCCTCTCCCCTATTCATGCTCTCTCTCTCTCTAAAAAATAAATAAATAAATAATAATTTTAAAAAAGAAATCTAAAAAACCCCTGGAATATGTATATAATAAACTAAATGAAGACAGAGAAAGAGGAGAGAGGGATCCAACAGAGGAGAGGAAGAAAGATAATGCCCAGGTTGAAGGTGAAGAAAGATCCCAGAGCATGGGTTATAGAGAACAATCAATTCAAACTGGACTGAGGGAACAGGACACTTCTTCATTGTTTCCTACATTCTTTATCTTTTTCATTGTCTTCTCCACCATTGCAATCTCATGCCGTTTATGACAGTACATAGAAAACTAAGCAAAAAAACAAATAAGATATAACTATTAACTGTGAAGAAAAAATATAAAGATTTCTCAAAGGAGATGATATCCCAGATAATAAAATGATTGACACAGTTAATACCACTTCTCTGACAATGAATCTAAGAGATAACAGGGAAAATAAAACTTCTCCACCACAATGCTAACCTTAGAAGGTTATGTGTCTGGAGCAGGCATTTTTCAGTTTCCATTAACTTTTCATCTTATGACCACAAATTTTTCTTAACACCTTTCCAACCCCTGGATCCATATATTTAACCTATACCTCACAATAGCAGGTGTTGTATGATTATTAAACCACACCAAGTAATTCTAAAACCATCTGATTCAAGTTTCAAAGAGATTGGCCATAGCGCAAATATCCCAGAGTTTAGTGAAGAAATAGATCACTTTGGCCCTCATTTCAAACTTCTTAATTACTTAACCCCTAAAATAAATAAGTGGGTGTCTTCTGATTTTGCCCAGAAGATTAAAATACAGTCATTTTCCCATGGTTCCATTCTGAGCTCAGAGAAGGCTTTTACGACTTAACTATCTTACTTTACTACCATCTTGGATAATTTTCTCTTTATGCCACTGCAATAGCTTTCACCACATAGAGTCTTTTGTACCCTATTCTAGTTTTTTATTACTTTGTTATAATCTAAAAATAGCTACTAATCCCTGACATTCCTAACATTTTATCATAAAAGAGAAAATAACTTGTGTTTCTCCTATGACCATAACACTTTTTTATCCCTATTATTGACTTGGTATGGCATTATCATGTGATTATCAATATAACTGTCAAAATATAAATTTTATTTACAAAATAATTAGCTCCAAAAAATTCCACTCCGAAAAATTCTCTTGATACTCAAGGCCAGGATTCTGCTGCTGCCTATCCTTTGCCTTGTTCTTATCAGTAGTATTTACTTATTTAGTATTTTTTATTTGACATATAGTTGACATACAATGTTTGTATTAGTTTTAGGTGTACAACATGGTGACTTGACAGTTCTATACATTATGCAGTGTTCACCATGGTAAGTGTCATTTCCATCTGTCACCACACAAAGTTATTACATTATTATTGACTATATTCCTTATGCCATATTAAAAGTGATATTAAATCAAATATTTACAGATATGGCTATTACTGAATCATGCCCAGAGTTTTATAAATTGTGAAAATTCTTTACAATTTGTAAAACTTAAACTAAATGGAGCTTTAAAAAAAAGCTATAGAATAGCTTGATCATCCAGTTTTAAATAAATTGCTCTCTAGAGTCAAAAAGCAAAATACCAGTGACATTTTTATTTATACTTAACCTTTCATCTAAGAACATGTAATCTTTAAGAGTGACTGTTACCCCCATTTTACCACCAAGGCATAGAATTTCAAAGATTGAACCGAAGTGAACTCAAGAGGCTATCTAATCTAGCTTCTATCTCTAAGAATGACTGCATTTTAACAATCCAAGAGATATGTCCATCTCCTCTAGTTTTCAAAATCTCCAGGGAAGATGGTACAAGTTGCCTTAGCAATTCGTTCTGGTGTGTAATATCCCATGTTTTACTCATAATCCAAATCTGAAGATAAGAAAGACATGAAACCTGGTTTCCAAGATCCTCAGGATTTTAAAATAAGATGAAGAAATAGATATTTCAATAACAGTTTCCAATATCTAGTCAACTGTTCGTCTATTTCAAGCAACAGTCATTTTGAAAATACTCAGGTATAACAAAATGATTTATACCTATCTTGATTTTATAATATGCCTCCCTTTAGTAAGAGAAATCATTTCTAACGATTATATATATATATATGTATATATATATATGAGTCTTAAAGATAAGAATAGCATATATTTATTGGGAAATCTCTGGGTAGTGGCCATTGCACTCCATGCATAATATCATATTGAATCTTTATATCACTTCTCTGAGGTAGGTGCTATTATTATCCCCATTTTTTAAATAAAGAAATTGAGGCTCAGAGAAGGTAAGGTGTCCAAAGTCTTGTTGATTCAACGACAGAGCCAGGATTAAAACCTAGACAGTTTGGTTATGTTTCACTGTCTAATACATATTTAATAAACTTTAGTTGTTTTTATCAAGCTGCTTTAAGATTGGTTGAAAAATCCTTATCTGTAAAAAAAAATTTTTTTTTCTTCAAACTCCCATTACTTCCTCTACATTTTTGTCAGATCAAAGATGATCTGGGAAATACAAGCACCCTTTAAAAAACATGCATTTATATGACAAGTAATACTTCTCAAAATTTGCTTCTTTAAGTTTGCTGGACTGTTACGTGATTTTTCTTAGACCCATCTAGATTTGGTTTTAAAATGCATGTGGATACTTTTAGAGGGAACTTCAGTTATTTTGGACTTTACTCATTCAAGAATCTGGGGGTACTTTCAGGTCTTATTATTTTAAGCAAAAAGGAACAGATTTGAGATTTGAAGCTAGATTAGATTGGCTTCAATTTAAATATTCTACAAAATATTATAACCAACTAGAGTGTTTCCCTAAGTGTAAACATAACTTTTAACTAGGTGAATGGCCAAGTATAGATTAGCCAAAGAAATCCTGTTGCTTTACTAAGGCAATTTATGCTGTTAGTAGATAAGCATGCTTCTAAGCAGTTGAATTTTTGCATCCTATTAATACCTTCTTAATATTTCAGTTTATTAGTTGACATTGATATTTAAAAGAAAAACACCAACACATTTCAAAACGCATGAAAACTTTGAAATTTAATTTATACTTTAATATCAAATACAAAATTACCTTTTTCATTGCTTCCTTTCCCACTGTGATCTCATGCCCATCTTGCCCCAGGCCATTCTTAAAGAACAGAATTCGGATTGAGGTCTTCTCAGCGAGTTTCTTCATTCTAACAGAAAGAACAGGCTTGGTTTTCTGTCTTTTGACATCAGTAGGAAACATCAGCCCATTCATTGTCCAAGTTACTTTCTTCATTAACAACAGATGGTCTAGGAGAGAATTTTTTTTTAAAGTCAAGTCAATATTTGGCTTCAAAACTAGAAATGGACACACCATGCTTCCCCTCCCCCTCTTACCTATATCATATACACTGGCCAGTCTCCATTTAGATGCTGGTTTTCTGAAATGCTACCACCAGCTTTCCACTAACCGTGACATAAGCTGTAGCAAGCTGTCTGCTCTGATAGCCTGCATAAATCATCATTTCTGAAGGGAACAGATGTTCAGGGTATGAAAGAGTAATACCACAATTTAGTCCTAATTAAAATTCACCTTAGCATGCCTCTATCGCGGATCAGAGGCACTGGGCTGAAAGGGTCCACCGAAAGGGTCCAAGGTCCTTTGCTTACCATAAAACAATATGGGTCCTGAATTTCTGTGTTCTGCAGGGGTGGGAAATGCTTTATCTTCTCCTTAATATGATTTATTATCTATGTTATTTTAAAGACGACGACTTCCAAATAGTAACCTTATACATAATTCTTCTCCCGCAACTAGAAAGAAGGTGCCTTCCGGGACATTGTTGGTGAGAGTTTAAAAATATTTCACTAATAATGAAAAACAGCTCTGCATTCATTGTTTACTTTGACCTATTCCTTTTCAAAGATGTGTGTGGGAATTTAAGTTTCAAAACTCCCACTCACATTAATGGGAGTGCAACTAAATGATTGTGCATGACTCCAAGAATGTGAGGGTAAGAACAGAGGGGTAGCATATTGCATACTAAGTTGCTCTCAGCATTCCTCTCTTTGCAAAAGGTTTCATTTCATAAATAAATAATTTACACCTGGGTTATTTTTTCCATTTGTGCCTTCAATTTATTTTAGATATTTTCTTTTCATATAAATTACTAAATTTGTGTTATTTTACAATTACAATGATCCCTCCCTCATCTGTTCTTTATTTGCCCTAATGACAGAAGTAAAATTTTATTTGCATAGAATTGAAAAAATAGCTGCATTTGTTTGCCCAAATTTCTAAATAACTCTTCTCTATTAGCAATTAACTCGAAAGAATCATGGCCTCTTTGACCTAGAAATGGTATTTTACATAAAATCTGCAAGTATTGATATGAAACTCAAGCCACTGGTTCTGGGAACTCCAAGTCCCAGAAGGGCTACATTAAATGTTAAAAAAGAAAGAAAGAAAGAAAACACTGTGTTTCTCTCTGTTTTTCTCTTGTGTACATACTCACACACATATACTTGCACGTATACATACACAGTGGGTAGTAATATGAGCAAAACTTTTAGAATAAACTAAAATTAGATTATAGATATGAATAAGCCTTAAAGAAAAGAAAAAATATTTTTACAAAAATTACTGTAATCTGAAATTGATATACATTAAAATTAGAAAAATAAGCTAGACGTTAAGGAGTTCATATATGCCCCAAAGAACTGAAAACAGGTACTCAAATAAATACACGTACATGCATGTTCATGGTAACACTATTCACAGTAGCCAAAAGGTGTAAACCAAATATCCATCAAGGGATGAATGGATAAATAAAATGTAGTATATACATACAATGGAATATTATTCAGCAACTGAAGGAATGAAGTACTGATATATGCTACAATGTGGATGAACCCCAACATTACACTAAGTGAAAGAAGCCAGACATAAAAGGCCACATACTGTGTAATCCCATTATATGAAATATCCAGAACAGGTAAATCCATAGGAACAAAATGCAGCCTAATAATTGCCGGGGTGAGAGGAGGGGGGAATGGATAAAAATTTAATCGGTAAGTAGTTTCATTTTGTAATGATGGAAATGTTTTAAAACTAGATAGAAATGGTGGTTGCACAACATTGTGAATGTACTAAATGCCACTGAAGCATTCGCTTAAAAAATGACTAATTTTATGTCATGTGTATTTACTATAATAAATAAATAAAGGAAGAAGAGGGTAAAGAGGTGGGGAAAGGGGAAGACTAATGGTTAGTATCTCGCTGAAGATAAAAAACCATTTCTCACTCGGAAAGAAGAAAGCAGATTGTTGTTGTTTGATAGTTTATCTATAATCCACACACAAGCACACACAGATGCCTTGCAGAGTGAAAAGGGTATAAACCTTCAAACTAGATTTGACTAACAGCTCTGTTACTTAGTGACACCAGATGAGTTATAATTCTCCGATTAAGTATTTTATAGGTTAAAGTACCTAACGCATTGAAGGTACTCCATAAATATTGACTTCTTCCAACACACCTCAGAAATTCTAAACTTATTATGAAGCATTAGAGTGTATTAATTGTTTTATCAGTGAAGGTCCAACCAGAAAAACAGAACCCACCACTAAAGAGAATTTGAGCAGCGGGGACTGACTGCAGGGAATGGGTTAGCCAGGCAATGGAAAAGACGGAGAAGCAACCCAGAGGTTGGTAACAGGGAGAAGCCATTCCCACCTTAGGGCGCCTGGCTCACTCAGTCAGTACAGCATGTGTCTCTTGGTCTTGCGGTTGTGAGTTTAAGTTCCACATTGGCTGTAGAGATTACTTAAGAATAAAAAATCTTAAAAAAATAAAAAACAAAACCACTCCCACCAAGGCCAAGGGGAGAAGGCATTACAGGGACTCAGAATTAAAGAATCTTACTAATAAAGGGTTTTCTCCGTTGATGACCAAGACCAGGGTCAGGATTGGGGTGAGGCAGGTGAAGGGTCAAGAAGGCAAAACTGAAAGCAGCATGCTCAGTTGTGCAAGTGTACAACCTTCAGTAAGCGCCTCCTTCAATGTTGTCATGTAGGTGCATCATGCATCTCACCTGAGTCTCAGCCTGGCTTCTCTCCTCTATGCAGACTCCTTAAATTCCATTAAAATAAGGCTGACTGTTAGCCAGACCGACCCTGTTTTACATGATTTATAGACACTAGCTCATGACGTCCTCTTAACAAGTTTATGAGGTAGAAAGTATGATTACCCTCACTTACAGATGAGGACACTGAGGCGCAGAGAAGTTAAATAACGAGCAAGATCTTGCGGCTGGCAGGTGGTGGCAGCAGGATATGAACTCAGTTCTAGAAACTGCTCCTAATCACTACACTACTTAACTCTACCATATATTTTCTGCTGTTTTCTTAAACAAAATTTCACAACTTTCCACACAAGTTGGACATACTTTCACATTTTTTATTCCTGTCAGTGTTTCTACTTCTTTCACAGTTGTCCATTATCTCAGTAAGATCTTAAACCTTTACCTCCTAATCATTTATCTCCAACCAATTGCTTAGTCATTCAATGATATTTACATTTACTGGGTGTCCATTCATCAATGTACTAGGGAACATTGTCTGTCCTGTCTGGGAACAGGACAGAGTAACTTGTGCGGATTACAGTCTCTTGGGGTAAAGACAGACAGCTGAAAGTCTCTCTGAAGAGGTGACTTCTTTTTTTTATTAAAAAAATTTTTTTTTAATATTTATTCATTGTTTTTGAGAGAGAGACAGGGTGTGAGCGGGAGAGGGGCAGAGAGAGAGGGAGACACAGAATCTGAAGCAGGCTCCAGGCTCTGAGCTGTCAGCACAGAGCCCAACGTGGGGCTCGAATCCACAAACTGTTAGATCATGACCTGAGCCGAAGTCGGATGCTTAACTAAGTGTGCCACCCAGGTGTCCCTGAAGAGATGACTTCTGAGTAGTGAGGCTTGAACCATGAGAAGTTAGTCATGAAAATCTGGGGGGAAGAGCATTCCAGATATGGTAAAATATCACGCACAAAGTCTCTGAGATGAGAATGAGCTTGGTATATATGAAAAAGTTTGGATACAGACAGAATGTATATGCATAAAGCCTGAGAGGTAGAAAAAGGCCAGGTTGTATAGAAAGGGATAAAGGGTTTGGGTTTTATTCTGGATGTGAAGGGAAGCTATTGGAAGGTTCTCAGCAGGACACCTAGGAAAAACAGATTATAGCAGAGAATAGATGACATTGGTAGTCCCTCCCCCTCCCCACCATATTCTTTTTACCAGGTTAGTGCACCCAAACTCCAGCTGCTGTGAGTCAAAGGCCTCTAACAACTTAGAACTGCACCCTTCTCCTGAAAACTGCCCTTGGCTGAAAGGAACAGCCACCAGACCAAGCAATGGCAGTGATGTGACAGTCTCTTACCTCCTACCCACAGGTACAGTCCACAGCCAATGACTCACTGACTGGGGGACATAATGGCCAGTCTCCTTGCCCTAAAGAGGGGCCACTCTGTGCTGTGCATCCCACCCCAGATTGAGGCTAGCCTTCAGCTGAACACAGGGCATGGCCGAACTCCTTTCTCTACTCTAGTTGCTTCCTGCACTCTTCTACAGGGTTCATTGAGAGTACTCCCTCACTAAGTCCTTTGTATATAAATCTCCATCTCAGGCTCTGCCTTGAGAGAACCTGACCTGAGTCAGAGTCGAAGAAGAGAGACCTAACTCTTGGCTATCTTTCTTCACAGTAACTCTTAAAAGCAACATTCCTTTCCATTTCCAGCCAGACCCACTTACCCATTTCTCTCTCAGTCTTCTATCATCTCCAAGAGCTTCCTAACCATATTTTATTTTCCTTCTTCATATCTGACATCCTATAGTCCAATTATAGATGAATTTTCCTAAAACATCAATTTTATCATTGCCTGAAGAGAAAGTTCTTGGAGCTAGCTTTGAAAATTTTCTGCTGGTCAGTCACCCAGTCTGTTTGTCTGTCAGGTAATCGGGAAATATTTATTGAACTCATCATATGTGTCAGATCTTGTGCAAGAAATATGCTCCTTCCCTTAAACTTAATGTCTAACAGAAGAGCTTACTGACAACCTGACACTATCCAAATTTTCAGGATTTATCTTACTGTAGTTTAAAGCACTATTTTACCCAAGCCAAGCTCATTATTCTTTGATTCTATCAAGGGCATTAAAAAAAAAAGTTTACTTATTTATTTTGAAAGAGAGAGAGAATGAGTAAGAGTGGAGATGGGGCAGAGAGAGAGAGGAAGAGAAAGAGAGAATCCCAAGAAGGCTCTGCACTGTCAGCACAGAGCCCAACACAGAGCTCAGATTCACAGACCACAAGACCATGACCTTAGCTGAAATCGAGAGTCAGCTGCTTAACCGACTGAGCCACCCAGGCACCACACCAAAGGCATTTTT
Organism: Paguma larvata; assembly: GCA_030068075.1. NCBI lineage: Eukaryota > Metazoa > Chordata > Mammalia > Carnivora > Viverridae > Paguma > Paguma larvata. The sequence continues at coordinate 82,523,875 of CM057831.1, forward strand.
AAGTCCATTCTTCATCTATTCAGACTCAAGTCTTTGTCAAGATCCAGTTTAAGATCTTCCTTTAGTGCTCCAGCCCACGACAATCTGTCATCTCCTTGATTCCTTAGAGCACGTGGTGTGATCTATACCACTCACTCATACTCACTCATTCAGTAATGTTTGAGAACAGACCACATTTCAGGCGCTGTATTACATACTAAGGAAAGAGCATAAACCATCTGGAATTATGTAAATATTTTATAAATACATATCCTGTTTTTTCTTCCATACTTAACCCCTTAGAAGGTAGGAATCAAGTCTATATTTATTATTACTTTGCTCCAGGGTATATATAACTTCACCGCACATGGTATAGTTACTAAATGCTAACACTTCCTGTGGATTTAAACGTTCAATTGGTAGAAATTTAATTTGTCACTTTTTTAACATATTAATTATGCAAAATAAATTTCATTGCCTGTGTGTATATACCTGCCATTTTTATTCCTTACGTCCTCCCTGTATGAACTTAAATACGACTGATCTACCACTTTGATGCTCATTGATGAACACGATGGTACAGAATTTCTTCAGGAAAAGAAGAAAGCTGCCAAAGAGAACTGCTTGCCAAATGAAGGTTTAGGAGTGGAGAAACTGAAATAAACTCAAAGTGTATTTAAGGCAAATGCTTACATAGTCCTCAAGACTAACTGGGGGTGGGGGGGCGGTCATCTCTCTTAAAAACTCTTTCCCAGCTTGGACACCCTTCCATTCTGCTCTCTGTGAAGATGTCTACCACTGGCAATCCCACTGTACCATCATTACCGTTGTGTGCTTCCTCAGCTAAAGATACACTGCCTACCTAGTGCATGGAGCAGGTGTTCAGTAGGTGCTGCCTAAATTGATGAATAAGGCTACCTTTTATTCCAATATAACTTATTCTGATCAAATATATTCATAATTCTATTACCTGCAAACATCCAAGGATACTTTACTCACTTAAAAATAGTCTAAAATCACAAGAGACCACATTTCTGAAGTTTCAAATGGGTTTTCTGAAAGAACTCTTGATGGGTGTGGGAAAAGCACATAATACAGTAAATTTGAAAATATCATTTTTAACATAAAGCTATATAGTTTTTAAAGGTATTCCTCTTATTTTCCAGATCTTTGTTGATACTGATAAACACGGAAAGACTATTAGAAATATATAAAAGTTTTTATACAAATAAAGATGTTTAAACCAACCTCCAAAGCAGTCTAATAAAATAGTACTAATGATGACTAAAATGTATTAAAAATATATTAGATAAACAGCTTCTCTAGTAGTTAAGAGCATAGGTTCTGAAGCTAAACTCCCTAGAATTGAATATTAACTTTGTCTCTTACTAATTCTACAATGTTTGAAAAAAATCAGTCAATCTTACTTGCTTTAGTTTTCTTTTCTTTATTTTTGAGAGAGAGAGAGAGAGAAAGAGAGAGAGAAAGGGGAGAGCAGCAGAGGGAGAGAGGGGGAGGGAGAGGGAAAGGAGGAGGGAGAGGGGGAGGGAGAGGGAGAGGGAGAAGGAGAGAGAGAGAGAGAGAGAGAGAGAGAGAGAGAGAGAGAGAGAGAATCTTAAGCAGGTTCCACGGTCAGTGCAGAGCCCGACATGATGCTTGATCCCATGACCCTGGGATTATTACCTGAGCCGAAATTAAGAGTGGGACCCTCAAAGGACTGAGCCACCCAGGCACCCCTGCCTTAGTTTTCTTATCTGATAAATGAGAACAATAATACTAATTCCCTTATTAGTTGCATGGATGGAAAGAATTTCTACAGATAAAACATTTATGTGTAAATATGAAACACAGTTAATGGTGACATTATTATTACCCTCAAGATTTTCATCAAGAACTTAGCTATACAGAGCAATGTGTTAAGTGCTTCATATATATTAACTTGTTTTATCTTCACAATCTTAGGAGGTAGGCAACATTATCATCTCCATTTTGTAGACAAGGAAAATGAGACCTAGAGAAATTAAGCAACTAGATCTTTATCACAGAGGTCTCTATCATATATCCTTTAAGTAGATCAGAGATCAGACCCAGGATGAATGATTCCAGAGCCTGCTGTCTTCACCATGACACTGTAAAAAGTAATAAAAGAATTCCACTAGTTTAAAATGACTAGATTTCACCCACTTCTTATTTTCCCACATTCTACCATAGTTCCATGTTAAGACCATCTAAAAAGCAGCTGCTTCAGTACCTATAATTTGGTCAAAATGTCCTTGTGAAAACTACTGTGATTATGGCTAACAGGAAAAAAAAATGCTCAACATCACTCATCATCAGAGAAATACAAATCAAAACCACAATGAGATGCACCTCACACCTGTCAGACAACAACAGATGTTGGCGAGGATGTGGAGAAAGAGGATCCCTTTTGCACTGCTGGTGGGAATGCAAACTGGTGCAGCCGCTCTGGAAAACAGTATGGAGGTTCCTCAATAATTAAAAATAGAACTACCCTGCGACCCAGCAATTGCACTACTAGGTATTTATCCCAAGGATACAGGAGTGCTGTTTCAGAGGGGCACATGCACCCCAATGTTTACAGCAGCACTATTGACAATAGCAAAGTATGGAAAGAGCCCAAGTGTCCATCTATGGATGAATGGATAAAGAAGATGTGGTATATATATATATACAATGGAGTATTATTCAGCAATCAAAACAAATGAAATCTTGCCATTTGCAACAACATGGATGGATTATGCTAAGCAAAATTAGTCAGTGAAAGACAAATATCATATGACTTAACTTATATTTGGAATTTAAGATACAAAACAGATGAACATAAGGGAAGGGAAGCAAAAATAATATAAAAACAGGCAGGGGGACAAAACATAAGAGACTGCCGGAGGGGCTGTGTAGAGCATGGGTGAAATGGGCAAGAGGCATTAATGAGGATACTTGTTGGGATGAGCACTGGGTGTTATATAAATTTAAAAAAATAAATAATTTCTTAAAAAGAAAAAAAAAGAAAACTATTGTGACTCATTTACAAATCTTTGTGTCTGAATAAGGTTTTTCAACCTTGGCAAGTATGGACATATCTTTGTTCTTTGTTGGAGGGCTGTCCGGTGCATTGTGGAATATTTAATAGCATCCCTGGCCTCTGCCCATTAGATGCCAGTAGCACCTTCCCAGTTGAAACAACGAAAAATGTCTCCAGACATTACCAAATCTTCTCCAGGGGTCAAAATTACCCCCAGTTTAGAACCATTGCAATTACAGATTTTGAGACTGTCTGCCCCTACAGAGGCGTAGGGAGCTGTGAATAAGCCATTGGTACACACCGTTCCCTTTTCTGACCCCAAACTTTGACCATGGCTTTTCTCCCTTTTGGTGGGCTCTCTATCATTCTTTTCAATGGAGTCCCACCTCTTCCAAGAAGTTTTATTTGATCTATCTTTCTTCAGGATTTATAGCTTCATCTTTGAGCCCTCATTTTATTAAACTTCTGTGGTTTTGTACGTGTGTCCCTATTATAATTTGAGCATTTTAAGGGCATAGAATGCATTTTTACCTGTGTGCCTCTAGTATCTAGCACATTGTAAACAAGTGTGCTTATTAGATATTTAACAAAATAATAAAAGTTGATCATACATTTTTAGTGTAAGCAATTAATCCCTAACGCATAGCCACACCTGAAATAGTGTTTATCACATAGTAAATGTGCAAAAAATATTTGTAGGGGCACCTGGATGGCTCAGTCAGTTAGCTGTCTGACTCTTGGTTTTTGGCTCATGTCAGGATCTCACAGTTTCACGTGTTCGAGTCCCACATCAGGTTCTGTGCTGGCAGCGTGGAGACTGCTTGGAATTCTCTCTCTCTCTCTCTCTCTCTCTCTCTCTCTCTTTCTCTCACTGTCCCTTCCCCACTCATGCTGTCTCTGTCTCTCTCAAAATAAATGAATACACTTAAAAAAATTGAAAAAGAATATTTGTAGAATATTTGTCAAACGTGTCAATAAGAGCATCTCTGTTATTTCACTAGATATATATTCAGTAATATTTTCATTACCTGTTTTTTTTTCTGTATTTTGGAAAAAAGATTATATTTTGTTATTCATGATTAATTAGGTTTTTCATTGCCATGTCCCTCATTGAATTTACTCAGAAACCAAAATATATAACATGAAGGACAGGTCAGTAAGAAGAAGCAAAAAAGTCATAGGCTTAGTGCATTACAATGCATTGACTTCAGACTTGTAAAACCTTGAGGTTCAAAGAAATTAAAAATATTGACTCTAATTACTTGCTTCATTTACTCAATTATTCATTCAACAAACATGCACTCAGTGCCTATCACGTGTTCCCTGCTGCCTCAAAGAGTTTTTACTCTGTTTGGGAAGACAACAAAGAAAAACAAACACAAAATATGGCAGGTGCTTGGTCAGAGGTGTCCACAAGGTATTGGGAGAGTATGGAGCAGGGACACCTGCTGTAGCTCATGGTGGCCAAGAGAGGTCCCCAGAGGAAGGACATAAGGTAGGATTTAAAGGGCACACAGAGTGGGTAAAAGAGTGAGAGCATAATCCAGGGAGGGGAAATGACATAAATAAACCCAGAATTATGCAATAATATGATGGATTACTGGGAGGAGACTGAAAAGACAGTGGCTAGGCATGGAGCAAGGAAGGTAGGAAGTAGTTGTATTAGAGCCTAAGTACAATGCTTACAATACCCACACTTCCCAAAGAAGGCCATTCCATCTTTTGGAAAGATGGGACTATTGGAAAAAATCTTACTTACAGTAAGGTAAAATCTACTTCTCTAGGAAACAAATCTATTAGGATAAAGTGAGGAAAAGGAGAGCTCTAAAGCAGCGTGTCCTCGAAGTGTGGGCCATGGGTCTCCTATATGAGAACAGCTGGAGAATCAGAAACCCTTATATTTAGCAACACAAGGTGATTCTTCCCTACATCTCAGCTCTAGGGCCATATGTCTTCACGTGAAGAAATGTGGTGAGGGCTGACAGCCAGGGTAAGCATTATGATACCCAGAGGCAAGAAGAAAAACTGTCTTTTTTTTTTTTTTAAGAAGAGATTTTTCTTAAAGGAACTCTACCCCCAACATGGTCCTCGAACTCACAACTCCAAGATAAAGACATGTATGCTCTACCAACTGAGCCAGCCAGACACCACAGAAAAAGAGAAACTTCACTCTTCCTCTGCAGCATGGAGAAAATGAAGATGCTCACCAAAGACCCGACTAGGTTTTAGCGTTGGTGAGCATGAGGATTAAGTTAAGAGTGGGTAGAAGGAGAAGTAATCGAACGGTAAGGGGCTGGCTGGTTCTGGGGCAGGAACCAGGCCAAGTATTAAAACAAGAAACTTAGTGCCATCTAAACTCACTTTGAGCTTCTCAGAAAACATACTAGCCATAGCTAGCAAACACTTTCTATACTTTGTCTTTTGTTAACTTTCTTATCTCAAAACCCTGGCACCTCTCCCAGTATTGAGGCTATCTAGTACCTTAATGAGAATTAGAAAACAGCCTCTCCACATATCCCACCCCCACACTCCCCACACCATGGTGAAATTGAGAAACAGTGAGTTTAGCTCCATAGTCCTTCAGCTGTGCACAACTGTGGCCAGTGGCCCTGAACCTTACCAAAGATCAACTATCTCTTCTTCCTTACTTCCTTACTTTCAATGATAGTTAACAAGCACTGACTGTATGCAAGGTACTATGAAAAATACAAAGAGAAGTATTAAATGAAAGTAGAGCGCCTCCTATCACCACCAAAAGAACGATTGTGGAGAGAAAATGGGCAAGAATGGGCATTCCTGAGAGGATGTGGGAGGGCTGAAAATCTCAGATCTACAGGTTCCTGGGAGAATCTTTTATCCCAGCACTCCACTTCTGAGCATTGTCTGGTCTCAGACAATCATTAGCATAACCATTAGCCTCTCTGCAATGTAATTATTCTTGGGCTGGCTTACTCTGGCCCCCTGCCAAACAAGAACATTCACAAATCTACATATGAATTTGGGGTAGGGGATTTTTAATATACTCCTCCTAAACATCCACTGACTGTCTACAGCTGAGCCTGCTGCTCTGATGAGATCTATTTTCCTGGCAGCCACCTCCTTGAAATACGGAGGGTTCACCATGGTACCTATTTCATTTGGTCCTTCATCCATCCATTGAACATTTACTGAGCATCTATTAAGTGCCAGACCCTGTGCCAGAAAATGATAGTAAATAGGGTAGCCACGGTTTCTGCCTTCAACTAACTTGGTCTAGAGGGGACAACATACATTTACAAATCTGATGATTACAAAAGAGGATATTGAGAATGCAATGGGAGCTTATCCTTCCTTTTGGGAGCTTCCCTAGAGAGTAGGGCCAAATACAATGCCTATCTCTATATGAATCTCAACAGCAGGATCCCTGGAGGTCCCTTCTGGAGAGTTCTTAAGACTCTGTCTTGTTTATGGTACTCTCAGCACAATCTCAGTCCCCATACACTCAATTGCCAAAGAAGGGGTCCTAGACTCACCTCATCCTCTCCTTTAAATTTGCTAGCCACACCTAGTGGGTTCCAAAGTCACAATCAGACTTGTCCCTGTCTTCTTCTCCTCATGCACTTCTTTCTAGAAAGTTAAGAGACCACTAGGTGAGAATGGCAGTGGAGACTACACTCTGGTGAAATTCCAAGGTTCAGCATAACCTTGGAAAATACCTCCCCAGTGGGCCATCTCCAGATGCTCAGGGACAGCCAAGTCCCCTGACTGTTCATACACTTACTCTCCTGAAGCACTCAGCAAATGTTAGGACCCAATTACACATTATATTTTATTTTGAAGACTCCACCTCCTATTTTATTTTCATGGTTTTGTTTATAACTAAATCATGAAAAAGATAAAGTACTTTCTAGCCTGCTTCTGTGTTAGAAAGTCTACCTATAATATCATTACATTTTCTCAGTCTACTTCAAAAAAGACATCTGTCATAAAATTAAATAAATCTGGGTGCTCCCACATTGTAATTTTCCATTTTGCATGTGCCAGGTAAAAAGAATACTGCCTTTTGTCACCAAAATAAAAGCAGCACATTTGCAACTTCAAATCCATGAGCTTATTAAAAATCTTATTTTTAAAAATTCATTCTCTTGTAGTTGGGCAATAAACTTGAAAATACTTTAATGTTCTGATTGTCAAGTGGGTATAGATAATGACATTTATATATGAACAAGCACATCATTTCATGGGGGCAAGATAAGTTTATAAAATATAAATGCTCTGACAGTAAGAAAACATACTGCTATACTCAATTATATCATCTGCTCAAAATACAATTGCTTCTATGTTTGGTAAATAGCATAATCCAGGTCACATTCCTGTGTTCAACTGAGTTTCTAGTCACTCCCTTTTCTTTAAATACTTGTGTTGTTTCTGCATGTTCCTAAGTGTCATCATTTATTGCTATAGGCATGATGGCTATATTTAACTAATAATGACAGTGGTTGTCATTAGATTTTAACTCAGTAACACTAGTCTGACATATCATTTGAAGTATGTCTTCAATTTAAATTTGATTAAAATTACAAACATCCCATCTATTGTGCCAATCAAAATGTTGTCACCCTTTCCCTGAACTTTTCTATGAACTTTCTTGAAATAAGTTATGGCAGCTTTAAGTTAAGGCTAGCCTTGGGTCATAAACATATTTTAAAATATGACTCTTGGAATAGAGCAGAGCAAGGCCACTTGGGGCTCCTTTTAAAAAAGGACTTGATTTTGACTTACACCCTGGACCAACTCTTAAGGCAAAAAGCACATACAGTGAGAGTTCAAAGGCTCGAACTCAGGTTCCTATATCATGCTATATACATGGGTGCTTAGCAGGGATTTGAATTTGCTTGTATGTCTTTTAAGATCTTGGACCTAGCAAATACCTTTGGTAGTAAAATCAGGTCCTTGTGACAGCTTGTATGAAAAGCTGATGGAAATGTGCCTAGCAAGAAATAGTGCAAAAGGAGGGAAAACAAATGAAGGCCAGGTGGATATACAATGCTTTAGACATCTACTATGCACGGCAGGTTTTTACATACATCATCTTACTTATTCCTCATGATGACGCTGTGAGGTGTCTACTATGGGGCTCAATTTGTGAATAAGAAAACTGAAGCTGAGAGAGGCTACGTGACTTGCCCAGGCTCACACTGTAGTTTCCTCCCCTGGCAGTAATGAAGAAAGCAGAGATCAGTGTTTTTCCTGTTGTCTTCCTGAACCCAGGTAGCTACTCCAGAAAGGGAGAAGAGGACATAAGGTTCTGATTAATAGCTTTGGATCTAATAGTATTGGAACCTTAGGTATGTTTAAGAAATGCTATTCTGAGAGTTCTATTTAGACTAGGAATTTATAGACATTTAATTATCAAATAATGTAACTTGTTTTAGAAATAAAGATAATATCCAATAATTTTTTAAGGTATTAATACCTCAATTTTATAGGTAAGGTCATTGAAGCACAGACCAATCTGTCCAAGGCTATATAGCAGGGACTAGAATCCTGCAAGATCATCTGACTTCAAGGCTAATGTTCTTGCCACTAAATAATAATGTGTTTCTCATGTCTTTCCCAATAGATGTCTGAAAGCTTGAAAAACTAATGGTCTAAAAGGCAAACCCATGAAAGAGTACGTGCCTAAAAGGTTTTATTTAAAGTTTACTGCAAATGCCTGTTTCATTTGAAAAATCATCTCCTAAAAAAGGAAAAAAAAAAGAAAAGAAAAATCAGGGGCGCCTGGGTGGCTCAGTCGGTTGGGCGGCCGACTTCAGCTCAGGTCATGATCTCGCGGTCTGTGAGTTCGAGCCCCACGTCGGGCTCTGTGTTGATGGCTCAGAGCCTGGAGCCTGCTTCCGATTCTGTGTCTCCCTCTCTCTCTGCCCTTCCCCTGTTCACGCTCTATGTCTCTCAAAAATAAATAAACATTTAAAAAAGAAAAATCATCTCCTTTTATTTCCATGACATTATTTGTTCTTATTATACAACCATTTTTATTTGCTTTATAACACTTATCACTGTCAATAAACACCTTATTTAGTTCTTTATTTCTTCTCTTTGCTCCTTATACCTCTCTCAGCTCCATGAGACCTCTGTCCGGTTCACACCATAACCCAAGGTTTAGAGTAATGCCTAGCACATTGTAAGGACTCAATAAATATATTTTGAGGGAATGATTAAATGAATGGATGATCTTTCTTTAACTATTCCTCTGCCTCCTTAGACAGAGAAATACAATTTTTTTTTATTATTATTATCTCTCACATACTCTCTCAGCTTTGGTCAAGGAGATATTCTCTCTGTCTACTTGTACTCATGTAGCAAACAAGTCGACATGATAAAGACAGTATTTATAACACTTCTGAGTTAATACTCTGATGAGGGGGCCTCTGGGTGGTTCAGTCGGTTGAGCATCTGACTATTGGTTTCGGCTCAGGTCATGATCTCACAGCTCATGGGTTTGAGCCCGTCTTGGGCTCTGCGCTGATGGTGTGGAGCCTACTTGGGATTCTCTATCTCCCTCTCTCTGCTTCTCTCTATCTCTCAAGATAAATAAATAAACATTAAAAAATATTCTAGTGAGAATTAAAAGTTATCTGATTTCTTTGCAGCTACAGCAGAAGGACCTTATCCAAAATCCTTAAGGTCAGATGTAATTTCATAGATAGAATTTGTGAATATACAAAATGTTAATACAGTGCATATATCTTAATAGTGCACAGAGCATATATTATGTAATGTGTCCAGCAAGGTTTAGGATAGCAGCCCATAAGCAAACATATTTATTATTTTTTAAATAGAATAACTGATTGGCTATACTAAATATGGTTCTGCTACCAAATAAGTTCTGAAAAAATTGTTTTCTCTTCTGCAATTCTGAATTTTGGAATTGCATATAAGAGATTATGGACTTATAGCACTAACTCAAGAATTGTGAGGAGTAAATATAATACACTTAAAGCACATAACTCAGTGCATGACATATGGAAAGTATTCAAATTATCAGACAGTTCTAGGTTTGCAGACGCCTTCACTAAACAAGTATAGCCTCTATGTATATATGAATATGTCAAGGATTTAGATGACTCTCAATGATTGGATAATTTGACAATATAAGGAGATGCTGCCACTTGCATGCTCTAGGTTCTCCTATTAGCTTAGGACAGTTTTTGGCGGGTCCATCTCTTGTAATGTTTTTTAGATATACATCTGTTTATACAGTAAACATATGCTACACTCTTATTTACAGGTTTTAAACATTTGGGATAGGGAAATAAATAAAATAAATGCTTAAGTTTTACCCTCACTTGTAGAAATAGTAAAAGAATCATGTCCTATCTCAGAAGAAAGTGAGTTTTTTCTCTATCTAATGTCATATTTTTGTTTTTGAATATGTGCAGCTAAGTGGGAGATAAAATGGACTGATAAATAATCTTGCCTGTTACAATACTATGCAAACAATGTGACAGCCAGGAATTTGGGAAAGCCCACCCTGACTCCTGCTGTAGTTGCTTGAATTAAGTAGTGGTCACTCCAGGCGTGATCTCCACAAAACCCAGTATTAAGTTTAGCAGGACAAAGCAGTCCTTGGTATAGTCTGCACTGTAGCATTGTCTTGAGATCTAGCAGCAAGAATAGCAAGGTGTGATATGAGGTGGGTAGTGGGTTATTTCTTGAAACTTGTGCTTTTAACACAACCATTTAAAAATCAACAAATTCAGGAGACACATAATGGAACAAAATATAATGCATGAAACCAGGTTCATTAAACTAATGCATTTTTTGAAAAACAAAATATGACAGAACATTTCATTATTGACGTAGAGAGGAGAAAAAGTGTTATGCTGCTATTTAGAATGTGTCTTGTATGTCGTGGAATTAAAATATTTCCAAATCATCAATAATTAAAATGATGAGAATCCATCATTTCACTGACATTTACTTCTACATGAAAAGATGGCCTATTTTAAATGTGCTCACACATATTCTTGTCAATCACAAGCTGTCACAGCAAATTATTTCATTTTGTAGATCACATGGCAGTTAGCAGAAAATCTCTAGGTTTAAATTTAGATCTTAGGTGTAGTATCAAGAATTCTTTTCATGGATTTTTTTTCAGGGACTACATCTTCACAATACAGTATATAAAAGAATGTAAAATCTTATTCATAGTATTCAGTTTCATTTCTGGTTAACAAAACTCAGGACTGAAATGGATCACTGTAAATGATAGCTCTAAAAGCCAAATAGCTGAATAGAATACATAGGAAAGAAGGAAAATATAAAACTAAAGAAAACTTCAAACAATCTGAACAGCACACAATGGAGCTTGGACCTAATGAGTTAGGTCCAAGGAGTTTTTTTCTCTCTCATCTTTTTTAAGACATTTAAGTAATTGCAGGGCATTTCTTATGATAAGTTGGCACTGCCTACAGCTTGTAACAGTTATAAAGGAGCTAAACTCTCATAACCCCATGAATCTGATGCAACCATTTTCACCGTACCACCATTAAAGAAGATTGAGGAAACTGAATAAAACCTAAAGTGCATGCCCAAGAATCTGAAAACTTTAAAAATGCCTCTTCAAACAATTCATTAACTACAACTTCGCAATTCTAGAGAATCATTAATAGATTTCAGAATCTTCAAATGCCAGAATTATATGACTGGATAAGACAGTTGATCTTCATCAACAGTCATTATAAAAAATATTTCTATTTTTCCTATAAACAAACTTCTGCTTAGGCATTTAACTTCAAAATGTAAGACTTATTCTAATAGGCATTTCAAGGGGAATGCTTCATGTCAGTCTTGACCTTGGTTTGACCTCTATATGAAAGCTTTGTGTTTCCAGGTATGTGATGAATAGCCCTCTGGCTTTCTATTACATCCAGTGGCACTGGTTGTCACCAGTGGTACTCAAAATGGGTAGTAAAGTAGTTCAAGATTAGAGATGCTCCTTAAGTCTTTTTCTACCTTAGTAAATCTGGAAATAGTTCTGAGGCAATTTTCCCTGTTGACATTGCTTTTCCAAAGAATAATAAGAAAACAGTGAAGTATGGAAATATAATTGCCAAAATACACACAGACTTATTTGGCCTTCCTGTACCAGAAATAATGTAAAATTTCCTTTGGAGGACCCATTTGACTTATGTTGTTAAAAGGGTTCTTAATTTTAAGGATTTGTAACTTACAAGCTTCTTAAAGACCAGGACTTCTATCCCTGAGTTAGGACTGAATACATAGTAGATACTTAATAAATATTTACTGGTTTAAATTTAGATTGAATTGAAATAAATTGAATTTAAAATCAGAAATAAAAGAATAATAATAATAATAATTTTTAAAAAGATCAGACTACAAGCCCCTCTTTTCATCTGTCTCTGATCTGGTCTAGTACCTGGCACATAGTAGGCTCTTAACGAATGTTTGCTGAATGAATGGAAACCTTTATATTAAAGTAATGGCCAATTACTGACTCTAATACCTGTTGGTTAACTGAATATACAGAGATACAAGAGTAGCACCTAATCCTGCCAGCTGTTTTCCCCCTATTTGCCTTTAGAGTCCTTCCTTACTCTAAATTTATCTACCATCTTGAAGGCTATTCATACATGTCTTATTTTTATGGTACGCTCATGGCAAGTTGACAAATTATTGATTATCTATAAAATACATGCAAAAAAGGTCATTTTAACCAGACTCAAAAAAGTACGTGTAGGTCACATAAATATATGAAATCTTCCCACACTTCTCTCAAAGTATTTAATTCAAGTGAGAGACTACACTATGTATATATAATATTTATTTACATTTATATTCTTAAAGTTCTGGAAGAAACCAAATACCAGTCTTTAGTCTTACAGGCTTATCTATGAGCTTAACTTAGACAAGTGGCTTTTTCTCCATTATACTTATCCTAGGTCTTTTTAATGGACATGTGATATGCTAGTCTGTGTCCAAGCTCACCTACAATTTCTTTTCTCAAAAGACAAGGCACATCTGCCACCTGCTCTACTCCGTGTCCCAGCAACAACTGTCGAGCAGCATAAAGATTGATTATCAGTCAAAAACCATTGCACAACACCAGATTTTGGTGGGTTAAGCTTGCTGATCCAGCAAGAGATGGTGTGAAATTTTCAGGAGTGTGTGCCAACATTTTGGTGCTAAAAGAACAGCAGTGCATGTCACAGTGAAACACAGCCAAAGATATGCAGACAAAGCAGAGAAGTTTTTTGTTCTGGACTTGGCTTTAAACAGGATAAAAGAGAAAACAAAAAGTAGGAGGAAATTAGTTTGTACATTTAAAAATCATCCACCAGGCTAGTCATGTGTTTAACACTGTTATTTTAGGCATACATGTCCAGAAAATTTTCTACGAAGCTTAGCTATAAATAATTTTTATATATGTCTTCACCAATACCATTATCAATGAAAGGCAAATATTTCTTATTAATAAAAACAATCAAGATCTTAAGGAAGCACTCATTAAATACACATTTAAATATAAAATAGTCACAGAAACATTTACCCACAAAGACTCATGTTTTTATATAAGATGATTTAAACAGATGATTCAATGAATACAAAATAAAAGGAGCCATAATTTAAAGTTAAATCAAGATTTGAAAAATTCATGGGTCTACACTTTTGCACAGGTAATTTTTACTGAGTATTATAGCAACAAGTTTCTTTACCTTGAACCAAATTACCTTTCTACTGATTTCAAGAAATTATTCCTGATGATCAAGTATTTTCAAAGAGATAGAAACCCTAGTATCATCTTATATAATAACATTAACAGAGGGAGAATTTTCATCACCTCATTTGTAATGAACTCCAGAATTACTTCTCTTCCGCTTACACAATTATTGCCTAGACTTGTCCTGGTTCACCAGCTTTATAACAGTTGTAGAAAAAAAAATAGTTCTAATAATGTATTAAAAGTATAGAGGAATACAGCAGTGAGATATACTGAATTTGTATGACAAAGTTCTTAGGTCATTTAAATGTGATTACTATATATAGCACTTGATAACAGACTATGGGTATGACATGCTTGTTAGAATATTCTTAGTACTTTTCTTTCTTTCTTAAAATGTATTCTTTCCCACTGAAGAAAGAAAAATGTTTTATTTTAGAAAATCACGTTTGTGAAATGTTAGAAATAATGTACTTTTTTAAAAAGCTTACCATTAAATGTCTAAAATACATATGTTTATATTTTATGTATATATTATCGTATATATATACATACAAATATAAATCACACACATACACACACACACACACACACATTTCAAGGTTTAAAAAAGTCAAGCTGCAGTATTTACCTTATGGAAAATTTTGTTAGGAAAATCACATGTATATAAGAATTATACGTTTATTCTGACCACATTTTCATAGTTACATTAATGCTATCTGAAAAAAAGACCAAGAGTGTAAATGAATAAATGCTACTTGAAACTTTGAACTATTTTCTGAGAGAATAAATCTAATGAATTATGTCTGTTGGGTGTCACAGAAACTAAACAGTAAATTCAATAATCTCTGATTTAATTTATTATATTTTCACCATTTAACCTCCTGCAGGCTCCCTAATGTCTATTCAGATCTATATTAAATTAAGCACCAATGCTAATGAAGGGCAATAAACGTGGCTGTCAGTGGATTTTTCTTTCATTAAGCACATTATCCTCTTACTGAGCTGTAAATGCGTAAACATTAGTTTTGTTAAACCATGCAAAAAAGACAGGATGAAAATCATTTTTTAATTGCACCCCTCAAGCAATTTACTGTGGGTGGGGGTAGGATATTTTTTTTTCTTTTTTACCTTTAATTTTTTTGAATGGATCTAAAAAGGGCTCTCCTGTTGAAACATAAACGTCGGCTTCGTGGGGTATGTCTTCAGGTTTGAGGGCTTCAGTGCCGTCTGCCAAGAACACTCGTCGTGCGGCCATGTTCAGATTCAGCTTTTCTGTGCACTCCTCCAGCAACTAGCAGAAAGCAAGAGGTAAGAGAAAGTGAGTTAGGACAAAGAAAGCAACACATTGCCATGAAACAAAAGGTGCTAACGATGAAAACAGACACCATTGAATCACTGGCCAACTTAAGTTACTCAAGGAACTCTACCAATGTATTTTCTAGCACTGGAAAATATACAAATAAAAGGTAAATCACAGCTCTAAGAATATTTCATGTATGTCTGATTTTAGTTCTTAAATATTCTGTCAGTTTAACAACTCCACGAGATAGAAAACCATTGTATCTGTTTATGAAACAGAAGGGTCATTTATTTATTAAATGTACCATTTACATATTGATAAACAAGAAAGGAATAAAAAGTCTAGAGATATATGTATATATAAGCAATTTACCGATTCATCACTAAAAAGAAAATTTTAACACCATGTCATCTTTTTCATTTTTTATATTATAAAAAGAGTAAGGAAAGAAAAAAACACTGAATACTTATGAACACTATTTACCAAGGTGATGGTTGGTACTGTAACTCTGGCAAAGACTGTTCGACATCCATTTTTGTAAGCTGTTACTGTAATCACTCTGGGATGAAGTTTGTGTCTTTGACATAATCTTGGCCAATTCTGAGCTGGCTGAAATTTTAAAGAAGAGAACTCTGCAACTCTGTAGGAAAAAACCCCCACAAAATTGGTGTATGTTAATTAATAACAGTATGTAATAAACACTATCTTAGGCATTTTTTACAGATATAATCCCTAGTAATTGTTTCTAAGTATTTACCAAAAAAACTATTTATAGGCTAAGATTATCCATATCTACTTAAATATTTTTTAAAATTTAATATAGGATAGGTTTGCTAAAACTCCTCATGTAAGATAAGAGAATAATTGATTTTACCAATTTACTTATAAAACATCACAACACTCATTTAAAAAAATGTATGTGTACATGCTATGTTCTAATAGAAAACAAAAAATAGTAACATAGTCCTACCATCATGAAATAGCAAATGGGTAAGGTTTTCCATTAAGTTTTCATGTTTATCAAAGTTCTTTGATTTTTAAAAAAGATTTGAAATTCAAACTTTCTTACTCTAAATTTCTTACTCTAAAGTTAATTGTAATTGCCTTCATCTCAAATTGTTTGGGGGTAGTAAAGGAAAATTTTGTCTTCATTCAAAATCAGTTTTAATCCTTATTATTTCCTCAGCAAAAGTACATGGTAAATGACTAATATGTTTTATTTCTGATTTCAGAGATCTCTAACTAATTATGGTAATTATTAATGCCACAGAAGCAAAATAAACATTTTAAAATAAAACCTTTAGGTAAATTAAAATCATAATATACCCACCTAATCAAACATATGAAAATAATGGGAGTATCAGTTTCTTGGTTTGCTTTTTGCTTTCACCAACATTTCTTTCTAACCATAAATTCTTAGGTTTGACAGTTTATGACAATATTCTTGATGTGAAAATATATACACAAAATGGGTTTATAGTAAGTTCATTTAAACTTGATTTTATTACAAAATATTGGTTAAATATCAGAAGTATGCATTTCTATCTTTAAACAAACATCTGATAAACAGATATTTTATAGCCCTAGGCTGCTTCTGCTCCAAGTATTTTCTTCAGTTTCATATTATCCACATTGAAGTGTACCTCATGTTTTCCACAAGTGTAATTAGCAACATTCTACTCAGGTGCTTTCAAAGAAAAAAATAAACAAAACAAAAACAGAAACAAAACCCTAGAGATGTGTTACATTTTAATATCTGAAATAGTCAATTGAATCATTTTTAATTTTGCTCAAAGGAAAAAGCTTCAGCAGTGGGTTAAAAAGAACAGAGAATAGCTTTGATTACCTCAGTTGACCCACTGGAGCACTGACAGGTCTGTTTCTCTTGGATGCTGATATAAAACAAGAATTGTTTTTACTGTTTGATTTGTAGCTATATGGGTCTGATATTTCATCATGGCTATGATCTGATGCTGTTTGATGTGTGGAGCAATCTTGAAGTCCTGACCCTTCTGATACTGTCGCTGAATGCAAAAGCCTGTTGGGGCCAAACTGAGGCTGCAAACAATCTTCAGTAGTTTTAATAACTGCTTTTGCCTGGGATGACATAAACTCTCTGAAAGAAACAATCCATGGAAGAATATAGTGAATTGACTTGTAATTACTTATTAACCACTGCCATATAACTGTATGCTATGTGCTAGACAAAACATTACACACTTAGCCATTATTTTGTTTAATCTTTACAATATCCCTGGGTATTTATCCCCATTTTCCAGGTTTAAGAAATTATGCCTCAGAGAGGCCAATTAATTTGCCCAAGTTCACATAATTGGTAAGCTGAGAGGGTAGAAAACTGAACCCAAGCCCATTCTAAAATAAAACCCACATTCATAACCATTAAATTGAATTGTTTTACTCTATTAAACTAAAGAAGAAAGCTTGCATAATGCTTGAAACAAGCTAAGTAAAAATTTTTAAATTAATTTTTAAGTAAAAAAGTTTTTAGTGTTTTATTTATGAGAGAGAAAGAGAGAGAGAGAGAGAGGGAGAGAGAGTGACAGGGGGAGGGACAGAGAGAAAGGGAGACACAGAATCCCCAGCAGACTCCATGCTCTGAGCTGTCAGCACAAAGCCCAATGTGGGGCTCGAACTCACGGACCACAAGATCATGACCTGAGCTGAAGTCGGATGCTTAACCAACTGAGCCACCTAGGTACACCACTAAGTAAAAAGTTTTAATTCTTAGATTCATTTAAAAACTACTCCACACTCTGTTCAGTATTAGGAAATATCAAAGTTAAAGAGATGCGGCCCCTACCTTCAAGAAACTTGCAAACTATCCCCTAATCAAGAGAGAATATATGCTAAATAAGCTACTTAGAACTATGGGTGTATATTAACTATAAATGCCAAAAGAATTCCTTAAAGCCAAACTCATCGCATAGGCTAGAATAAAGTTGACAAATGCTTCAGAGCAGACTGGATTTACGGTGAGCAACTCGTCCCGGTTTGCTCAGGACTGCCCTGCCTTTGGCACTGAAAGTCACACACTCTAGGAACTCCCTCAGTCTCAGACTAACTTGGGACAGTTGGCCACCCTACCTGCTGTTAAGCTGGAGTAGTATTTAGATAAACTATGATGTTTGAGGGGCTCCTGGGTTGCTCGGTTGGTTAAGTGCCACACTTCGATTCAGGTCATGATCACCCAGTTCGTGGGTTCGAGCCCCACACTGGGTTCTGTACTGACAGCTCGGAGCCTGGGGCCTACTTCATATTGTGTCTCCTTCTCTCTGCCCCTCCCCTGCTCTGGCTCTCTCTCTCTCTCAAAAGTAAATAAACATTAAAAAAAACAAAACTATGGGGGCACTTGGGTGGTTCAGTTGGCTGGGCAGCTGACTTTGGCTTGGGTCATGATCTCGTGGTTCACAAGTTCAAGTCCCACATCAGGTGGCTCTGCGCTGACAGCTCAGAGCCTGGGGCCTGCTTTGGATTCTGTGTCTCCCTCTCTCTCTGCTCCCCCTTTGCTCATGTTCTGTCTCTCTCTCAAAAATAAATTTAAAAAAATTAAAAAAAAAAACAAATTATGATGTTTGAACAGGGGACCATATGACCTGTGATGATATGTAATACCAAGTTAGGAAGATGGAATATATAGAGAACTTGCTGTTATGATAAAATGAAACACATTTTAACATATTTGGGAATATCGAGCTATATGATGATGAGGCATAGAGGATAATAAGCTTCCACGTATTATTTCAGTATTTCATGTATTTATTTGTATTTTTATTCAAACCATATCTCTGCTTCTTTCTAATTTGCTAGTTCCTCAATAGTTTTTATGCATAATGTATCATAACCCCACCCACTCACGCAATTATAAAATAGCATATGCTTAATGTGGAAAGCTTGGCACCGTCAACCCATCCTCCAGATTTTTTTATCCACCAATGTCATTATAGTCACAATGACTTCTTCTATCCTCTCTGTTCACAAATGTGTAAAATGGTTGATCATTTCTCCTGAAAGAATGAAAGGCTTTCATGTGGCACAGGGAAAATGGATGTGTGCGTGTGTGTGGATGAGAGTTGATACAGTGGATCAATAAAACTAAAACACTGGGATGCAAACAGTTGTATTTGTTGTTATCACATGTTTCTATCCAAGTCTGCCCTGGACTGACCGCACCTCTGGAGAGAGAAGTAGTCTTCCCTACACTCCAAAGACCTAGCCAGGCTCGAAACTTTGGCAAACAGCCTTTTGATTTGATCACTGGACGTTAGCTCTGGCAGAGGTGAGACCTCCCTTCAGACCTGGACTGCTCAGATTTGGATGGCAATGGTGAATGGCGGCATGAGGCAGCAGTCATGTCTCAATGGCAATGGAACTGCAAATGGTCACCAAGCTCTTAAACTTAGGAGAAGAGCAGTAAACAGACAGGAGGAAAGATCTGCCGATCTTATAAACATTTCCCGGTGCCCATAAATAATCACTTGGAAAGCAAATTCTCATGTAAAGAAAAAAAACAAATTCTCTACTTAATGCAGAATGGGTGTCTTTTTTTTTTTTTTTTCAGATTTTATTTTATTTTTTAAATAATCTCTACATCCAACTCGGGGCTTGAACTCACAACCTTGAGATCAAGAGTCACATGCTCCGCTGACTGAGCCAGCCAGTTGCCTCAAGTCTTTATTTTTTAAGAATTGCATTTTGTTTACTGTCAAATATTTTTTACAAATATACTGATGATTTTATATAATAATCCATTATCACACCACCAGAAAGTGAAAGGTTTTTATTTTTTTCCATATTTCAAAGCTTCGATTGTGTTGATGAGAGGGCAAAGGCAAGGTGAGGGCAAAATTCAAGCTGACACCTCATGGAACCCCTCCCCTTAAGATGGGCTATGTATAACATTCCCCAGGCACTAGTGACTGCCTACGAACAAAGGCAGGGAGAAACAAATGGTCAACTGATAAAGGTCGCAGTCATGCAGGACATGAAACTCCACTCCAGTTTATAACTGTCTTGATTTACAAGAAAAACAATCTTAATAATAGCCAGACCTCCAAGAACCTATAGACTTAATTTCCTATAGCCCTAATGTCACCTCACCTCCATAAGATAGAAAACCCTAGGTAATCAGTCATTCTTCACAATCACAGCACAGTTCTTTCTGTGCGTGGCTCCCGTCCCAGTGCTATAATAAAGACATCTTTTTGCACCATAAAACACATCAAGAATTCTTTGACTGTTTTGTTCTATGATCCTGCGTCATGTGTCAAACCTTTAATTCAGTATTTTGCTTTTTATATAAATATTGTCTTAATAGCCATTTTTCAAGTTGCTATATGGTCTTTACAGATTTTATCAGAATGTAAACAAATTTTATCAAGTATACCTTGCCCTCCTCAATCTAATCATGTAAAAGTGTAAAAGTTATTTGTTTTTTTTTTTTTGTCTCTTGGCATATCTTCTCCCAGTCTTCTGGTAACAGCACTGGCATCCTTTAGGGAAACTCACATTCTTCTCCCTGCCAACTCCATGTGATTCTGGCAGGGTTAGGACAATAAATTTATTGAAATTTACTTAGTAGATGGTTAAAAGAATTAAATTAAGCAATATGATTTTACCACATATTTATCTATTATCTGCTTTTCTCTAGTAATTTACATCAAAAAGGGGAAGAAAAGGTAGCTTTCCATCTGAAGAAGTCACTATTGGCCCACCATCTGTAGTCTTCAGCTTTGATTTGTTTTATCAATGTTGATGACAGGTTTACACTAGTTCTTACACACTATTAAACTCTTTTTTCTTATAACATTTGATGTGTTGCCTAGTCTTTGGGTGTGTGAGAGGATAATCACAGAACTGTTTGGCAAAGCTAACTTGTCCTACACAGGGAATTAAACCCACACACATGGCTCATGAAATTAATGCTGGAAATGAGGGTGTTAGGATCATTCAGCTCAAACACATTTGGGTTTCAGTGATTGAGCTTGTTACTAGTATACACGGAAACTGAAAAAAAGGAAATAAAACGACTCCAGCAGGGCACAAAGAGAATTAGAATACCATTCATGGCTCTTTAGAATATACTACTGACTTAAAAACAACTGTAGTAGAAATGATATTGCAATAGCATTGTATGGAAACGAATGGTAGCTACACTTGAGTATAATATAATGTATAAACTTGTCCAGTCAGTAGTTGGACACCTGAAACTAATGTAATATTGTGTATCAGCTATACTCAAATTAAAATACTAAAAAACAGGAGCACCCATCTGGCTCATTGACTCTTGATCTCCAGGTCGTGAGTTCAAGCCCTATGTTGGGCATCCAGTTTACTTAAAAAAAAATTAAAAAACAACAGATACCACAACTCTAGTAGAGTGGCACATTTTTTGACTCGGCAACCTCATCTATACTTATTTATGTAACTTCTTACATCATTATTGCCTAAACCACCTCTCTCCTTTTCCCCACTCCTCATGGCTTCTGCTAACTTCCTCTATGTACCATACTACTTTCTGAAGACTCTCTATGACTCACATTCAATGCCCCCAAAACTTTAACTGCATCACTATCCAGTTTAGGACACCCTGTTGGGTAGAACTCTCAAAGTAGCCAATCTAGTAAGCCATTAGCAAGCCTGTGGAAGAGAAAGAATCCACCAGTGACCCAAAACTATGGACAGGAGGGCTTGGTGTAGGATGGACTCTCAAATGCATGCCAAAAGAAGAAAACATAATTGGCAGGGGACTTGCATGGCCTACTATGCCAAGATAAGCAGAGATACTATATTATTTGATTGGAGAGGTGGGCCCAGGAGATAGTTCTACACTAGCAGCAATGAACCAGTAGTGCTCTTTAGCTAACACAACTCTAATATTTAGATTGCATTTAAGGCACCATATAGTAGTCTCCTTATTTGTCTTTCTTTCTCTTATTTCTCCTTATCTTTTCCTTTGAAAGATCTTTTATCTTCGCTGCAAAAGTTTCACAGAAATTCACATTTAGCTTTATTAAAGTGAACTTCCTTCCACCTTTAGATTTATACAAATCTTCATATAGCTATCTTCTCCACACAGTTTTTGCCTTCTGAGAATTGTACTATATATTGACACGGTTATCTCCTTAACCAAGACTGTCTGTCTTTTAATTGAGAATTTAGCCCGTAACATTACAATTTGTTTTCTATTTTTCCTATACATTCTCTGTTCCTTTTCATTCCTTTCTTGTTCATTCTTGGACTAAATAATATATACATTTTATTATTTGATTTTCCTTTCTATTAGATTGAATGCCCTACATTGTTTAACCTTATTTTTAGTGGAAACACTACATATTATAATATGAATCCTATCACTAAAGATTAATATAAATTACTAATTAATGCAAGAACTTTAGAACATATCATACCCATTTATTGCTGCCTCTGTGGGCTGGTGGTCTATACTTCCTTATTCCGTTTTTCAAGGATATGTGTACCTATCTTTCATGACTCCTGATTTTTTGCAGGGAACTCAACTCCAAAAATCTGCCTTGCATGGACTTGAGGCTTTGTATCCTCTTTTCCCTGTGCTTCTTATAGATAATAATTACATAAAATTACATAATAATTTCTTTAAAAATCTCTATTTTGTTATAGCTGTCTTCGATAAAATTTGATAAGCTGAATGGCAGTTTTCTTGGACTTTGTTTTTCCCAAATGATACTGAATTTAGTTTAATGCTATGGTCACTTTATTTATTGGCTTATCTGTAGTCTCTGGATGGATGTAGGAATTTCATGTGGATTCCTAGACCAATTATTTTAGGAAAGGATCCTTTATCATAAAAAATAACCTCATTTTGTCCTCAATTACTGTCGAAGCTATCTACCACATTCTGGAACCTGGGCTAATTTATAATTTTATAAATTTTAACATTTCTATATCAATCTTATTATCTTATCTTAGAAGCTTATGATGTGTCTCCACTGTAAATCTTTCATTATATCTGTAAACAATTCATATGTATATAAAGATTTCAAATTTTTCCTTCTTCGGTAAGATTTCTATGCTACCCTTGAATATAGGAAAGCATTTCCTTCCTGTGCATTCACATTTGCTCTGGTAGATTTGATAGCTGGACTCACTATACTTCATCGATTATGTATGCCCATCTAAAATGCTAGACCTCGATTTCTGTCAAATATCCCAATTCACCAGTGTATTATTTACTCTTTTACCACTAGTCAGAAAGTATGTTTTCCCAGCCTGAAGCTTAAATTCTACTACATTAGGTTGGTACAAGAATATCAGTCATACAACTTCAGAAATATCACCTTCTTAAAAAATATCTATTATCTATCTATCTATCTATCTATCTATCTATCTATCTATCATCTATCTGTATTAGTTTCCTTTTGTTGGGCAATAAATGACCACAGACTTAGTGACTTAAAACAATATCTATTTATTATTACATGGTTTCCATGGGTCAAGAGTCTGGGAAAAGCTTCGCAGACCTTCTGCTTCGGATCTCATTAAAACTGAAATCAAGGTGTCGGCTGGGGTTAAAGTCTCATTTGATGCTCATGGTCTTTTTCAAGGTCATTCAGGTTTTGCCAGAACTTAGTTCTTATAGCTGTAGAATTCATAATGACTATAAATTCTTAGTGACTATCATCTTCCTTAAGGCCTTCCTTATTCTGAATCATTCCCCTATATCCTGTATGAGCTGATGTACTAGTTTGCATATTGATATGTTTGCTTTGTGATTTGTTATGTGATTTCACATGATTTCATATCCCACTCTGCAAAGTTAAGATCTTTGTTTTATATCTTTTACACTTCTACTGAAACTCAACCAGTAATTAATACATAGGAATAAGTACTCTGTGATAATTATGACATCATGCCAAAATGTGTCACTGAAATACCACTGACAAAATAAACACAATTTTTGAAATAAAATGTAATAAAGCCAAAGCCAAGAGTTATGTCAAGCAATGTTGATTATTTATCCAACAGTTATTCCAGTGATTTTTTCTCAGATGAAAAGTCTCAGTTATGTTGTGGATTCATCTTGTTTATATACCCATGGAAGGTATCCCTTAATCAGTTCCCGTGGGTGAATCCTTAGCGTCTAACAACAACGATGGTAATTATATTTCCTTTGTCTCTTGCAGGCTAATTAATCAGCCTGTGATCCAATTTTGGTCATTGAGACATGATACAAAGTCATCTGGGGAAAGGTATTTTGCCCTAATAAAAAAGAAATATAGGGGCTCCCAGCTGGCTCAGCCAGTAAAGCATGTGACTCTTGATCTTGGGATTATGAGTTTGAGCCCAACATTTGGTGTAGAGATTACTTTAAAAAATAAAATCTTAAAAATGAGAGAAATAAATGATCAAATATACATTTTCTTTAGTCAGATTTTTTTTAACAATTTATTTTATTTTATTTGAGAGAGAGAGAGAGAGCAAGTGAGGCAGAAGGGTAGAGGTAGAGAGAGAGAAAATCCCAAGCAGGCTCTCACACCATGGTCAGTGTGGAGCCTGACATGGGGCTTGATCCCATGACCCTGGGATCATGACCTGAGCTTATATCAAGAGGCAGATGCTCAACCAACTGAGCTACCCAGGCACCCCTTTAGTTGGACATTTTGAGTGAACATGTCATCTTGTGAGTAGGAGGAGTCATACCCAAAGATCTAGCCAACAGTCTGAGGATGGCAGAGGAAAAGATACAAAGAGCTGGGCTCTTTGAAAACTGCTGAACCATTAAATTTAACCCTTGAATTGTTGCCTCTGAAGTTCTTGTTATATAAGATAATGACCACTCCTCATTTTTAAAGTCTTTCATTTGAGTTTTCTGTTACTTTGTGCTAATAGTAGCCTAACTTATACAATCAGCTTTCTAATCATACCTACTTGATTTTTTGTTTTATTCAAAATCTTTAGTAATTTTATAATGGACTAAAGTATAAATTAATATTGTATTTTCTAAATATTTTACTTTTATGTAATCAGCAACAATTCATCAGAAACTTCATCAGAGGCATAAAAATGACCCAGTTTTTATTTGCCTGCTCTTTCAAACACAAAGCATCTTTGATGAATTTAGATCTCTGGCAGAAATTTGCATGTAGCTAATAATTCTATTCATAAGTAGGAAATGTGGCTACTTTGACAGATCACGGCTCAATAACAAACATGCAGGTCTAAGTCATCACATAGTTTAGATGTGAATTCAACAGCAGAATAATGACAGATGCCAAGGATTTGTACTTGCTGTCGCTTCATACCAGTGTTGGCTGTCAAAATGTCTCTTTTTCTTATACAGAAGCCATAGAATTTTTATGGATAGCAATTACTTACAATATGCAATGAAGTACATCAAATCTAACAACCACTCTTTAGCCCCTCATTATTTGGTAGTCTCTTTGTTAAATGTAGTCAACCATTTTCATCTAAATTATTTATTTATACTATATATTTGACAAGCATATATTTCTTGCTTTATATTCGTATGGCATTTAAACCTTCCTGAAGAGTTATGTTTTTTTTTAATATTGTCACTTGTAAAACTTATCTTTATCCTATTACCATTTTAATGGTAATTAAACTATCTAATTGGAATAAATACAAATAAGAAAATGTAAACATAAGGGAAAATGACCCTAGGTACATTCAATAATAAATCACCAACTTAAGATACTGGAATGCAACAGATAAAAGAAATAACCCCACATATGTTTGATGGATGTAACCTTGCATAAAATCTCTGGAGTACATAAAGCACAAAAATTTTGTCAAACTTCATCCTAACCTTTCTCCAACTTGATGAAATGAATAACCTAAAGATATAAATAACTTTCTACAATTGCTAGATAAAATGTGATGTAAACATCATAGAAAGTAAATAATGCAAGTGATAATAATAAAACTCAGCAATTTGCCCCAAAGTTTACTTCCAACACCAGAAGAAAATATATTTCTAGTTTGGCCTAGAAATTTAGGTAAGGGTATCCCAATTGCAGAGCAAATTTCGATTATTTTATAATACATACTATACCAAATTTTTACATGCAACTTGGTGATTAAATAATAATCAACGTATAGTATTCAAATTACATATATACCCTATAGAAGCTATTCAATGCTTGTTAAATTGAACTTTTTACTTTTATAGAAGGAAATTCTAAACAAGAAGAACAATTTCTAAAATTGGTAAAAGACCCATCTGAGTATAGGATCATCTCACCCAAAGGAAGAAGAGAATATTTCTGCTTATGCAAATGTACAAAGGAATAAAAACAAGGTACATCTTAAGTCTAAAACTGGGGAGGTTATAGATATTATATGGAAACTTCTCCAGAGGAAATCTAAATTTTCAAAAGGAAATAATATAGTCTTTTAACACTTTAAAAGGAAATAATAATCCTTAGATCAGTAGAGATTTTGATTTTGAAATAAAAAAATTGAAAAAAAATTATGAACTACATAAAGTGTGATTTGTTGGGCAATGGAGGTACTGAAGGCGTTGCCTGGCTTCATTCACTTTTGCTGTCACCCCTCTCTCCCTTCCGCTACCCATTCTGTGATGGGAACTGGCAACTCATCTTTGTAATGTTGGAATTGCTAAACTTAAACTGTCCCTAGAAAAGGCAATGTGATCAAATGTTTTTATTTATAAAGGCATCTAAGATTCATTCTAATTAAAAATATCCAAGAGCCAGGGTGCTTGACTGGCTCAGTCAGTGGAGCATGTGACTCTTGATCACAGGGTCATGAGTTCAAGCCCCACGTTGAGCAGAGATTACTTTAAAAAAAAAAAAAAGTAAAAAAAATCCAAGATAACTAAAACGACATAAAAAAGTGAATGAATAGTTTATGTGCTGCCAGTCTCCTTGAAAGTCTGTTAAAAAGCAACCCAGATAACATATAACAAAAAATTATTGGTAATTCATTTTTAAAACTGATTTAAGTCCTCATTTAATTTACTAAAACAAATTTCTCCTGAAGGGAACTAAAAGAATTGGCAATACACTCAGCTGCAAGCATGATTTCTATTATAAAAATCATGAAATTATATCCTAGATCATCATCAGCTAAAAACCATCAAAATATTTTATATGTGGGATAGAAAGAACTATTATTTACAACATTCTCTTAATTTTAAAATGCAATTTTTATTTGGAAATCTACTCAGCATTTGGAAATATCTTCTATAAATACAAGAGAACTATCCATAGATACCTGTTACCAATAAGTAATTAAATCTGTCATCCATGTCTCAAAGGCTGGTGCTCTGTCCCAGCGTATCTGGGAACACACCACACCAAAGCTAGGCAGGAAAAGTTTCCTATTGTGCTGCTTTCCATAAGAATGAGGCTAGACATTTCCAGTCATCTGACCTCCTAGTGGTAAGTCATAAAATGTGAGGATCAGACCTTCTTTGGCACAATTATGTTCAACTCATTTACACTACTGGTGATTAGTTTTCTTGCTGAGGGAAGGATCCTGCTACAAATATAGAAGAGTGACAAAGGAAAAAAACTGAAAACAAGGAAGAGTGAAGAGTGGAGAAGGTAAATACAATATACAATAAATTAATAGCATCAGGTGATAACATGAGAATAAAGTGACTGGTCACTGTATGGCTGCAACGAATGGATTTATTTATTTTTTTTTATTTTTTTTAACATTTATTTATTTTTGAGAGACATAGAGACAGAGTATGAGCAAGGGAAGGGCACAGAGAGAGGGAGATACAGAATCTGAAGCAGACTCCAGGCTCCGAGCCGTCATCACAGAGCCCGACACGGGGCTTGAACTCACAGACCGTGAGATCATGACTTGAGCCGAAGTTGGCCGCTTAACCAACTGAGCCACCCAGGCGCCCCCAACGAATGGATTTAATATGTTCGGGGATATTTTGTAAAATGTACAGTGTGTTTAGTGGAGAGAAACATAATCTCTTGTGATATAAGTAAAGGAACAACAAATTAACTATATTTTAATAATTACTTCTCATAAAAAGATAACAAAGATGGTGGAAGAAGGGTGGCAAGAAAAACAAGAATGAGACAAGAAAAGTTTTAACTTCAACCAGTGGGAAAATGTCTTTACTCATAGAGAAAATTGCCTCTTTCTGATAATCATATTAATGCCAAAGGATCTCAGATTACCACGAGCCTTTATGAACTTGACTCCTTTCAGGTTGAAACTCATCATTTTCTTTTGCATGAAAGTAAAAGATCTCTGGGCATTGTCTTTGACTTTCCATTCGGTTACCAAGAAGAGGTTTACTTTATTTTCTAGGTACATCATAATCAAACTTGATGGTAACACGTAATAGTGACAGAAAATAAATTAGGATTCAGACAGTGAAATATGAGTAGCACATTGACATAAACTATTAAAAAATAGGCAGTAGGAAGGTGTCACATGAAACGAAAGACTGACATTAAAAAAAGGACAAAAAAATCCAGAGTTAAAAAGACTCAGAATCAAAGAAAGAAAATGAGAAAAAAGCAGAAAGAAATTGTATAAATGAAATTACAGTTAGCTCTAACAGAAAAAAATAAAGATTCCAAAAAAGCACAAAAGACAGTTGGAATAAAAAGTGAATGCAGCATGATTTTGAAAAGGAAAATTGGTAAAAAATTCTAAAGGCAATAAAAATGTGTAAGCACACATTATATTAGCAATGACATTTGTATAAAGGAATACTTAAAAATCCTATTTAGAAGTTGTTTTCCATTGTCTTATTGAGAAGAACACTTTCATGAGTAACTTACATCTCTACGGTATAACTATATTGGGTAATGATGTGCTAAAAAATTATCTAGCCATATAGCTAGTACACTGTGTAAATAATCACAGACACTGCTGATATGTACTCACGGCTCAAAGGAATAAAGCAAAACAAAAATTAGCTAAAAGTCTAAAGTTTATTTATTTCTGAGAGAGACAGAGCATGAGTGGAGGAGGAGCATAAAGAGAGGGAGACACAGAATCCAAAGCAGGCTCCAGGCTCTGAGTTGTCAGCACAGAGCCTAATGTGGGGCTGGAACTCACAAATCGAACTCCCGAACCGCAAGATCATGACCTGAGCCGAAGTCAGATGCTTAACTGACTGAGCCGCCCAGGTGCCCCACTAGAAGTCTAGATTTCACTTTCATCTAAATTTACCGACGTAAAAAAAATAATCAAACTGTGTAAGATATAAACATAACCGAACATTTTTATAAGAGATTAACATAATCCTTAGTTTATGAATATTCCCTTCAGTGATTTTATACTACACGTTTTCTATTCAACATAAAGACTAGGACATCACACTTTGCCAGACAATAGTTTATCAAAACCTAACAGACACTTTTTCGTTCTTTCACTTTCTAATAGACAAAAACACAGGAAAGATATATCTGCCTCCTCTGCTTTGTATTTCTGAGGAATGTGGTAGAATATACTAGTTAAGGGTTCTTGCAGTGGGAGTTAGATCCATATGGGTTCAAACCATACATTCTGTACTTACCAGCTCTGCGATCTTGGTCAAGTTAATTAACCTCTCTAGGCAACTGTTTCTTCATAGGTAAAATGGAAATGTTTAAATACTACCTGCCTTATATTCCTCCCATGGTCGTTTGGAGAACTAAATAGATAGAATGTACGGTAAGTGGTTAGCATGGCAGCTGGCATATAGCAAATATTATCTGCCCTGCCATTATTGTTATTATCATTATGCTACTGTCCACGTCAAAGTCCAGGCATAATTTATGTTTATTGTGTCATCTACCTTTTTTCTTCCCATAAAATAAAAGCAACAGAAGGGCTCTAACTGAGGCAACGACTTTCATAGCCCATCGTATCTCCAAGTTATTACTGACACCATCTCCATGAAATACTGAGCACTTAGACAACTTTCCGTAAGCACTTTATCTCCTCCAGAATTCACTGTAAGCTGCTAAAATAATATTCTTACCTTGGTAAATCTTTTGACATACGTTTGGAAATTGGGTGAGTGGTATCTCCATCGAAGGTGCCTTCAGTGCTGCTCTGGTGTGACACCTTCATGGCTTTAGTCAAGGGAGATAAAGAGACTGAGAAAGTGATGCTCCATGATCATCTGTTTCTCTTTTGGCCATTTTCAGCTAAAAATAAGGAAGAATATTATTTAATTAAAAAGGCAAAATCCTCTAGGGTCATAAATTGGGGCTGGGCATTAATCACAAGTTCTCTCTCATCATGTTCTAGGCTGTGCAGCAATTGCTAAATGTGAGATATCATGATAAAAGAACAGAGATGAGAGCCTAAAGGAAAACAAAAATATGAATCTAAGTCTTTGAATGGTATACTCCTAGGATGCCTGGCAGGCTCAGTGGGTACAGCATGTCACTCTTGATCTCAGGGTCGTGAATTTGAGCCCCATATTAGGTGCAGAGGTTACTTTAAAATAAAATCTTAAAAAAAAAAAGAACGGTATAATCCTATTCAAGAAAAAAAAAACCTCGTAATTTATTGCAAAGCATTTTCATCTTTGCTGTTTGCTAGAAAACTGCTTATTATACAAACAAACTTAACATGAAGAATATGTTATTGAAAAGTGTAGCACAATGCCTTTTTCTTTTTTTTTTTTTCTTTTTTGGTCTGCCCTCCATCCTTTCCTTTTTGGAACCTACTTTTGTCCTGATTCTAATGGATAATTCTAAATTATGTGTCACTTTCCAGTAGAATGCCTTTGACTAGGCAAAGTACCTTTCCCAGAAACAGTGATGGCTAAATCAGAGTCCCTGTAAAGAAAAAGTCATGCTCTGTTCTCTTGGATTGCTACCTTTCAGAAGAATGTTAAACTTTATGCCTGAGAGTGAAGACAAAACAGATGAAAACAAAAGTGAGAGATGGAGAGAGATTAAAAAGTGAGAGAGATTTCTGATGATATTTGAATCCCTGAAACCTGGTATTAAAAACAACCCCATCTCTTCATTTTCCTGGGTATGTGAGCTGAGGCCAATAGATTTCTCTCTCTCCTTTTTATTTATTTATTTGTTTTTTTTTGGTTAAGATAGTTTGAGTTGGAATTCTCTTATTTGCAACCTAGAAATCTTTTTTTTTTTAAGTTTATTTATTTATTTAGAGAGAGAGAGAGAGCACAAGTGGGTAAAGGGCAGAGAAAGAGACAGAATCCCACGCAGGCTCCATGCCATCAACACAGAGCCTGATGTGGGGCTTGAACTCACAAACTGTGAGATCCTGACCTGAGCCAAGATCAAGAGTTAAACCCTTAATTGACTGCACCACCCAGGAACCCCCAACAACCTAGAAATCTTGAGTAATGAATACAAATCACCTCAAATTTCTTTAGAACAAAAAAAATGTGAATATGCTCATAAAAAATAATATCAAAGAATGTTGTAGGGTCCTTTCCAGGGTGTAACCACCCACTCATTCTGCTGATAAAAATAGCTACACAGTCTCATCTCTGCTGTATCTTACTATGATAAGGACGAGTCCCTAGGTAACGTGACATACCACTAGTAAGGGAAAGATATTATTTGTAAGGTAACAAAAATATTACTTTTACCTTTTACTGCTATTCTCTTTTAATATACATTTATTTATTTTGAGAGAGAGAAAGAGTGTGTATGTGAACAAGGGAGGGGCAAAGAGAGAGGGAGATAGAGAATCCCAAGCAGGCACCATGCTGTCGGCACAGAGACTGATTCTGAGCTCGATCCCATGAACTGTGAGATCATGACCTGAACTGAAATCAAGTCAGTCACTTAACTGACTAAGCCACCAGGCACCCTTACT
Source organism: Paguma larvata (assembly GCA_030068075.1). Classification (NCBI taxonomy): domain Eukaryota; kingdom Metazoa; phylum Chordata; class Mammalia; order Carnivora; family Viverridae; genus Paguma; species Paguma larvata. The sequence continues at coordinate 82,555,735 of CM057831.1, forward strand.
GCTATTAAATAAATTCACTTCTTCATCCTTAGATTATTTATTGAGGACCTACAATATACCTGGCATTGTTCTAAGCACTTATAATTCTTCAATGAACAATTAGCGGAAAAAAATTGTGCTCTTGTGGAGCTTACATTCTAGTTGGGGCAGATGATAAATAAATTAAGAAATAAGTAAATTGTAAGATGTTAGGCAATAAATGCTATGAGAAGCATTGATCACAAAAGGTAGATTGAAAGTGGAGGCAATGCAATTTTATTTTTTTATTTCTAATGTTTATTTAGTTTCAAGACAGAAAGAGAGTATGAGTGGGGGAGGGGAAGAGAGAGGGAGGGAACTTAAAACACGCTCCAGGCTCTGAACTGTCAGCACAAAGCCCGACCTGAGCCAAAATCTGATGCTTATCCACCAACTGAGCTACCCAGGCACCCCGGGAAAGAAATTTTAAATAGGTTTGTCAGTATAGGCCTCATTGAGGTGATAAAATCCTAACAAAGACTTGAAAGAGAGTCTTTGTTGTTTGCAGTTTAATCTAATCCTGAAACTCCTGATAATCCTTGAACTAAATTACTATCCAGGAAAGCAAGTTAGCTAGTTAGCAAGTTGCTAGGCTTATTTTTACTTAAGCACATGGAAGAGTAAAAGGAGTATAATGTAACTTATAGTCCCAAGTATTATGGAGAAATACATACCTAGAATACATAAGATCATGTCTTTCTCTTCCACATAACTATATGTGACCTTGAGTGTTATAGATTTTCTGAGCTTTAGTCCTCTCATTTGCAAAACCAGTTATCCACCTGGTTATAAGGATTAAATACATGGTGAGTATGAAAGTATATGGCACAGGGTTTGGCACATGGTAGACATTCATTAAATGTTAGGCGAATCTCGGGGTGCCTGGGTGGCTCAGTGGGTTAAGCGTTCAACTTTGGCCCAGGTCATGATTTTGTGGTTCATGGGTTTGAGCCCCACATCAAGCTCTGTGCTGACAGCTCAGCAACTGGAGCCTGCTCCAAGTCTGTGTCTCCCTCCCTCTCTCTCATCCCTCCCCAGCTAAAACATTAAAAAAATTGTTAGGTGAATTTCAATCTATATCAAAATAAGAAGTATCTCTTTCTACACATATTAGTAATAAGAAAAAGTGCTATTCTTTGCCCAGCACTCTTCTGGTATTCCACCTGAAGACCAAAGGGCTGTTGCCCTTCACACTCTCCCTCCCCCTTTAAGCTTCTCACAGTAGGAGGGCTGAAGTTCTCTTCTCAGGCTTCCAACCAACCAGCATTGACTATTCAATTCCTTCATAGGTTGGGTCTTCCTAATTGGGGGACGGTTAAAAGTGAAAAACTCCAGCTGTGTATATAGCAAGGTAAAATTATATGAATAAAGAGTAAATCACCTTGTAGAATGAAATACTTTGTCCTGGTGTGTTTATTAGAGATAGTCTAATCATTAAAAACTAAGAAAATTTGCACCGAATATTCAAAAATATCTCTTGAAATACAGGAATAATTTATCATTTTAGTGATGGGTAGAGGTTTTTTTTTTCCATGTAACATAGTTTCAGGATGCCTTTAGGTGGAATGAGTTGTATATGTGTGAAATCATTACAATTATTAAATGCAATAGTTCTTCTGTAAATTACTATAAAAAGTGTTATCCTCACTAGAAGTAGAACGTATTAACAGGTTAAGTATAATATGCAGAATAAAATAGGTTTTCAGATAACATTCATGCACATTAATTAAATGAAAACTAATCGTTAATTAGAAATTAAAGAAATAAAAATGTGTTAATTTTAATTTGACTGACACTACTATGGTATTTTAGCAGAGTATGAGTAACAGCACTGCCTTGTTTTATTAACACATGCATAGTTTATTTACTCACACACACTGAAAAACCATGTTTTTTTTTACTTTCCATCCCTTAACCATTTTACATGAATATAAGCTTTCCATTCATGCCCACCCCTAGATCTCCTTTTCCACTTTTTTTATTTTATTTATTTATTTAATATTTATTTTTGAGAGAGAGAAAGAGCATGTGTATGAGTGGGGGAGGGGCAAAGAGAGAGGGAGACAGAGGATCTGAAGCAAGCTTCCTACTGACAGCAAAGAGCATGATTTGGGGCTCAAATTCACATACCGTGAGATAATGACCTGAGCAAAGACAGCCGCTTAACTGACTAAGCCACCCAGGTTTCCCTGTACACTTTTTTAAAAAAGGCATTCAAGGGGTACTTGGGTGAGACTCAGTTGGTTAAGCATCTGACTCTTGATTTCGGCTCAGATCATGATATCATGGTTCAGTCTGTGAGATGGAACCCCATGTCAGTCTATGCACCCTAACAGCACAGGGCCTGCTTGGGATTTGCTCTCTCTGAACTTTTCTCTCTGCATTCTCCCACTCACTTGCATCCTCTCTCTCTCTCTTCTCTCTCTCTCTCTCTCTCTCTAACTAACTAACTAACTAACTAAAAAGCATTCAAGTACATAGTGATTATAGGCCTGGATTCTGGAGCCAGGTTGTCTGGGTTTATATCCCCAATGCCCACTTGCTAGCTGTGACACTTTAGACATCTTTGTGCAACAGTTTCTTCATCTGTAGGAAAGGGATAAGAATAGTAGCCACTTTATAGAGTTGATATACTAGCACACAGAAGGTACAATGTGTCAGCTACTTAAGAGACGAGGCTTGACTGTCTTCAAGTGGGGGCACTAACTACCAATAACAAAACAGTACATGGAAACTTTCCAAGGGGCATGAAGGTGTGTATAGTTATAAGCAAATCAATGTCCAGAATCTTGCCTTCCGTATATATGCTTTCCTAAAGAATGACTATAAAGGACTTCCGAGCATGAAAGATAAAATTCTGTAGAAGAAATGGAATGGAAATATAGGTCTGAGGAGAAAAGAAAGTATGTAAAATTTCCAACCACTGATGAAAAGATGGTTAACTTTTTCTTAATGTTTTAGACTCCCTATAAATATTCAGGTCTGTGGCCAGAAAAGTATCATCAACTACGACATTTTATCATGCCTGAAAACAAAGAAGCAAAGAAGTGGGGCATGTCAAAAGGAACACAGGAACAAACTTGATGGGAATTCCACTGGCCGAAGAGGAAGCACTCTGAACATTAAATAAACATAAAGATTGGAACATCGAACATACAGAAATGCATGAGCACCTAATAATACTAAAATAAAATTTAAAACTTCATTACCTCTTCATTCACCTTTGTTGATCATTAGGGCACCAAGTTATTGTTCTGAAAAATGACAAATGTACTTTTCCTGCTTTCCTGAATGGGCTATACTTCAGGATAACCAAATAGATGGTGAGAGAAAATTCTTATTCAAAGAAGAATCATAGCTAATACATATAGATGGAATACCAGAAGTAGCAAATCACCACAGTACAAACCCTGATGAAATAATGGATCCAGGTAATGTGTGTCATCATTAGATGTAAGAGTGACGAGAAATTTATAATAGACGAACCTAACTGACATCATCTATTGATCCATTTTAACAAGACACTGAAATAATATGTGGCTTGTCCATATGTGATTCCACAGGGATTGTAAACATAGGAATACCTATGAAACATTCTTGTCACAAACTATTGAATATAATCAACTCTAGATCTAACTTCTAATTTGTAAGAAATATGAGAGGTAGAGAAACATGAAACATGTTAAATGACATGACACAGAAAATAAAGATGGAGAAATGTTATAAGTGAAAAGAGACTTAAGAATTCTATCAATCGGGGCATCTGGGTGGCACAGTTGGCTAAGCATCTGACTTCAGCTCAGGTCATGATCTCATGGCTCATAAGTTCGAGCCCCATGTTGGGCTCTGTGCTGACGCAGAGCCTGGAGCCTGCCTTGGATTCTGGCTCTGTCTCTCTGTGCCCCTCCCCTGCTCATGCACTCTCTCTCTCTCTCTCTTTCAATCTCTATCTAATATAAATAAACATTAAAAAATGATTTTTAAATTAAAAAAAAAGAATTATATCAACCAAACACTATGCATAAACCTCACTTAGATCCTGATTCAAACAAATCAACTTTAATAAAACATACATTTTTGAGACAATTGTTGACATTTGAACACAAATTGGGTATTAATGAAACTAAGGAAATAATTTTATTGGGTATGAATAAATGGTATTAAAACAAATATTGTCTGTTATATATACGAACGAAAGTATTTTTAAGTAAACTATGATTGAGATTTGCTTTAAAATACTCCTAAGAGTAGAAAGGAGTATAAATAAAAATAGAAGCAAATTGATGGTTGTTTAACTTGGGTAAAGAATACATGAGGGTTTGTTTTACTACTTTTTACTGTGTGTTTGAAAATGCTCATAACAAAATGTTTTTTAAAATTCATATGGAATTTATATTTTATTAAATACGCTTAAAAGACTTACATAACTGATCTACTTTAAAAAATTTTTAATGTTTTTATTTATTTTTGAGAGAAGGAGACAGAGTGTGAGTGGGGAAAGGGCAGCGAGAGAGGAAGACACAGAATCTGAAATAGGCTCCAGGCCCCAAGCTGTCAACACAGAGCCTGATATGGGGCTTGAACTCATGAATGTTAAGATCATGACCTGAGCCAAAGTCAGACACTTAACCGAATGAGCCACCCAGGCACCCTTTAACAGTTTTACTTTAAAATGTCAACATTCATAGTATACCTGAAATTACATCTTTTCCAACTATTTAAGCTTATGATGAAAGATATTACATGTCAACTTAAAAATGTGCAAGAGACTATATGTTTCTCAAAATTCTAGTAGGCAGTACATGAGCAAAACTATTTGAAGGCCACTGTTCTAGTCAGTAAGTACCTCTGACCTCAGCTTTGATTAAGGAGAGAATGTAGGTAGGACAGAATTGACACAGATACACTCCTATTCCTCTCCTCAAATAAACTGGTATTGGCTCGGTTTTCCTGGGTTTGCCTAGAAAGGGCTCATTCCAGAGGTGAGGGGATCTCATAGTGCTGTCATTGGGGACCAGGTGCTTAAGACCGCCACAGAATCACCATAAATTTGCACTCCTTTTATAGCTTATTCTAAGTCCCTAACCAGATAGTGATGATTCAAGGCATTAGGTCAAAATATAGACTGTGAGGAAGGACTGTAGAAGTTCAAAGCAAAGAGTACTGTCCAGTGGAAAATTACCTTCATGTAATGGTAGCCACAGAGTACATTACAGACCAAGCTAACGCAGAGGGCTCCCAGATTAAATTAAAATACTTCACACATACACACACCCACATTTAAAACGCACAATGTTAACAAAGGGGAAAGCAAGCAATGAAGTTAACATGCTTAGGATAGAGGGTGAGTGGCAGAATCACACTATCTGAATCGTGGGTTATGTGATATTCACATACTCTGATATCTCTGCCCATTGATGATATCTTCCACATGATGGGATGCTATGAGGACCAGAGTTGAGATCTGCGCCAGTGGCTCAGACAGAAGGTACAAGGAATTAAATGGCACATACTCGCTAATGGGAGAAAATAAAGAAGCAGGTAAACTTGGCCAAAGCTGTATCTTGCCAGTTAACTTAGTGAAGATATACAGGTTTTATTTGCATTTCTTGGGCATAGCACTGTGGGCCAAAATGGGACCATACTGGATGCTATGAATAGGTAGTCAATGTACGGATGACATAGCTGTTAGCCCTGAAGTGGCAAGATCATGCTTTAGTCTTTCTTCCTTTCTACTGCATAAATAAAACTTGTCTATTCCATCATATATGTCATTTCTTCTATTTATATGGGATTTTTCATAGATTACTAACTTGGTTGCTATATATATGTAGTACATGTATTGAATTCTGCCTTTTTTTCTCACACAACTTATTCATATTCATATACAGCCTATGAATTTCACCTTTATCTCATAAGCTATTAGCTTAAATTTATTCTCTGTGCTCAACATTTCTTATGAGTGTTATGATCCCATTTGCTTTCTTTTCTTGTAGAGCAGAATTGAATATTCAAACTCACATTATATGGTGACTTCTAGCAGGTTTGAGATACAAGGAAAAATAGAAAACATGCATGTGGAAGAAAGATACAAGAAGACAAGAAATATGGAATTCCCCTCATCTTAAAAGGCTTCAGATACAATTATAGGAAGATTGCAGGATACAAAGTTAAAATACAAAAGTCAATTGCAAACTAGCAGAATTTGAAATTTAAAACATACTACCATTTGCCAGAATGGCTAAAATAAAAAACACAAGAAATAACAAGTATTGGTGAGGATATAAAGAAAAATGAAACTTTGGGCTCTGGTGGTTAAGAGTACACTTAACTTGATGAGCACTGAGAAATAAATGCAATTGTTAAATCATTATAAGGTACACCTGAAAACGAATCTAACTCTGTATATTAATTCTACTTGAATTTAAAAAACATTACCATTTACATTAGTACTCAAAAATGAAATATTGAAGTATAAATCTAATAAAATATGTACAAATCTATATGAGGAAAAACTAAAAAAGCCCAGAACCAGACCCACATAAATACAGTCAATTTATATTAGACAAAGGAGCAAAGCCAATACAATGGCATAATCTTTTCAACAAATAGTACCATAGTAACTGGGCATGCACATGCAAAAAATGAATCTAAACACAGATTTCATATCCTTCATAAAAATTAGCTCAAAATAAATCAAAGAACTAACTGTACAAAACAAAACTATAAAACTCCTAGAAACTGAAGTAGAAAATGTACATGACTTTGGGTATGTCAGTAACTTTTCAGTTATAACACCAAAGGCATGATCCATGAAAGAAATAATAAACTAGACTATTAATATTAACACTAAAAACTTTTAGGGTGCCTGGCTGACACAGTCAGTAGAGAATGTGACTCTTGATCTTGGGGTTGTGAGTTCGAGTCTAATGTTGGGTGTGGAGATTAATTAAAAACATAATCTTAAATAATAACTCCTGCTATGTGAAAGACAGTATCAAGAGAATGAGAAAGCAAACAACCTGGTTAAAAAGGGGCCAAACACTTGGGTGCCTGGGTGGCTCAGTTAGTTAGGCTTTGGCTCAGATCATGATCTCATATTTCATGAATTTGAGCTCTGCTGACAGCATGGAGCTTGCTTTGGATTCTCTCTCTCCCTCTTTCTCTTCCCCTTCCCTGCTTGCTCTCTCTCTCTCAAAATGAATAAATAAACTTTAAAAAAAGGGGGGGGGGAAGACTTTGACACCAGACCAAATAAGATATACAATGGCAAATAAGCATATGAAAGGATGCTCCACATCTTTCCTCATCGAGGAAATGCAAACTACATTAACACAGGTACTTCCAACGCATCTATTAGAATGACCAAAATCCACAACAGTGACAATGCCAAATGCTGACAAGAATGTGGAGGAACAGGAATTCTCATTCATTGCTGGTGAGAATGCAAAATGGTAGAGTCACTTTGGAAGACAGTTTGGTGGCTTCTTATGAAACTAAACATAGTTTTACTACATGATTCAGCAATCATGCTTCTTGGCATTTATCAAAGGATTTGAAAATTTATGTCTACACAAAAATTTGCACATGGACATTTATAGCAGGTTTAATCATACTTGCTAAAACTTGAAAGCAACTAAGATGTTCTGAATTCAATGGACAAATAAACCATGAAATGTTATTTAACACTAAAAGAAATGATCTATTATAGCATGAAAAGACATGGAGGGACCTTAAATGCATACTATTAAGTGAAAGAAGTCAATCATGTACTGTATGATTCTAACTACACGACATTCTGGAAAAGGCAAAAACTGTGGAGACATTAAAAAGATCAGTGGTTGGTAGGGGTTTGGGGAGGTAGGAATGAATATAGAGAATGCACAGATGATTATTATGGTAGTGAAAATATCGTATATGATACCATAATGATGAATACATTTGCCATACCCATAGAATGCACACCACCAGGAGTGAGCTCTATGTAAACTATAAACTCCAGGTGATTATGATGTATCAATGTAGGTTTATCAATGGTAACAAATATACCACTCTGGTGTGTGATATTGATAATGGGAGTGACTGTGTATGTGTGAAGGTAGGGGTTTTATGGGAAAACTTGTACTTTTCCTTCAATCTTACTGTGAATCTTAAAAAGCTTTAATTTTAAGAAGCGTTTCAAGTCATTGTTCCCTAGTTTCCAGCACAGATAGCTTGTACATATTTAATGGGATAAAAGTCAGAGTTAACCTCCAAAGACCAGTCTCAAGCAATGCATATTTGGAAATTATGTAGAGCTCTTGGCCATATTTCATCCAGTCAGAATGCGTATCTGTCCACTGAGGACTCTCTAACATTCCTTCAATGGAATACCATATTCTTGTCACCTGATATGACCTCACTGATTTAATTGCCATTAACTTCCCCCCAGTGTTGAACCAATGTCTCCACACCACAGTGAAAGCCATTATATCTTGTGGTTGCACCCTCAAGAATATTAAAATATTGTCTAAGATAATGACCTTATTAGAAGACATGTGGATATCTCTCGGATATCTCATTTTGTAAAGGTTTGTCTCTCACAGTTGTCCACAAGGCTGACCATTCAATTCAGTGAAGGAAAACACTTGATTTCTTCATGAAATTTACCTTTTTTTGTGTTGTATAAACATATAAAATATGTAATAATCATCTAGACTAATTACTTTTTAATGAATTTTTCAGCAACAGAAATACAGCTTACTGTAGAGCAGTCCATTTTTCTAATTTTATGATTTGATAGCTGTATTCCAGTGGAAATCTGTATTATCAAAATTCGTGTTATAAAAATAATAGTTAAATTGGAAAAAAAAATTGGGAAAGTTTACGACTTGACTTCCAGACTCTCGAATAAGTTATTTTTCCTGTTGGAATGTTTTGTTCTAATAGCAATAATTATACAACTGTATATACTAAACATACTAGGGTAAGCCCAGCCATCCAACTTTTTGCCTTATTCTATGCTACCAGAACTATGGTTAGCAAAGCAGTTCTTGCATATTCTTATTACTTCATTATCTTGTCACTCATTGTTATGATAAACAAATCAAGTTTACTTAAACATAAAGAAGCCATCTTTGTGGTCTTCCAAATGTGTTTTCCCTAAAATCACTTTTTAATTCCTGATCCCATCATTATTCCGTTCAATCCATCAAATATTTAAGTACCAACTATTCCCCGACTTTAAAATAGACAACGAATGGTGCTGGCAATGGGGTGGCTCAGTAGGTTAAGCTTCTTGATTAAGCTTAAGATTCTTGATTTCCGCTCAGGTTATGATCTCATGTTCATGAGTTTGAGCCCCGCATCAGGCTCTGTGCTGGCAGCATGGAGCCTGCTTAGGATTCCCTCTCTCCCTCTCCTCTACTGCTTGCTGTCTCTCAAAATAAATAAATAAACATTAAAAACACAGACAATGAATGGATAAACAAGATGTTTATACACACACACACACACACACACACACACACACACACACACAATGGAATATTATTCAGCAATCAAAAAGAATGAAATCTTGCCATTTTCAACAACATGGATGGAACTAGATGGTATTAATGCTAAGTGAAATAAGTCAGAGAAAAACAAGTATCATATTATTTCACTCATATGTGGAATCTGAGAAACTCAACAGATGAACACAGGGGAAGGGGAGGAAAAATAAGATAAAAACAGAGAGGGAGGCAAACCATAAGACTCTTAAATATAGAGAACAAACTAAGGGTTGCTAGAGGGGTTTAGGGGATGGGGATGGGCTAAATGGGTGATGGGCATTAAGGAGGGCACCTGTTGGGATGAGCACTGGGTGTTATATGTAAGTGATGAATCACTAAATTCTACTCCCGAATTCATTAATTACACTATATATGTTAACTAACTTGGATTTAAATAAAATTAAAAAATTTTAAAAACAGACAACTAATTCAATGTTGAACAAGATAACATTGTTTCTCCACTAGTTGAAGTTTCACTAATGAGTATAAACACAATTTTAATTAACCTGACCAATTAAAAACAATTTGAACAATGATAATTGGCATTATCTCTCATACTGAGATTAGAAAGAAAAGTACAAAAAAATAAAGTCTCTTATAATCTCCTACCCTTGGAGTTATCCATCGTTATAATTTTTGAATATTCGTTTTCAGACTTTCATCTACGATTTTACAGATAAAACCTTTTCTTTAAACAAAAGTATGACCACATTATATATATAGTTTCTATACAGTTGTGTTCACTGAATAAGAATATTCTTGTTATTAAATATTTGTTGAGAACATATTTTTTATAATTTTTTAAAGATTTTTTAATCTCACAAACCATGAGACCATGACCTGAGCTGTAATCAAGAGTCCGACTCTTAACCCAATTAGCCACCCAGAAGTCCCTTTGTTATTTTTTTAATATGCTAGCTAGTTGCTCCAAATGCTTCCTATCAAAAATAAAGCTGTGGTTCTTATACGCACCTTTGACCATACCACAAAAAAGTTCCTTAAGAAGTTTTAGAAGTTATATTCCCAGATCAAAGTGTAAATATTCATTTCCAAATTGGATTTGTTTTCAGAAATGTACCAATGGGTACACTGGTACCAGAAACATTATGAAAACCCATCTAATAGCACTGGTTATTATTTCTTAACCTGACCAATTTTAGAATAATTTTCTAACTGGTAGTGAAAATTTAATTTTTTAAACTATCATTATTTAAATTCTTCATCATATTAATACTAATGAGGAATATTAAAGAATAATCAGAAATATTTTTATGGACTATAAATTATTTTAATTCTACTTAGAAACCATTCAATTAAAAGAAGAAATTTCTAAAATATAGAATATATATGTTAAACTTCCAGGTATTTTAAAGATAACTGAGTTCAAGATACCTAATTAGCCCAATACCCCCTTTCCCATATACTTATGAATACATATCCAATTATCTTGAAAAAGGCAATTAAAATTACTATTAATAATCTTAATACTAGGACATGTTATAATTCATTTGATAATTACATTTCCCACAAAGATACTGTCAATATAAACTGTGAAACTGCAGATCCATCCTGTTTACAAGTTTCAGAGACAATATGCTCACTATTCTGTTGTACTTAAATGTTGTATTGCAGTTTTTCTTAACAGGTAATACGTGACATGAAACATGTCTGATTTTATGCTTCATAACTTCCATTTTGATGTTTAACATTAAGAAATCATATTTATGTATCACACATGTCAGAAAATAATTTAAATACTAAGAAAAATAATAACAACCAGGTCTTTCATTTCACATGCAAAATATAAATCTTTTATTCATAGATATCAAAGAACCATCTGCAATCAGAAATCCAAACTATTTATATTTTCTGATTTATGTAGTTAGCATTAAATATTTTATCTAAGTGTTCTTGTTTAATATTTTCAGAAATTTGTTATGAATCAAAATATTAAGTCATAAAAATAAGAAAAATCAAAAGACCATTTTTTAAGATTGACTCATAAGTTTTAAAAATTCTTATTTCTATTTTTATTCTGATTTTTGTAACAAAGAAAAATAATGTAATTATTTTGATTTTAATAACATACACCAAAAAAGGTAGCATTTAAACTAGGTTGAAGTTTACATTATTTATTGCTATTTTTCTACAAAAATATGCATTAGAATAAATATTTTTCTAAGCTTCAAAATAAATATGGTACATGGATCTGGCATATTTATTTTTTTGAAAAGGTGTTCTGAATCTTAGACAACATAAATACTAGGCAGTGTGGTGGTTGCCATAGTAACAAATAAATAGGTGCATAAAAATACATTCCAGTTTTCAAATGTATACACTTTTTTCATAAATATGCATATTTTATAGGTAAAAATTATTCAACCCTTGCTTTCCCTTCCTTTTTAGAGGGAGAAACATCTGATGCTTTAGAAATAAAAGGTTATCATTTAGCAATAAAGCAGGCTCAAAAAAGTTTCAAAACATATGGAAAATCTTAAGGTTTTTATGTCAATTTTCCAAAATGAAGACAGGAAAAAAGCTCCTTTAATTTTATAGTACTTTAATGGTCAGTTCTTTACCTAAGGATAAAATTGCACAAACTGCTTTTCCTTGTAAGCATGAAATTCCCTTTTATTTTGCATAAGTTTATTATTCACATGCATTAAATGTCACACTTGACCATGACCATGAAAAGCTGGAAGCTCAGTTGATCACAAAAAAAAAGCCCAGAGAAGTTTAATACTAACCTATGAGCTACTACTTGAATCAATGATCTGAAAATATTTATGCCAATAGGCTAAATTGGAGTTCAAAGAGTTCCTTCCTTTCTCCTCTCCCTTCATTAAAATACAATCTTCCTCTTTATAGGTACCCTAGAAGTCACAGAAAGTATATTAATAAAGTTTTGAGTTTTACACTTACAGCTTAGGAGCATTTACCATACGTTTTATACGGCTGGAGAGGGGCAGTGTTATAAGCCATGTTAAGTTTGAAATCTTATTGAAAGGTAGTGGGGTAAACCAACCAAAACAGAACAGGAAAATTGCTCAACTGTTACTGGGAAACAAATCCTTCAAATCCAATTACATTAATTTGGACTTCCAATTTGTTCCAATAACAACTATTATGTAACATTTTCCTAGAGTGAGAATTCAAAAATTTTAAAAGATCACCATCTAGGCAGAGAGCTCAGTAAAGGTGACAAAGCAGGGCTCTACGGCTTATCTTGTGCTAACTCCTTGATGGAGAAGCCATGCACCATAATGGCTAAGGATTGACTGAACTAGCCTGAAAGAGGAACGTCCTTATGAAGCATGCACACGGTCCTATTTACTCTTATTGAAGAGAAATCAACTTTTTTTCCCTAGGGGCGACAGTAAATTTAAACTTTAAGAAGTCAAAAAATGAATTAAGATTATTAGTCAAATATTTATGACTATTGGAATAGAACAGGTTTTACAGATGATGTGATTCCTGCAAAAGGAAGAACAACAACAACAAAAAAATCCATCATCTTGTCATTCTTCTTTCTTCCCAAGCTTTTAAACTATGTCCCTCTGCTTTTACCATTTTAAAGTAATGAAAAAATATCTCTGGAGATTGGATAATCTTTAAAACAAGGGGAGAATGATTTTGGTAATTAGCTTAGTTTTACCTGGGAACATGTAATAACAAATTAAACAATCAATTAGTAACACCTAGAAGGGCATGAAATACTGGAAAACAACCAACAGAATATCTCGAAAGTCAAGTATGCCAAATGAACTTAGTATCTTTGTTTCTGATAGAAGGCCAGGTCATATTAGCCAGTAAGAAGTGAGTAGTATAGTCTATTTTGGGACTGTAAGACTTTTTATTCTATTGTCCAATTCAGGATAAGCAAAAATGGTTAAGAAAAAAAATGTAAAAACTGGCTTCCTTGCAAAACCAGTGGCTATTAACACGTTTCTTCTCTCTTGAGGATCTATTTCAGAACTGTCTTTATTGATGACCAGTCAGGAGTCTTGACCTCTAACTTTATGTTTAGCTCCATCACATTAGATCCCCGAGATGTTTCAAAATTTAAAAGTTTATTTCCTTAGTTTTCTTTCCAACTTGTTGACCCTTCTTTTCCCTAAGGATCTTAAATAGCTTCTTGCTTCAACTAAGCGATGCTGCACTGGGATAAGATATGGATCCATTTTAGGTAGACATTTTCGGAAGAAAAGAGGGAGTGCTTTGTGAATGAAATTAAAAGGATTGTCTGAGACTAGAGAAAGTGATAAGTTATAGAATGGTATTTAAATAGAAGTGCAGGGGTGCTTGGGTGGCTCAGTCAGTTAAGTTTCCTACTTCTGCTCAGGTCAAGATCTCGAGGCTCGAGTTTGAGCACCACGTTGGGCCCTGTGCTGACAGCTCAGAGACTGGAGACTGCTTCAGATTCTGTGTCTCCCTCTCTCTCTGCCCCTCTCCTGCTTGCATTCTGTCTCTCTCTCCCTCTCTCTCTCAAAAATAAATATTAAAATAAAATTAAATAAAAGTGCTCATAAAAACACTCAAAACAAATAGTGAAGAATAGCTTGTTATTTGGTTAGAAAAGGGAGACATAAAGATCAAGGGTGTGGAGTCAAGGAATGAACCCAGTTTTCAAGGAGAGACATCTCTGTGAGATATGACCACCAATCTAAGTACACAGAGGGTCAGACACATAACTATGGTGGAAAGAGGTGCCAGCTGAAAAAGGAAGCAAAAAGTTTGGTCTGTATTATGGAATCCAACAAGAGCTAACTGCTATGTTGAACTGAGCTGCCTATTGGACAAGGACAATTGTTGTTCCTCGTTATGTAATTAACAGCCCTGTTTCCCCAACTTCTGTTACTATTTATTCTTTTTATTTATTTATTTTAAAACACCCAATGAAGTAAATTCTTTTTTTTTTAACCTTTATTTATTATTGACAGAGACAGAGCATGAGTGGGGGAGGGGCAGAGAGAGGGGGAGACACAGAATCTGAAGCAGGCTCCAGGCTCTGAGTCGTCAGCACAGAGCCTGATGCGGGGCTCGAACTCACAAACTGCAAGATCATGACCTGAGCTGAAGTCGGACGCCTAACCGACTGAGTCACCCAGGCACCCCTGTTACTATTTAAATAGATCTTAGGAAGAAGAAAACTTTGGTCCCTGAGTTGTTTGATCTTAACTATTTTTCTAAGCCTAAATACCATGTAAACAATCAATCAGAGATGCTCTCCAGCTAGAGAGGAGAGTGTCCCTTGAACATTATCTGTGCAGGGTAAGCAAGAAGGAAATTGGGGGCAACCCAACCTTCCTCCCTTCCACTCTCCCAAGAAAAGCAGTCAAATCTTTCTCTTCCATTCTCATCTTACAACATTCTAGAATGATTCTACATTAGGAAAAAGTTTTTCCAGATAAAACTGACTTTATTTTATAATTAAAAAATACTAAGAACAGGGGGAATATTTATATTTACCAAGCCACAACTATAATCAATAATTTATTAATTTTAATAACTGAAGAAAAAATAAAGAAAATATTCCTATAGATCAGGACACATGAAGGCAGTGAACTGGAATGGAAGACCTCTGGAACTAAGCCAAGAAATTCTGGAGTTCTTTTTTTCTTTTTTTTTCTTTTTAAAGTAGGCTTTATGCCCAGCATGGGGCCCAAAGGGAGGCTTGAACTCACAACCCTGAAATCAAGACCAGAGCTGAGATTAAGAGTCGGGCACTTAATGGACTGAGACACCCAGGCGTTTCCATCCTTTTTTATTTTTATTTATTTGTAGTTGTTTTTTGTTTTTTTGTTTTTGTTTTCGTTTTTTTTTTTTTAGAAAATCTGGAGTTCTGATCTTAATTTTGAGCCAGACCTGAGGTAAATCCTAAACTTTCCTGAGTTCGTTTTTTCTGTCTAAAAAAACAAATAAATAAATAAATAAGGAGGAATGATAGCACAGAGGAGCTCTAACGTTTTTCTATCTGTAAAGTTTTAGCCATTTAGTAGAAGAGATTTCATGTACAGAAGCTAAGGCAGGGTGACAGAAAATGCAAAAGATATTCAGTCAGCTAACTTGAATTTCAATCTTGCTTCGGTCCCTCCTCAGTCTTATTTCCTTATGTGTAGGACAACAGTATCTGCCTTACCTGCCATATAAAATTATTATATAGATCAAATGAGGAAATATATAATGTGTGAAAGTGCTTGCTAATTATAAACATTAGTCCTCAGTTTTAAGTTCTGCGTCCTGCACTAAGAAAGAAATTTTAGACAAGGTAGAATGTGTTCCAGAGATTCCTTGTTATCAGAGAAGATGCAATATTTATAAGTTATAATTTAGCAGTATCTGTTTCCTCAGCTATTGATTTGCTAAGAGTGCCACAGCTGGACAGCCCAGATTCCTATGAACTCAGTGTGAATAGCTGTTTTCTATCACAGGAAAAATACGTAAGATTTCTAAACCAATTATAAGTGGGGACTTTGGCTAAAAGTCAAGTAGCTATGTTGGTTGATGGTATGTTAGAAGTCTAAAGAGAGGGGAAAAAAAGAAGTAGAAAGAGAGGAAAAGAGGAATTGGTTGGGCTATAGAAAGAATCGAATTAAAGTCTAGACCAACACTAAGATAAGATATCAGCAGAGAGGAGTGGGGGTACTGGGAATCACCATTCTGATTCTGTGAAGTGTGCTAGTTGGACCTGCTTTAGAGATCACCATAGAAAAAATAAATTGAGAGATCATCAGACATAAAGAATAACACACTTGGAAAGCTTAGCCAGTAAAAATACTATTAAATTGAGCTATTAAATGTAAGAATCTTAACCTTTTTTACTGATAATTTGCTTTTATCATTCTTATATCTGAATTTTCTCTGAGTAAATATGTAATGAATTTCAGATGGCTCTCCTCAACTCTCCAGAACACAAAAAGTTCATTTGTGAAGGCCTGGCACTTTTACTTGATGTATAGAAAATGGGAAAGTAACTCACTTTCATTTATATATTATATAAATATACATATAATGAAATACAAAATAAGAAGAATGATTTTTTTTTAATGTTTACTTATTTTTGAGAGACATAGAGACAGAGCGTGAGCAGGGGAAAGGCAGAGAGAGAGGGAGACATAGAATCCGAAGCAAGCTCCAGGCTCTGAGCCATCAGCACAGAGCCCGACAAGGCGCTCAAACTCACATACCGTGAGATCATGATCTGAGCTGAAGTTGGCCGCTTAACCGACTGAGCCACCCAGGCGCCCCAGGAGAATGATTTCTAAGAAGCATATAAAAACTCATTTTTATTGATTTTTAATCATATTAGACTTAAGATCTTCTTAAATGAAGATGGATCCAGGAAGACGTACCTCTCTAAGAGATGGCATGCTATAGAGCAAACTGCAGTAAAAAGATAAAAAAGATGGGACTGAAGCAGGATGCAGTGTCATTAGTGCAATGAAATTCAATTTCATTAAGTATGTATTGTTTATCAACCAATATCAATGATCAGAGAGATATCAAAATATAAATTAACTTTACCAAATTAATCCAAATATATTTCTAATCATTTCCAATGCTGTAAGCTTGCCAATTCTCCCTGTATTAAAGATTATTATCTAGTCTCTGGACCAATCTTTACTCCAAAATGCCAAGGCTGGGAACCAAGTAACAACAGCACTTGAGTCCTGATGACAGGTTTAGCCTCCTCTAGCTGAAGCAAGACACTGAGGAAATAGCATATACCATGGACTGGGACCAAAAGACTTATTACAGAGAACCTAGAAAAAATCTTCCTTTACATCTGGTTACACTTTCTTACTTCTTTTGCAGTATTATCTGACTTTAAACCAAGACTAACATAAGATCGATTTCTAAGTATATCTTGAATATACTTAGTATATATATTGAATACATATAGATATATCTGAATATCGTATATATGTACATCAACAAAATTCACTATCTCATTTTTTTAAAGATTGTATTTTTAAGTAATCTCTACACCCAACATGGAGCTCAAACTCACAATTCTGAGATTAAGAGTTGCATTCTCCACTGACTGAGCCAGCCAGGTGCCCCTACTATCTCATTCTCTAAATTAGACGTTTTAAATGCTTAATTTAAACAATATATGTACACTGTACTATGAAATAATTTTTCCTTTTCTTATACAAAAATAAGAAAGGTGATTTAAGTTACATCAAATATAAATAGAAGCAAAAATTAAGTTAATATTCATAAAGATTAACACTGCAGATCAGGATTTATACTATAAACAAAGACAAAAATCATATAGTCTTTCAAATTAATATATCTGACTGTCTTTCTCTAATGCTCCTGCTTCACCTGCAGCACATCAGACAAGGTAATAATTTATGATAATCATATGAAAATATACAATTAATATTCATCACCTCTCATTCCTCATCACTTTAGATGATCAGTAATGCAGAGTGAAAATGCTGTCAGATTTCTAATTGCTTTGTAATGGGCTTGAAACAGGGAAATCATTAAAGGCAAACAATCTGTCATTTGTCTGTTACTTTATCTATCACACAAAAAAACTCATTAAAGAAATTGCTAATGAACTACAAAAGACTATACTCAAGGTGCCTCTACTGTAGATTAACAAGTAATACTATGAATTGCTTAAAATATTTAAAAAATATGATATTTTGTGGAAATTCATCAGAAAACATTCATCTGTTTTCATCAGAAAACATCTACAGTATATTTTTTAAGCCGTATGGCTTCATTAATTTGGCATGTAATCCTTCATAACAGAAGTCCCTTTAGCATACAAGATTTGTTTTTCATCAGTCTCTAAATAATTAAGCTGAAAGTTTGCAGGAAGAAGCTGAAATGCTAAATGTTTTATTACCAGTAAACTGACACACATAAAAAAATGTACTATAGTAACACTGATGCTAAGTAAAGAATATATTTTAAAACTTGATTTTTACCCTCATACCTCTATGGATTTTGAACTGTTGTTTTGTAATGTGTCATTCATCTTAATGCTACCATTATACAAAAATTATATTCTACTATTAAAATTGACCATAATATTATTCTTTTTTAAAATTGTATGTTTAGGTAATCTTTAAGCCCAGTGTGGGGCTCAAACTCACAACCCCAAGATCAAAAGTCACATCTCTCCATACTGAGCCAGCCAGATGCCCCAACCATAGCATTATTAAACTCTGGATAACATTAACTAATTTAAAATTTTAAAGATATTAACCAATACTGAAATGTTTCATAATATTACATCAAATAATTTTGAAGGGGAAACAAATCATTCAAGTACCACACCAAATTTTATGTCTTTATGCTGCCTTTATGTATGAGATACTTAGTATCAAAATTTCTCTAATAATGACACTAATCTAGTTTTAAAAACAAACAGGTATATAAACAAAAAACCTAGTAATGTTTTGTTGGCTAGACGGTCCAGTTGCATTTTATGTTTCGAAAAAAATATGAAAGTAATCATGTTTTTCATTATGCTAATGATGAATTGAATCGATTTTATTTCCTACAACAAAACATAAGAATCTTCACCATAGAGTCAAACTTTTTGAAAATAATGTAGATCTATTCATATCTATTGGAATATATACAAATTTAAAAACCTAAATGCAATGGCATGTTCCGCCAGATGCCATGGCTGAATACAGGAGTTAATTCCAAGCTAACTTCAAAAGGTTCCATAACACTCTGGAAACATCTTCATTATACTCTCTAATTGACTTAAACAGACTTCATATCAACTGTTTAACACATTTTAACCCACAAATTAACACCCCATGATCATTCAGATTAACCTTTCTTCTGTGAGTCAATTACATGACAAAAATAAAATAAACTTTAAAAAATCAGTTTTAAAAAATTGAAACGGAGAAGGAAGAATGAATTTAATAAAGGATATAAATGCATCTCACTACATGGTTGGAAGAGATCCTCACAAGGTTTCAAATTTCAAGGTAATTGGAGAGCTCACAGAAAAGCCAGAGTGGTCATAAGAACAAAGAGAAAGGCATAAAGAAGTGAATGGGGCAAATAAGTTGGTATTTATTATGATTACTAAAGAGAAACAGAAGATGGATCACAGACGGTGTCTTTAATAGGTTCATGGAAATATTAAAACATCAGATGTGAAGAGGCAGTAAGGCAGGGACAAAAATTCCAGGTAAGACAAAGTCCTCTAAAAGGTCTCCAACAAGGCTGAAAGAACACTGACACAAATGAAGTTAAACAATCAAGAAAAACACAGCAACAGGTGTGGTGCCAGCAAAAGTATTTACCTCTTTGTCGCTCCAGCTTAGTGCATTGCCTTGCTCCAACTCAATGAATGTTCACTGATGATTGCTGAAAAGACAAAAGAGATAATAAATCAAGTGAAGACAACCAGTGAGGGGAAAAAATGAAAAACCATTTCTGAAAGATGAGGTACAATTGTTCAATAGGGCTGTTTCTCAATACCGTCTAAAGCATTATGATAACATGCCAAAAGAAGGAAAAAAAAGGAGTTTCTGTAATTCTAACCATTCATCTCTCCCTTCCATTAAAACTTAATACTTAAATGTTTGAAATTTAATACTTCCATGCATCTTCCTGGATTAACCTCATTTTGAGTCAAGGATTTCAATCATTCAAGTAATCTGCCTTATTCTATTCACATTAACTATAAGTTAGTAACTGTCACAGCACCCGTATTTCCTCCGGCATAATACTTCCTCAGTTATTTCAGTTGCTTCTTTAATTGTCTGTTTACCCAGATAAACTCTAAGCTTTTATAAGGGCTACAGCCAACTGTCTCGTGTCTCTTGTAACAAAGTGTGGGACACAATAGTAGACACTCGATAAGTGGTTTGTTGATTGAATGAATAAGTGAATGAAGGCTCTATATGTACTATGTGTATGTGTATATGTGTGTGTGTTTATCTCATCGCTAGCTAATTCTTGATGATTTTCCTATCTTCCCAGTAGATTTTAAGTTGCTATAGGGCAATTGTCTAATTTCAGAACATAACCATAATAGTTTGCGGTACTTAAAAATAAATACAGCTTAGTTCACTGATATGAAAATCCCAAAAACTCAGAGATAAATAAGACCAAGAAAATCAAAGAAGAGTTGGTGATGAAACCAGTAGAAAGAGCCAAGTAAATATAATCCTAGGATAAAAATAGCAGAAATACACTGTATATATTGCAAATAATATCTATCAATAAGAAGCACAATTTACTAATAGGATCTCAAATTAAGAATTTATTAATGTGTGGTAGACATCAGTTAATGAGCAGATAAGTACTAAAGTGATGAATTGAATAAGAATGTATTTTTTTTCCATCACTATAACCAAGGGTCTTAAACCCCTGCTATATCTAAATAACTATATTTACATCTACATTTAATTCTAGATATAGTACTTGATCAATCATCTTGAAATTAAAATTTAATATATGCCTACCTAGCTTATGTTAGATGCTGATGCCACAGGAATTAAGAGGCTTTTAATTTATCCACAAACTATAGTTCAACAAACATTTAGGTTGGCATCATTTTTCCTACTCAATAGTTTGCAGCTTTCATTTGCTCTGTTTGGAAATTCCTAAAAATACAGCTATGAATTTGTAATGTTCTCATATCCAAAACTAAGCAACAAATATTTCACTATTAGTAATAATGACAAAAGCTAATCTTTCCTGTGTACTACTACTCTCAGGCACTATTTTCTCACTGAATCCTCACAACAGACATAGAGGGAGATACTATTATTAATCCTATTTTACAGAGAAGGAAACCAAGGTATAGAGATTAATTAACTTAAAATGTTCGTATAACCAAGAAGAGACAGAGCCTGGACTCAAACCTATGCAGTCTGACACCAGACTTCATGCTCTTAACTATTATGCTAACATAGTTTATATTTCTGCTATGTTAGTTTTATATAAAATGGGTCAATTACTGGGGCGCTTGGCTGGTTTAGTCTGTAGAACATGTGACTCTAGATCTTAGGGACATGAGTTAGAGTCCCACATTGGGGATCACAATTTTTTAAAATAAAAAAAAAAGGATAAATTACCTTCTTATTTTGTAAAACAAAATAGTGATAAACAAAACTATTATAGATATACATCGACTTCAGACATGTGGCAAGATAGTTGGTGCTTAGTTTCTTTGAGAGGTGTCCCTGCCCTACAGATCTTATGGAATTAGGGAATCAGAACATACATCCAAAATGTATACTAGTACCCTGTGAGATAGGATGAGTGCAAATGAGGAGTATACACACCACTTGCTATGAAAGTTGAGAGGAGGAACTAATTTCTAAAGACTGGACCATCATAAAAGGCTTGATGGAAGAGATGGGTCTTAAAGGAGATATAAAATTGATAGGTGGAAGCAAAGAGCAAAGATGGTATAAGCAAGGAGACCCACCTGAACAAAATTATGGATGAAGTACCAAGAAAAGATCCCATTGTTTAAATGTTCCATGTAGGAGGTTAATAGGTGATGAGACTAGAAAACTAAGGATCATATTGGGGTAGTAAGTAAATACCAGGTAAGGAGTTAGGACCTTATCTTCCATTTTATTTATTTACTTATTTTTTTAAGTAAGCTTTACACCCAACATGGGGCTTGAACTCATGACCCTGAGATCAAGTCACATGCTCTATCAACTGAGCCAGTCAGGTACCCCAAGGCTTTATCCTCTGGACCTGGCTTGTTTGATACAGCAGTCACTACTGACATGTAGCTATTGAGCACCTGAGCTATGGCCAGTACAAACTGTGAATGAGTAATGCAGGTAAAAAACACAGTTTTTGAAAACTTAGTATGAAAAAGCAATGTTAAATACCATTAATAATTTGTACATTGATTACATTTTGAAATGACCATACTCCAAATATATTAGGTTAAATAAGATATATTATTAAAATTCATTTCACCTCTTTTTACTTTCCTAAAGTGGCTACTGGGAAATTTAAAATCATATATGTAGTCTGCATCTGTGGCTTACACTGTATTTCTATTGGGCAATAATGCTCTAGAAAATGAGAAATGAAGAAAAATGAGCAGGGATTCATACAAAAAGAATTTTGAGAAGTTTATTCTGGAATAATAAATTCAGACTGGAAGACAACTAATCTCGATTTTCGATAAGCCAATGGCAGGAAAAGAAAAAAAAAATGCCAAGATTGCAGTGAAGTTGGACCACTATAGCTAAGATACTTAAGAGACAGAACAGTCGAAAGCAACGTGTAGACTTTGGATCATGATTCAAGCAAACTAACCAAAAAAAGTAATTTCTAAGACAACTAAGGAAATGTAAACAGAGACTAGATATTGGATGCCATCAATGAATTATTGATCGTTTCAGCGGAATAATGTTATTATGGAGATGAAAGAAAAAATGGCAAACTAAACTATGCTTTAGTGATGTGAGCTAAAGTATATCGCGATGAAATGACAGAAGACTTGGGAACTGCTAGGGGAAAAATGTATATCCCTTACTATCTAAAACTGAAATATAACCATCCATCCATCCATCCATATACACATACACACAAATATCAAAGAGTAAATTGAGAAAATGAAGGTATTGTGATCACACTTTTCAGAATTTGACTGAAAAAAAGGGAATAAAAGAGAAAGCACAATACCTTAAGGGATCATAAATCAACATTACGTGCTCTTGCTCTAAAAACTGGAGGATCTGAGCAAAACTATCTATATGAGGAAGGACTAAGCAGTGGGAAGGGGGTGTTTGAGGGCTAAAAGTTCAAATGGTGTGTCAAGAAAGTTATTCAGAACAACACAATTCGGTCATGGAAGGCATTTCCTTAGAGCTACACAGAAGGTATGTTAGAACCACGACTAAAATCAAATCCTCTGACTTAGCATAATGCTCTGTCTCTAAGTTTTAACATGACAAAATCCTATGGAGAATCCAATCTATACTTTTCACTCTGGATTTTCTAACTTTCTTGTGTCATTCAGTTATTCTTTATACCATCATTAAATAATTTGACCATATTAAAATATTTTACTTAATGTACTTAGGTTTATCTTGATTGCTTCTCAAACTGAGATTTGGTAGAAGCAAGATAGAAAAGAAGAAGGAAAGCAAATTTAACCACTAAGAACAACAGAACCAACTTAATATCTCCAAGTGAAATTTATATCATGTTACCAAACACAAGATGCAGTTTCACCTCTGGGTACAATGCAAGCAAGAGCGGTCAAATAAAGGTGAGCAGCACAGAGATAATAAACGGGAAGAACAGAAGGAAAGGAGAATGAAGAAGGAAAAAAACTAACAAAAAAACCTAACGAGGGCCTTTTGTGCCCAACAACCACCTCAAAGCTGTTTATTCTGCGTTTTCTGTAAACTTGAAAGATAGCATGGCTTCCCTGGTAATATGCTGACTTACTGAGCGTCCTGGTCTGCTGCTATACAATTAGCTATTTGGCCTTGATGCTTGGTTTGTTTCCTCATCTACAAAATGGGATTAAGACCTGACTTACTAGCCTCACTGGGTTGAAGTGAAAGTGAAGCGAAATAGTAGATGTGAAGGGACTTTTAAAAGTCACTGGTTGCTGAGATCTACAAAAAACAATTGGGTTGAAAATCTTATCCAAGGTGGGTGGGGGCCTGGGTGGCTGAGCTAGTTAAGCGTTGGACTCTTGATTTTGGCTTAGGATCCTGGGATCCATTTCCCCACCCCAACCTCTCCACTAGATGGGACTAACCGTGGAGCCTGCTTGAGATTCTCTCTCTCTCTCTCTCTCTCTCTCTCTCTCTGCCTCTCCCCACTCTCCCTCACGCGTGCTCTCTTTCAAATAAAAAAGAAAAAAAAAATCTTTTCCAGAAAAAACTATTAAAACTGAAAAGAAAAACTTAAATCAGCATAGGTTTTCTCTTAATTTTCTAACGAGAACATTCTAAGGGAAGTGTAGCGGCAAGTGTAGTGTAAGGGAATTAGATCTCATCCTTCACATCCCCCACTCCACCATCTCCCCCTCCACCTCCCCCCGCCAAAGAACCATCAACAACCACAAAAAGAACGGGAGCAGTGATGGGTAGGGTAAGCGGAGGAAGCTTCGGAGAAGGCGAAGGAAGCGCGGAGGTGGGGGTACTCCTGAGGGAGAAGAGAGACGCCACAGTCGCAGAGCAGAGACAAGAGGGAGTTAGTTAGAAAGGGGGGCAAGACACCTCTTTTCACAACCCCGGCACTTACTGCTTGCAAACTCCTTGGAAGCAGAGACTGGTTACCATAGCGACCGCGTCCAGAAGGGCGGAGCGCCCCTTGCGTTTGGTGTCTCGGCCATAAGAGCTCGACTAGAAACGTAGCCACTTCAGAGCAATGACTTCCGGCGGAAGGAGAAGCCGGTTCCGGGTTTTGGCCGACTGCAGGCGAGAAGTGGGTGCTAAGGACTCTATGAAGTTTGGTAAGTTTGACACTAAGTAAAGGCAGCAGAGGGTCCGACTAAGGCTGGGTGGTACACCGCAGTGAGTACCGTGGATTCCAAGTCTCAATTTTGCGGGGCTCCCCACCGCCACCTCTTCCCACTCCCCAGTTGTGGGAAGAGGTTGCCTGATTCTGGGTCTCCCGGCGAGATCTTCTGTAGCCTGGAGGGCTGGAGTATCCTCCTGTGAGCAATTTCAGTTCTTTCTTTCTTTGTGAGCGCCAGAAACCGAGGGACTCTTGCTGTCTACCTGCCGCCCGTGCTGACTGGCTTTCCCATATTATTCTAATTGAGGTAATCTGGGAGAAATATGAACGCTAAGAAATGAAAATGCTAAGAGGGAATGCTCTCAAATTTATTTTAATTCTTTACTGTTTTGTTTTACTTTCAACATTTTAAAAATTTGTCAATATTTATTAAATTTCTCCAGCGTGTTTAGTGAGGACTTATTGTGTGCCGCTTTTAGCATGAGACCAGCACAGATACCTTCTTAGAAGTCATCACCGCTCGGGTTCATTTTTGGATTCTTTTCTCTTAATGCTATTATATATTCGTTGATTTAAGATATAAGTGTATATTATGAAACCTGTAACACTGCATACTTGTCTGTAGACTTCTGCATGAGATTCTTGGGGTGTTTTGAATGAAAATATATGCTTCACCAGGACTGTATTGTAGTCATGATTTACCCAACTAAATATTAAAGAACTTAGAAAAGTACTTGCATATTTATTCGATCCTGCAAACTGTAATCAGTCGTCATCAATATTTTTATTAAGCCTATCCAAGAAGGCCCTCTTGTTCAATGGATGATGGCGTTTGAGCAGATACCAAAGAAAGATTGGTACAGCATTCTGGGGGCAGACCCATCAGCAAGTATGTCAGACCTAAAACAAAAGTATCAAAAACTCATACTACTGGTAAGTCTTTGCTTTCAGATTTAAATCATGGGAGTGCTGGGGGTTCGAACAGTTTTTTCTAATGTGGCCCGAAATTTGGGTTTCCCTAAAATTAATATATGATATCAAAGCAGGAAGTAAGATGTTAATTTGTTTAATTGAAAGTTTCAGTAATATTGTAAATATTGTAAAAAATATTTTTTTTTTAATTTGAGATGGGAAAACATGGTTTGGAGCAGGAGATCTGAGTCATGCAGGTTGATTTGGAATCCTGATTCTACCACTAACTGTGGAAACTTGGAACAAGTTACTTTCCCCTGTATGTGCCTCAGAGAGGATTAAATGAAATAGTCCACGTAAAATGCTTAGAGTAAGCAGTGTTAGCATCCAGTAACCACTAGCTACATGTGTCTATTGAGCACTTGAAATGTGGCTAGTCCAAGTTGAAATTTACTGTAAATGTAAAATACACAGTGGGCTTTGAAGACTTAGTACAAAAAGTGAATATAAAATAATCTGACCTTTATGTTGATTACATACTGAGGTGATGGTATTTTGTGTATGTTGGCTATTTTGCATATTTTTACATAATATATGTGCATATATTTGCATATAGTATAATAAAATATATTATAAAAATTTATTTAACCTGTGTTTTGCTTTAATATTGCATATGTGGCTTGCATTTATAGTTTGTATTGTGTTTTTATTGAATAGTGCCCATTTAGGCCATTTATACACTGTTTTTCACACAACTCCATTCTTTTGTGAAATGAGTTGTGGTATTTATAAGTATATAGTATCCTTCTGAATTGTTATTTTAATTTTTTTCAACCTATATTGTGAAGTTTCTTAAGCCAATATCAGTAACTCTATAATGGTCTCCAGTTAACTCAGTTTACAAAAGGGATAGAGGGTCATTACTTATGTAGCATTAGTTGTCTCTATAGTTTTTGTCAAATAGATCTGTGAGATTTTGCCAAAACTGTTAGCGTTTATTGTGAGAGACAGTAGCTGCTTTACTCTCAGGAATGTGTTACTATCCCTTCTTTAGGTAGTAAGTTGACGAAATGATATTAAGATTTCTTTTGTCTCATAATTCTTAAGATTTTTTTCATTAAAGTCAAGTAGACTCGATCGAAAATTTTTCCTAATACTGAATCATCATCGTCCCTCATTTAAGTAAGAGCCGAGGCTGGAAAGTAGACTGGGTCTAGATCATGCTGGCCTTTTAGGCCATGTTGACCTTAATTTGGCAATGAGAAGTCATTTGCTCTTCATATGGTAGCATTTGTCAAACACCAAAATGAATAAATCATTTTGCATACCTCTCTTATCCTATCAGAGAGTTCCAGTTGCTCTAGGTCTTCACCAACATTTGATGCTGTTTGTCTCATTCATTTCATCTATTGAGGGTTTCTCAATTTTGCCACCATTAACATTTAGGGCAGGATAATTCTTTGTTATGTGGGGCTGTCCTGTGAGTGTAGGATGTTTAGCAGCATTCTAGATGCCAGTAACAATTAAAAATGTCTCCTAGGGGTCAAAATGGCCAACCTTCCCCATTCCATTGAGAACCACCGCCCAATTTTGTGTTTATAGTGATCTCTCATTGTGGTTTTATTTTGTATTTCTCTGATGACTAATGATTTTAAGCATTTTTAAATGTTATTATTAGCCACTTGTAAAATTTTCTTTTCTGAAGTGTCTTTTTTATAAATCAAGTATATTTTGGGGGCCCTTGGATGGCTCAGTTGGTTAAGCATCCAACTTCGGCCCAGGTCATGATCTCATGGCTTGGAGGGTTTTCTCTCAGTTCTCCAGTCCTGTCCTCCAACTAGTAGGCCGCTTGTGCCAGATGACTCTGGACTCTCCTGCCCGA
Source organism: Paguma larvata (assembly GCA_030068075.1). Taxonomy (NCBI): domain Eukaryota; kingdom Metazoa; phylum Chordata; class Mammalia; order Carnivora; family Viverridae; genus Paguma; species Paguma larvata. The sequence continues at coordinate 82,583,530 of CM057831.1, forward strand.
TCTCTGTTGTTTCTCATGAATACTTGGTAAAGGCCTGTGGGATAGAAGGTGGGCAGGTAGCGTCTCTGTACATTTGGGGTCCCTAGGTAATGACAGTCTAGAGTAGATCCTTAAAAATGATTAAAAGTTTGTTTTCTTCTTTTCTTTCGTTTATTTATTTATTTTGAGAGAGACAGCATGAGTTGGGGAGAGGGAAAGAAGGAGGGAGAGGGAAATCCCAAGCAGACTCCACACTGTCAGCACAGAGCCCAACGCAAGGCTCGAACTCATGAACCATGAGATCATAACCTGAACTGAAACCAAAGTCAGATGCTTAACAGACTGAGCCACCCAGGCACCCCAAGTTTGTTTTCTTCTTATCCATGTCTGTGGTGGCTTCCTGCTCCTGCTACTGTGCCAAAGATAAAATCACTAATGGATTTCTTTTTTTCTGGGGAGGACCTTTTCATTTTGAATTTGGATTCATTGGGTTTCTTAAGAGTCCTCACCTCCTTATTAAAAAAAAAAATGAAAAAACCAAAAAAACAAACCTTTGAGTTTGTAGGATATCTGGCTTGTTCTCCTGAGTTATTCCTATCTGCACTAAAATGTACCATTATTTCTCCCATCTTTGAAAAAAAAAAAAACCCAGCCTTTCTCTCAACCCATTTCTGCCACTTGTTGCCCCAACTCTGTGTTCTTCTTTTTAAAAAAAAAAAAATATTTATTTATTTACTTTGAGGTGGGGGAGGGGCAGAGGAAAAGGGAGAGAGAATCCCAAGCAGGGTCTGCACCATCAGCACAGATCCTGATGCGGGGCTCTATGTCACGAACCGTGAGATCGTGACCTGAGCTGAAATCAAGAGTTGGATGTTTAACCAACGGAGCCACCCAAGCACCCCTCTGTATTCTTTGTAGCAAAAAACATTTCAAAATGTTATCTCTATTTCCTTTCTCCAATTTTTCTCTTCTCAACTCTCTTAAACCTACTCCAGTGTGGCTTTGCTCCCACCACTACGCTGAAACTGCTCTTATCAAGATTGTCAGTGATACCTGTAATGGGAAAAAACACAGTCCTCCTGTGTTTTTCCTTTACTCACACTTAATTCTTCTGTGACCAGATGTGTGTATTTTCAACACATCAAGCAATTTTCTGCAACACCAGTTGGATGTCCTATAATTCACTTCATTTCTGACATTACTTAGAGATAGCATCAGATCCCACAAAGTTAAGGGCTCACTCCCACGACACTGCCCCCACTTGAGATGCCAGTCACAAGTCCCAGGTTGTCACCTATACTTCTGACCAACCAGCTATAGATTAAGGTTCCCTGACCCCTTCCTTGAGTTTGATACTTTGCTAGAAAAGCTCACTGAACTCAGGGAAATAATCACGTTTATCAGTTTATTATGTCATAAAGGATATGATAATGGATACAAACGAACAGCTAGATGAAAAGATGCAGAGTACAGGGGCTTCTGTCCTAGTGAGGTTGGGGTATGCTACCCTTCTGGCATGTAGATGTGTGTGTTCACCAACTCAGATACTTTCTGAACTCTGTACTATTGGGAATTTCGTGTAGGCTTCATCATGTTGGCAGGATTGATTACTGACTCCATTTCTAGCTCCTCTCCCTTCTCTGGAAAATGAGGGGTGGGCCTGAAAGTTCCAAGCTTCCAATTATGGCTTAGACTTTCTGGTGATCAGCCCCCATCCAGGAGCCCACCAAGAGTCACCCCATTAGAAAAAAAGACACTCCAGTCACCCAGGAGATTCCAAGGGATTTAGGAATTCTGTGCCAGAAACTGGAGGCAGAGACATGTGGATATTTTTTCTATTATTTCACAATATCCATGTTGCTATAACCAGTGGTTAGTACTTAGTCTTCATTTTGGTTTATTAGGAAGGTGACCATTTATCCTACTTTTCCCAGAGTAGTTGTGGTTTGTGCCTTTTGTCCTGGCGTAATTAATAACTGCCTTTTTCATTTTTTTGAAGTGTCAAAGTTTAAACTATAAATTTATTTTGAAGAGTTTTTTTGTATTGTATACAACTGTGTAAATTATCGCCACAGTTTAGATATGCAACATTTCCATAATGCTAAAAAGTTCCTTTGTGCCTTTTGATCCCCTGATGCCTACAACTTTAACCAGCTGGGCCAGTGGTTCTGGTGCACAGGTGTGTGTGGCCTCACTGTACTGTGTTCTGGTGCCTGCACATGTGAAGTCCTGGAGAAGGAGGGCTAAAGTGAGCAAAGGAAAAAAAAAAAAAAAAAGAAGAAGGAAGAATGATTAGCCCAACTGTCTCAAGTAAGCTTTGCTGTATTGGCTTCTTGTAGAGAGATGGAGTTCGGAGGAGAGAACTTTCCAGACCAAGCTCAGTTAAAGAAAAAACAAACAAACAAATTTTTTTCTTCTAATTGGTTTCTTCCTAAGCCACATAGAGCTGAAGAATTCTGAACACAGTTGGTATGGATGGGTAAATTGCTTTGGAATGAAGAGGTGGGTCTACTAGGTATTGATGGTAAGCTATGGAAGAAGTCTTGGAAAGGGAGTAAGACACTGTTGCTGGGGATTCCAAAGATGGAACCTTTGGACCTCTTCTTCCAGGCAGACACCACTTCGTTAATGATAAATTTAAATCGTCAACCCTACTTACATAATAGCAGCTTTTGATAGTTTATCACATACTCTTCTTTGATTATATTTTCTTCCTTTGTCTCCTAGGACATGATATCATGTCTTCTAGGACATGATATTTTCCTAATTTACCGGTTACTAAACTATCTCTGGAAAGTAGTAGGTACTCAAATTTTGTTCAATGAGTGAACCGTATGAATGTAATCATCTTTATATTTTAATTCCTCTGTCGATGACTTTAATTTTGTATTTTTTAATTTCTAAAACTCTGCCTATTTTCTGAATTTCCTTTTTGGTATGTGAGTGACTTCCTGATACTGTTTTAGGAATAAAATATCTTTTTAAGGTTAAGAAAGTATTGTTTTCTTCTTTTTCTTTGAGTTTTTTTTTTTTTTTTTTAATTAGGCTTAAACTCCAGCGTGGAGCCCAACATGGGGCTTGAACTCAGTACTCTGAGATCAAGACCTGAGCTGAGATCAAGAGTCAGATGCTCAACTGACTGAACCACCCAGGCACCCCTCTTTGAGTTCTTTTTGTTTCTTCTCTTCTTTTTGTTATGGAGGCTCTTTTCCCTATATTTGGTGATCTTTGGTCATCTCTCATCTTTAACAATGAAATGTTCCACTTTCCACTGCTTCATTATTAGTACACAGGAATGCAATAGATTTCGATACATTGGTTTTATAGCCTGCAACTTTACTTAATTCATTTATTAATTCTAGTAGTGTTTCGGTGGAATCTTTAGGGTTTTCTGTCTATAGTATCATGTCCTCTGCAAATAGTGAGAGTTGTACTTCTTCCCTACCAATTTGGATGCCTTTTGACTCTTTATGTTGTCTAATTGTTGTGGCTAGGATTTCCAGTACTATATTGAATAAAAGTGGGGAGAGTTCCTGGCCTTAGGGAGAAAGCTCTCAGTTTTTCACCATTAAGTATGATGTTGATTATGGGTTTTTCATATAAGGCCTTTATTACGTTGAGGTATTTTCCCTCTAGATCTACTTTCCAGAGGGCTTTTATGATGAAAGAAATTCAAGACAATGCAAAGATAAACACATTCCATGTTGATGGGTTAGAGGAATAAATATTGTTAAAATGTCTATTCTACCCAAAGCAGTCTGCACATTTAATGCAATTCCTATCAAAATACCAACAGCATTTTTCTCAGAACTAGAGCAAACATTCCTAAAATTTGTATGAAACCACAAAAGACCTCAAATAGCCAAAGCAAACTTGAAAAAGAAAAACAAAACTGGATGTATCACAATTCCAGATTTCAAGTTATATTACAAAGCAATAGTAATTAAAACAGTATATGGTACTGGCATAAAAATAGACACAGAGATCAATGAATAGAACAGAAAACCCAGACATAAACCTACAATTTATATGGTCAATTAATCTTCAATAAAGGAGGAATGAATATACAGTTGAAAAAAGACAGTCTCTCCAACTAATGGTGTTGGGAAAACTGGACAGCCATGTGCAGCAGAATGAAACTGGACCACTTTCTTTCACGCTACACAAAAATAAATAAACTCAAAATAGATTAAAGACCTAAATGTGAGACCTGAAACCATAAAGATCCATGAAGAGAGCACAGGCAGTAATTGCTCTGACATCAGCTATAGCAACATTTTTCTAGATATGTCTCCTAAGACAAGGGAAATAAAAGCAAAAATAAACTATTGGGACTACTTCAAAATAAAAAGCTTCTGCACAGCGAAGGAAATAATCAGCAAAACTAAAAGGCAGCCTACTGATGGGAGAAGATATTTGCAAATGATATATCTGATGAAGGGTTAGTATCCAAAATATATAAAGAATTGATGCAACTTAATATCCAAAAAACAAATAATCCAATGAAAAAGTGGGCAGAAGACATGAACAGACCTTTCTCAAAGAAGACATCCAGACGGCCAACAGACATATGAAAAGATGTTCAACATCACTTATCCTCAGGGAAATGCAAATTAAAACTGCAATGAGATAGCACCTCACACTTACAAGAATGGGTAAAATCAAAAACATAACAAACAGCAGTGGATGTGGAGAAAAAGGAACCCTTCTGCACTGTTGATGGGACTGCAAATTGGTATATCTACTGTGGAAAACCGGTTCCTCAAAAAATTAAAAATAGTACTATGTGATCCAGTAGTCATCCGATGGGCATTTACCCAAAGAATATAGAAACACTAATTCAAAGGAATATATGCACTATGTTTGTTGCAGCATTATTTAAAATGGCTAAAACATGGAAGCAGCTGAAGTGTTTGTTGATAGACGAATGGAGAAAGACAACGTGGTATAAAATACACAATGGAATATTATTCGGCCATAAAAGGAGTGAAATCTTACCATTTACAACAGCATGGATGGAGCTAGAGTATAATGCTGAGCAAAATAAGTCAGTCAGAGAAAGTCAAATACCATATGATCTCGCTCATTTGTGGATTTTAAGAAACAGTGCAAATGAGCAAAGGAAAAAAAAACCCAAGAAACAGACTCCTAACTATAGAGAACAAACTGATGGTTACCAGAGAGGAGGTGGATGGAGAGATGGGAGAAATAGAGGATGGAGATTAAAGAGTACACTTATGCTGAAAAATAAATGAATAAAATAAAATACAAATAAAGTGATAAAAATTTAAAAATTGGCAACATTCTAAGCTTATTTGAAGGTTCCTGTGCATAACTGGGGGGCTTTTGTGAAATAGAGTAGATTATTTTGGTGGATGACCCGAAATGTACACAAGCTGAATCAATTTCTGATAGGGGAGTTCTCAGATCTCCTACCTTGGAAGGTGGGAACATGAGCTCATATTGCTCCACGGATCAACTTTACTTTTTTTGTTTTGTTTTGTTTTGTTTTGTTTTTGTTTTTGTTTTTATTTTCAGTGCAATATTGCATTCTACCCCTCAACCTGACATTTCCAAATCCAGAACCCTCTTTGATCTGTCTCCACATGGTAAGTCTCTGGTTTCCTGCTGTGATAGGAGAGAAGAGACACCTGGCTTTTTGATGAGGAGAAGAGCTGGAGGTCTGATCATATCTTCTCAGTCTCAACTGGTCTTCCTTTTGTTAGTCCTGCTCCTTAACCGCACTCTCAAAGGTACTTAATGTCTTTAGTTCTTCAGGTTCTCTGTCCTCTGCATGAAGGAGCTCACCTCTCAGTTGTTTCTTGCTTCAGGCTTAGGTTTCAGTTTTCTCAGGTAGATGGAACAGATTACCATGTGTTGATCAATTTTCTATCTTGTCAGATTTTGGTGTCTCACCTGCTTTTTCTCTTCTTTACTATTACGTTTGTTTTTATGCATTTATGCTTTTGCCTTTAAAAAATTAGTTTTTTTGCTGGTATTTTAATGGAGTTTTAGGAGAGAATAAGGACAAACGTATGTGTAAATTTGTCATTAGTGGAAACCCTGAACTATTTTCAATTCCCTTTAGAAGCCAGATCACCCTTCCTCAGCTCTGTGTCTTTGCGTTTGCTGTACTCTCTCCCTTATCCACCGTACCTCTTCCCCTACCTCAGCCTGTTAACTCATAACTCATCATTTCAAAATTATCTTAGTTTTAACCCCTGCCTCCCCTAATTCTGCCATGTTTGCCTTCCATGTGCGTACCTTCTCCGAGTAGAAGTGCATTTAGTGTTAATTCCCTAAGTCAGGAGAAGTGTAGCCGTCAGGTAAGGAGAAAGGGGATAGCTGGAGCGTGACAAAATGCTCGTTCCTGTGTATCCTTTTAGAGGACAGAAGAGACTCGGGCATGTTTAAATTTTATGGGAGGTAGCCAAGAGAAGGCTTGAGATTGAAGTTATGGGAGAGAGACAATAATTGACAGAAAGCAGAAGGGGATATCTGAAGCATAGGTGGAAGGATTAACTTTTAGGTAAGAGAAGGGAGAGACCTGTCTCCGTTTTAACCGGACAGGATGAGAAGGTGGATACAAGAGCAGGTTCTTTTGTCCGTTTGGCTGCTGAAAGTCAATGAGCTCTTATTTGGTGGCTTCTTTTTTCTTTGTGAAGAAGACAAAAGTAATCTGTTGAGAGAAGGTGAGAAAGGAAGTGGAGCAGCAAATTATGGGGGAGAGGATTTTTAACTGGCATTATTCTGAGAAATCTCCCCATAGGTAGCTAGGTACGCTGTTAGCAGCGAAAGTCTCAGCCAACAACTAACCATACAAAAGGCGTCCAAAGCTATAAAGAAGCACCAAAACAGTCAGCCTAGCATCTTGGCCTCCCTTATTTAGCCTGAGTTATGGTGACTTCGGTCCCTATATTACAGCTCGTAATTATGGCCATGGGTATTTACGTTTAGGGTATTCTGCTCAAGAAGACCGGGAAGTATGTAGTAATAAGTATATAATTGGTAGCAGGTGTATTGTCCTTTATAGATTATACTTCACAGTTTACAAATGCTTTCGCATTTTACCTGGTTTTACCCTCTCAGCAGTCCTGTGTGGTAGGTAATATTATTCCCCAGTTGAGAAAAATCAAGACCTAGTTACAGTTAAGTGGTTTGTCTGAAGCACACAATTAATATGGTGTAAAATATAGGCTTGATCACATCTTCTCTGTCTCTAGACTCTCCCGTTATATCAGACCTCTCATAATTGCCATCCAAAAGGATTTACAGTTGTTCAAAGGCATAATTTTCAGTGTTCTCGATATCCATGGAACCCCTCATTCGTGTACAGTTAATGAAGTGCTATACAGGTCAGTCTACTCTGTTTTAACTTTGAAGGGATCTAGAGTATATAGAGAGTGGAACCTATCCTCATTCTTTTTGTATAAATAGAGTTTCTAATAGAGTTGAGAAAAAGAAAATTATGAAAAGAAACCATGCTGTTTATCATGTTTATCGTTTTTTTTTTCAAAAACAGACTTTAAAGTTTATATTCTTTCCAATTGGATTACCTTTTCCCCTCAGTCTGTGCTTTTCAACAATGTCACAAAACAATTGGGAGAATAAAATTACATTTGACAAATACCATTCTGAGTCTAATTTTGTAAAGAAGCACATTTATTATGTGTGCTTTTCCAAGTTCAGAAGACTTCGAATTTAACACTCCTACATAATTAGTTGTTGGGATAAAATATTGCTAAATCGTAGGCTGGTAAGTTTACAATGCATGTTGATTTAGTAAATACTGTTTCCTTATTTTAATTTTTGTGGATGTAGTGCTTATTCAAGGCCCTGTTTCTGAAAAAAATTCTTACTAAGATATTAGAATGAATGCTTTAATAAATATAGATACATATAAATGTAAAGTGAGGAATTAGCCTGAAAAACATTTATTTCACGTACCATTAAGTCTGTTGCCTAATAATTTACTATAATTTAAGTCTGTTGCCTAAAATAAATGTAATCAAATCAGTTCTTCCCAACAGCATTTTATTGATAGGGACTTTAGTAATTAATAAAAGTATATTGCCTTGTTTTCCCTTTACGAACCAATTTTAAAAATATGTTTTAGTTTTCTACTAATATAAGTTGAATAATAATCCATTGCTTTCAAATGGTGTAGAGCCAAGAATGATTAGTTATATTCCCATAGTTTTTGTAGTTCAGCATGTGAAAATTGCTGTTTACTAAAGATAAATCTTTCCCCCAAAAGCTTTGTCAAATTGAAAATTGGGGTCTTTTCACATTGATGTTGATAATATTATAGGATACCTTTCAACTGGAAAAGAATTATTGTGTTGGAAAATTATATGCTGCTGTTACAATATGTCCCATAATCTTAAAGGAAATCCATGTAATTGGAGGCGAGAGTATGCAGGGGAGGCTCTTATTCTTAATATTGGAAGGGTGTAAAATGCCGCTTAATACTTACATGGGCATTCCGAGGTTCTCTTTTGATTACAAGTGGTTATATGTAGATTAGTGTTAGGCTAGTTATGTAATACATTTTAGCACCTTGAAAAAGAAGGTAGAAAGGGTACCTGTGCCACAGTGGAAGGAAAATTGCCACAATCAAAAAGAAGAGAGCTAAGGACAATTCTTAAAACAGGTCTTTGAATATATTGCAAAGTGAAGTGATCTTGATTATAGGAAAGGTACTTTGGCATTAAGAGAAGTTTTGTGAAAAATCTGGGGGTGTCGTAAGTGAAAAACAGAAGGGTATAACTTGAACATTGTAATTTTTGTTACTGTGGTTAACTGTTATAGCTGTCATCTGGGTGTCATATAAGATGCAAGATGTTTAACTTAGGTATCTCACGGAGACTCTATTATGTCCTATTCTTTTCCATGATAAAACTAGGAGGAATAAGTCATTTTAAGTAAACATTTAAGTAATGATTTTAGCTAACCATAGCACTATGTATCAGGCATTCTTATTACTTTATGTGCATTTACTCATTTAGCTCTGTGACATGAGATACTATTTTTATCCCTCACGTTAAAATTTTTTTTCTATGTTTTTAACTGTTTTTTATTTTTGAGAGAGAGAGTGCGAGCAGGGGAGGGGCAGAGAGAGGGAGACAGAATCCAAAGCAGGCTCCGGACTCTGAGCTGTCAGCACAGAGCCCCGCCGACACGGGGCTTGAACTCACGGACTGCGAGATCATGACCTGAGCCGAAGCTGGTCGCCCAACCGACTGAGCCACCCAGGTGCCCGTATCCCTCACATTTAGACAAGAAACTGAGGCTCAGAAAATAAGTAACACACAGGTTAGTGGCAAGATATTATGACATATTCCCTATATACTGTAAAAACTAGTTGAATAAAAACGGAAGGATTTACCTTTTCAGTGTATTTTTCAGAACCTTTCTACTGCTTACATGCCACAATAATAGATTAAATGTTTAGAGAAAAGGTAGCATTTCCGTTAAAGCTGCAGTATAGTGATGCGTTAAAAATGTGGGCTCTGGGGCACCTGGGTGACCCAGTCAGTTGAGCGCCCGACTTCAGCTCAGGTCATGATCTCATGGCTTGTGAGTTTGAGCCCCATGTTGGGCTCTGTGCTGACTGCTCAGAGCCTGGAGCCTGCTTTGGATTCTGGGTCTCCTCTCTCTGTCCCCTTCTTCCCCACTCGTGCTCTGTCTCTCTCTCTCTCAAAAATAAATATAACATTAAAAAAACGTAGCTCTGGAGGTAATTTTCTGGGTTTGAATCAGTAAAATGTCAGATGTCAGGTTATCTGTTAAGGATGAAGAATGTATATCTAGAGATGGCTACATCTTTGTAGAACCGATTAGTCAATCCAGTGGAAAGCAACTTTCTCTCAGAATAGACTTTTGCATTGTCATTTTCACCCTCTTTTGACTGTCAGCGTTCTCTCAAACATTATTTCTAGGCCCTGAAAACATTGTACCACATTGACCTTCTTGGCAGCTTCAATTTTTATTACTTCATTGTTCATCAATGGTGTTTTGAGGAGAATTCCTCCTCACTTTGGGAATTTGTCCCTCCGTTTTTTGACCTTACTCTACACCAAAGCCTAAGATTTAGCTGTTCTTGCTAGAAGACAACACCAAGATTTCGTTTGAATTCAGTGCTACTACAGAGACAGCATAAAAAATATAAATCTTTAAATAGCTGCCTGGGTCTCGGTTAATGAGTACAGTGGGGTGTAAGGAAGAATTAGGGTGATGGATCTATATCTCGATTTTGGTAGTTGTTACTTGACTATGTATAATTATTAAAATTTACCTAACTACACTTGAAATGGTAAATCTTATTGTATATAAATAATTCCTCAGTGAAAAAAGAAATGATGAATCTTTAAAAGTTGAGGTAGAAAATCCCTTCTATTGGATTAAATATCTATCCTTCTAATGACATAGCTTATTTTGAAATGCTAAAACAACTTTTTAGAAAATGTACAACAACCATTTAATCATATTGGCTCCAAAAATCCTTTTTGGTTAGAATATAGTTGTAAATCTAGGTTTCGATTTTTTCAATGAGACCTCTTCTTATGTAAATCATAAATACCTAACGTATGGTCTATTATAGTATTATTTCTTTAAGTGTGGTACACATTATTGGTGATATCCAAAAATAATTTTGCATGGTACATAGGCGAACAGGTTTTGTATGAACAGTTATATCTTTACTATGAAATACTTTATGTATACATGTGCATAACAGCAAATACGTGGTATTGAAGTCAAATAATAAAATGAGACAATTTAAAGTCTATCAAAACAAGTAAATGAGAGTTTTAATAATATGAGACTATAACATAAATTTTGAGGCTGATATAAGAATAATCGAAGTTTGGGAATCCCTAGTCTGTACTACAGATCCAGGACTCACATTCAGGTGGGGCAGTACTTAGGATATTTTTTCTTTAACTATGAAAGCATTAAGAAAACAGACACACGATTCTCTGCAAGCAAAGCATCCATATTTGTGCTTTGAGTTTAGTCCTTCAAGTTTTTGTGCTTTGAGGTTGAAGTTAATTTTAAACTTTCCTCCATTTGTAGATGGTAGCAAGACTTCTATCATAGTTCTGATATTATACTTTTTTTATACAGGGTTTGGCAATAGTATTGAGCACTGCAGTGTTTTGTCATGAATGAATATAATTGTGCATGTTTTATGTTATTTTTTTGGAAGGCAGGGGACTGTACCATATTTCAGAAAAAATTGATTTAACAAGTGAATAAAATAAGAGATTTAGCACAGAGTTACTTTTCAGGTCTGGAGATACTGTTACCCATCACATAGTATTGTACTATATGGAAAAACTGTGTTTTTCTAAATTAAAAAGAAAAACATCTCAAAGGCAGTTAGCTTGATTAGGTTAATAGTTGGCTAACTTCATCATGTTTTGCTGTTTCGTTAACTCCTTTACCATGATGGTTGCGGTACATCGGGTTGTTACATTCCTGTACTGAGTATCTCCCTATCGTTGCCCTGTTGTTGCAGTTTCCCTCCTTTTCCCTCTCGAGCTGTGTCTGTTCTCTATCTCTACATTTTTTTTGAGCTGTGTCTCACTACTCCTATTGCTCCTTCTCATCTTTAGTCAGTATTTCTTTTGCTTTTTTTCTTTTTTGGCTGCTGCCTTTTTTCTCCTTGTTTTATTTTTGTCTCTTTTCTCTCCTTTTGCAATTTTTTCTCCCATGCATCTTCGTCATTTATTGGCTTACAAAAAGGGCACTGTCAACTCATGGAAGTGCATCTTTCTTCTGATTGTGGAACTTTGGGGAGTGGTGTTACCTTTAATTGTTTTGTTTGGTTTTTTTTAATTTTAGAGAGAGAGAGAGAGAGAACACAAGCAGGGGGAAGAGGGAGAGAGAGAGAATCCTAAGCAGGCCCCATGCTGAGCAGGCCTTACTCCCATGACCCTGGGATCATGACCTGAACTGAAATCAAGAGTCAGACGCTCAAGAACACTTAACTGACTGAGCCACTCAGGTGCCCCGTGAAATGAAATTATTGATTACAGAAAGGTGGAACAAAGATACACACTAAATACTCAAAATCAAAAATATGATGAAATTATAGACCAAAAATCATTTTCAAAACTTGTATAAGATGATAATGCTAAAGAAAAATTGAAATGGTTAAGTAAATGTTTTGTTTTAAAATATATTTACATTTAGAATTTCCTTATGATTTGGTATATATTATTTTCAGTTATGCCAAAAACCCCTAAAAGACATTTTGCTCAGTGCTTCCCAGAGGAATGACTATCACACTTTTGTTAAAGTGTTGAAATTCACTAGAGTATTGTTTCACTTTTTCTTTTATCTGTATAAAATAGCTAGAACTGTATTGTGTTTCTTAGGATATATTTCTTTTAGGCATTTAAAAAATATTAAAGTATAATTTGTATACAGTGAAATGCACCTCGTTTAGTAATGTTTTGATTGACTATTCCTGTATAAATAGCCACTGCCATATCAAGATATAGAACATTTTCATCACACCAGAAAGTTTATTTATGCTCCCGCTTCTTCCCTAGGCAACCGTGGATCTACTTTCACTCTCACTATAGATTTCTTTAGTCATTGTTTTAAGCGCTAAAAATTTCTTGATGTTTTATTTGGACTTTAACCAAATTAATTATTATGATTTTTTTTTTAGCTTTTTTATTTTATTTTTGAGAGACATAGAGACAGAGGGTGAGCAGGGGAAAGGCAGAGAGAGAGGGAGATACAGAATCCGAAGCAGGCTCCAGGCTCCGAGCCGGCAGCACAGAGCCCGACGCGGGGCTCGAACCCACAGACCATGAGATCATGACCTGAGCTGAAGTCGGCCGCTTAACCGACTGAGCCACCCAGGCGCCCCTAATTATTATGATTTTTAAAGAGAGATGAATTTATTCCTTTTCCTACTTGTAATGAGTAAACCTTATAGCGTATTACATAATATGCTTTCAATAAAAATGTTGTATAAAGAAGTCTAGTTAGCACATTTGGGGTATGTTAGAAGTGAGTTGCATGGGGTTTACATGATTTAAAAATAGTAACTATCATCTTGCCAGGTATTTGTAAATGATGCCATCTGAGATACGAACCACGTTTAAAATTTGTCTTAAAGTAAATCATGGATTTTAGCTCATTAATCCTCTTTTCTTGTTAAGGTTATTTATGTTTCGACTAATTTTTCCTTTATTTTCAAATTAATGTATTCTTAATTTATATTATATAAATGTATGCTTAAATTATTTTCTATGCCAAAAATAAGATTAATGTTGTTTTGCCCATGTTATATACTAATTAATGATCAAATAGATTCTTAAACTCAGTAGTGGAATATAAAACCCCTTCTTCTGTTAAACTTTTTGATACACTGACTGTAAATTAAGCATTACCCCTGGTGCAGTGTGTGGGATAAGATAGCTCAGAAAAGACCATCTTTCCTTGAAGCAACTTAAACTAATCATTATCTTTTAGGTACCTCAAAATATTTAAAAAATACAAAGTACAATTCTTACGTTCTCAGAAGGTAATCCAAAATATTTTGTTTTAGAATAATGCTATTCAGGTTAGCTAAATGTGTGGAATCAGACCTGTTTATGAGACAGTCTGGGTTTGTCCTCAGTCATTCATTCATCCATTCACTCAGCATCTGTCAGGGTTTAGCACCTGCTGTGTTTCTAGGCTTTATTTTAGTTGCTGTGGGCATAACAGAATTTATTGTTAGGAGGAAGACACTGTTTAAATATTAGTATCTAGTATAATAAATGCTATGATATATTCAGCATATAAATTCTAAAATGTAGTTTCATAGGGAAGCCTGTGTGTAGCCCAGGGATTAAGAGCCCTGGCCTTGTTGGAGCGCATGGGTGGCTCAGTTTGTTGAGCATCTGACTCTTGATTTTGGTTGAACTCATAATCTCAGGGTTGTGGGATCAAGTCCTATGTCAAGCTCCATGCTGAACATGGAACCTGCTTAAGATTCTCTCTCCTCTCTCTCTCTCTCTCTCTCTCTCTCTCTCTCTCTCCCCCCCGCTCCCTGTCCATCTCTCTCCCTCTTTCTCCTTCTCTCTCCCTCTGCTCTTCTTTCTCTCTCTCTCTCTCTCTCTCTGTCAAAAAAATAAAATAAAAGAGTCCTGGCTTTGTATCTTTTTGTACTGTCTTCGAATCTCATATCTGCTGTTAATGATCTGTGTGATCCAGGAGGATTGACTTAACCTCCCTGAGCCTCAGTTTCCTTACTTGTAAAAATCAAGATAAAGATTTTTCTTGGTTTCTTATTTTTGTGAAGATTAAATGAAATGAGTTTAAGAGCGTTTTAGCCAGTGTCTTGCATGTGATGACTTATTCTTCATCCTCACTAGAAATTATGCCCAAGATGCAATTAGAGCTGTATAAAAATACAGCATAAGGATACACAAATTTAATTATTATTGTTCAATGTAAAAAAAGTTAAAAATTGAAAAATTGTATTTTGGATGTGTGCTTTAAGCATTCATTACTGTACGTGTTCTGTATATACACGAATTGCTGGGTAGTTATAGTTATGAAACTGAAAATACTGTACTTAATGGAAAATTTAAAGATTTTTCAAGAGTAGTTGTGATTAAATTTTCACATTGCTTTTGGATGGCGACACCTGCGAAAACTGCTCCTCCTCTGTAAATGTTCACTTAGAGAAATTAGTGCTATGTTGGGAAATTAGTGCTGTTACCTATGGATTGCAGGAATGGGAAAGCAAGGTTGCACAGCAAACTGTAGTTTGTGGAAGAGAAATCCCCCCTCCCCATACCCCACTCCTGCTGGGTTGCTATATTGTAAGAAAGAAGGACAGGGGCCTGTAAGTTTGGGGACATCTTACCCACACCTGACTCAGACTCTCATTCTGGTGTAACGGAATGGGTCTCCTTTACATAGGCAGGTATTAGATTCAGTTCCAGCTTTCATGCCTTCTACTCCAGTAACCTGTCCTTTCTTCTTCCCGTCAGCCCCTCTCTGATGTCTGTAACCATCTGAACCCAAAGGGGTTATCAAAATGAAAGTCCATTTCCAGGATACTTTCCAAAATAGGCAAAATATTCTTGAAGCAAAGGCACTTTCATCATTGTCCTTGATTATATGTTCTGCCTTCAGTTTTAGGCTGGAATTCTTTACTGTCCTGTCAGTTTTTTGATGCTTTTAAGAGTTTCTTAAAGCAATATTTTATCCAGTGTTTTAGTTGTTTTGAATGGGAAGTTGGTTTGAATAACAGCCCCACCACCGTTAGAAATAAAACGTTCTCTTCCCATTCTTCCCATTCCTTCCCATTCAATGGGAGGAAATCCATTTCCACTGAGGGTACAATTCAAGATCTCCTTCCCGGAGTTTTCCCTTAAAAGCTGGTTGAAAAAGTCTCCCCTATGTGTTTCATTGGAATATTGTAATTCTGGTATCCCACTGACCACATCTATTTTTACTGTAGTTACTTACGCCTATGGTTGCCTCTCAGCTAGAAGTAGAGTCTTTGAAGGCAGGTATCCTGTCTCAGTTACGTTTTTGTCTTGGTAGCATCAACTTCTTATACCTCATATAACAAACTCTCACCGCATGCACTGGTTGAATTGCACTTGAATTTTGTGGAATAGAATAGACGGGTTAGGAAGGCACTTGGCTCCAGTTATTTGGGCCTCTCTGTGGGGGTTGCAGTATTGTTCTCCCTCTTCTGTTATTCCTTTCAGGTTAGATTGAAATGTTGATGTTGTTAGATCCATGTGAACTGATGACAAAATAGAGGCACAGCATATGAAGTGATTTCATCCATGGCAGTCTTTGAGCCAACGTTTTGTCTACACCTGTCCTCCAAGGCTATCCAGCTGTTACATTTCATTTTTAATAATTCAGCCAAGAGTGTGGAACCTGTTTTGCTTTAGGTTTTCAATAGTCTTCTGAACGCATACATTTCGGAGAACCTTAAACAGTGTTCCAGAAGAGAATGTTGACACGAGGAAGAATGAATGAATTAGATAGTTAAAGGATAGATCTGAAAAAATAAAATAGGGAGTATAAGTTTATAGTTTTCAGTTTATGAAGTTAAAGAATACTTAGGACAGAGAGATTAATAGTCATTAAATTATAAGACTTAAAAGAGGCCTTTTAAAAACTTATTACCTATTTTAACATGTCTTTCGCTTTTGGCATGACTGCTTCTTAATAATCACAGTGACTGTTGCATACTGTCTTGTAATTTTAAAATTATTTAAAAATAATGTAACAGATTATTCTATAGTCTTAGTATTGGGCTTTTTGAAAGTCAGTGTTAAAATGAGCTTCAAGTGGTTTATCGTGCATACTGAAAAAGGCCAAAACACGTGGGTTATTTAATCATGTTTTGTTTCAGCCATGATCTCAGATACATTAAACAGATTTTAGAGACTGCTCTTCTAGTGACCTGTCTGCATCCAGAACTCCTTCAAACTCTGATGACTATCTAGAAATTCCTAACTGTCCCACGATGCTATCTTCCTGGGGTGTGACGGGAGAGACAGAACAGAAAGAACTCTCCAAAGGGGATGCGGTGGAGTAGAATTTAGTTGTTTTATATATGTATACATACACACACATATACATATATATATATATATAATTGTGCAGTCAATTCTTATTTGCTTATGTTCTATAAAGTTGCCACAAACACAGAATCAGAAAACTCTGAACGATTGCTTCTAGGGGAAATATAGGGTTAGGTTCCTACGTGCCTCTGGTCACATTTTTCATCAAGTGATCAGTACATAATCTTGTTTTGTATGTGTTTCTATTTAAAGACACTTTAATAAATATTGTTGATTTGTTAACCTTGAATCTGGGCTGGAAGCACTGTAAGTCCTGCCTAAAGGAAGAAGCTTATCTAAACCATGAGTTTCCTCTGTAAGACACATCACAGGCTTCTTGTGCTTAGGAACACTAGACAGCACATTAAGTATTCTCAGGGGCCATTTTAAACAGTAAAATTAACAACAAAAATCAGAAAATCCCAAAAAGGTGGCACTAAAAAGATTGTAAAAAGGGACACCTATTTATTATATACAGTATGAGAGCTGAAGCATGGAGTCATTGTTGGACTTCAGCTGGGAACATGCATGTCGAGAGACTCAAGTTACTCCGGCATGTCCATGAATAACCGGAAAATCTTTGCAAGTGTCGATTTGGGGTTTATGAAATGTTTTTAGCAAGTAAGTAAATTTACAGATATGAATTCTGCGATTAATGAGGATTGACTGTATTTATATATATTTATATAACATGGTTTGCCAAATATGGCCCTCCACTTCTACTACCCCCATTTTTAAAAAAAAAATATAAATTGTATCCCAAATATGTTTACTCACATTGTCATTGCATTTTTACAGAACAGTGTGAGATATGTGAACAGATGATTTATTCAATAACTAAGTATTGTCTTATATGTACCAGGTGCTACAAATACAGCTAATGTAATGTGATGGACAAAGGTCTTTACTTTCATGAGTAGCTTAGAGTGTAGCAAGCCTTCTTTTCATTTGTCACGTGAGGGAATTTTGTACAGTCGAATAACTTTTGTAAGATCACACAAACAAAGCTAAAATAAGGACTTGATTTTTCATGTTTTATGATCAGTGCTACTCCAGTTTTCTCTGCCTCACTATTTTTAATTATCCCATTCTGTTAGCTTTCCCCGCTCATCCAGTAAAATGTCTTTCACAGATATTCTCCCTTGGCCTTGGTTTACTCTGGTTATCATTTTGGTTCTTCTTCCTTGCCAAACATTCCTTGACTTCTTAACCCATTCTTTCCACTGGCATTTCTTCCTACTTAAAAGGCTGGCGTTCTCTACTTGCCACATTCAGTGGATACTATGACACTTGCTACTACCACAGGTCTTCCATCTGCCTTGAGACTCCTTCCTTCCTCCTGGGTACCTGTGGAGCCTGTTTCCTGATTATCTTGTTGCTCACTGCTGCAATTTTTTTCCCTTCTATCTCACGTAAATGTTACTGTCCTGCAGAGTTTTATCTTGACTTTCTTCACTTATTACCAAATTAGGGACTCTTTTTTTCCTGAAGTTTAGTTAATTAGTTAAGTAATCTCTATGCCCATTCGGATGCTCAAACTCACAACGTGGAGATCGAGGGCCGCATGCTCTTCTGATTGAGCCAGCCAGGAGCCCCCTAAATTAGAGACTCTTAGTCTGAGGTTTTGTGCTTTTGGAGGTCTGTTTATCCCTCGGTTGTATATAGAGTTGTGTATCTCCCTTACCTTGCTTTTTATCACATTCTTAGAGGAGTTCCTAACTCCAAATTTGAGAAGGACTGCTCTTTGTATATCCCTGTAGATTTATCTGCTTCGTAAGTAATTTGTAAATTCCCTAGCTTCCCACCCTTCCCCTGAAGTCCTGCCTTCTTTTCTCCAGTGGTGCAGTTTCCTTATTGTCTGTGCTCCTAACTATCCTCCCAACCCATTCCATCTTGTCATCAGGTTCAACGTTTTTGTCTTTGAAACAGAAATAAGATTATGCAAGTAATGTGGAGGGTTTTTCTTTTAAGATTTTTTTTTTGAGAGATAGAGCATGTATGCACACAGGAGAGGGGCAGAGGGAGGGAGGGAGAGAGAGAGAGAGCGAGAGAATCCTAAGCAGGCTCCACACTCAGCATAGAGCCTGATGTGGGGCTTGATCTCATGACCATGAAATCATGACTTGAGCCCAAATCAGGAGTCAGACACTTAACAGACAGGGCCACCCAGGTGCTCCCATATGGAATTTTAAGTAGGGGAAGTCCATGTTTCTCAGTGTACTAAGAAGTTCCTTTATGACCTGAACCCAACTTCACTTTTCCACTTAATCTCTTATTACTTTTTCCTATCAAACCATTCTTTTACTCCTTCCCAGTATAACTTAACTGTTCCACTATTCATACCTCTATTATCCATCTTAGTACTTTCCTGTCTTGTATTTGCTGTTTCTCTCTGCCTGAAATACCTTTCCTTCCCTATTGTACACAGTTACTCCACAGGTAAACTCCTATTCATCCTACAAAACCCAGTTAAATGTCATCTTTATTAAGAAACCTTCCCTAATTTATTCTAAGTTAACACCTTTTTCATGCTGTCATCCTTATCCTTTCCATTGTATTATAATGAATTGTTTTCATGGCTCCTGTCCTCCACTGGACTTTGAGTGTCTCAAGGGCAGAGATCCCATTTTATTCACCATTGGATCCTCATTGGCTCGCACAATATCTGGCTTGTAGTAAGGTGGTTAATAAGCTTTTTGGGAATGGATAAACACATTTTTGGGTCCTGCACATGGATTATAATTTCTCTATCTGAATCAGAAAACCTGAAAAATGTTAAAACATATTTTAAAAAACCATGTTTCAGCTATTAACTGTTGCATGAAACAATGAATGAGTTGTTGACTGCTTCTTTAGGCAATATTTTACTAAGCATTAGGTGGCAGTAGTGTGTTGTACTTCACTTTACCTTTGTAATTTTTTTTTTTAGCGTTCATAATCTTAATGTAGTGTCAAAGTGTAAAGGACACAATTGTAGTACTTTTATACCTCACTTTTTGTAATGTGATCTTGTTTTCAGCTCATAGGGAGATTCTACAAAAATGAACAAAACAGCCATGTCAGTCAATGCGTATGTCTCTCTTGCCTACCTAAACTGTATTCAGATTCATTACCGAATTACTGCTGCCCCATCTTAACACTTCCTCACCAACCGTTTAATGGCTGCTTCATAATAACAGTGATTTGCAATAAGGAAAACCAAAAATTATCTCAGAGGATATGTGTTTTCTCAGCGTCTTAAGAAGCTTAGTTAGGCCTCTTATCTCAAAAATAGTATATTAAGTTCATTGAGTTTAACTACAGTTATTTAAATGCTTGCTTTTTCTTCTTTTTTTAACTCATTAGTTTCTATCAGTACTAAGGTCATTTCTCTTGTTTATGGTGTTTCATTTTAGGTGAATTTCCCTCATCATTAGGTAGTTAGAATTGAGAATTGCTACCTCCTTTCCAGCCTTTTGCATCTCCTCACACCATTAAATTTAGTACACTTACATATGAAAATGTCATTGCCTTTAGTGTACGTTTCATTCTCATTGTAGTTTCCTATAGCTTATAAAGTTAAATAAATAGAATTCGTACTTTATTTAAGGAAAATCCATACATTTTAGGTCCACGGGAGCATTTCTGCAAATAGATAACTTGTACAGGAAACCATTTCAGTATTGATTCAAACATGAACTGTGTAAAAATAAACCTGTGACATTTCTCTTTCTTGTGTCTTCTTTACTTTCTTTTCTGTCTCAGGGGTAGAGCCCTTAAGGGAATTCGAAGCCAATGTACTAGTATCATTAATGTGGCAGAATGATCAATTAATAAAAGAGCATGAAAGCGCTGACAGAACACACTGCCTAATTAGTACCTCATGGCCTTGATGGCCACACAGCAGAATTCAGAGTTGCTACAAGAGAGGAGCTCTGTAGGCGCTGTAGCTGTACGTCACCACCCTTCTTTAGCAGGGATGACTTTAGTTTGGCATCAGTTTCTCAAGTTCATAATTACACAAAAATCATGTCTTTCCTGAACCCAGAGGGCAGGTGAAGTCAACCATTGTTGCTAATTATCATTGGGAGATACTGGAGGCAGAGTGTTTATCTCGCAGTCCTCTGTGTAGCTAGCTCACATTGAGTATGTCACTGAGAACTTGTCTGATACGATTTTAGAGGTGCTGGTGGCTAGCTTTATATTTAAATTGAACATAATGTAACACAGTGCACATGATTTAAATTTTTTATGTGTCTTACCTGCAAAGGAGCAAAGGTTGTATCACACTTGCACATAGTTGAAAAGAAAAACAGACATGTGACTAGCAAAAGGAATTGGTGCAAGATTATATTTTAGAGGCAGTAAATATCCTAGTTCAAAGTGTAGTGGAGAGGTGCGTCTTGGCTTTGAGAATGTTCTGCATGGGTTACCACGATTGTATTACTCAATCACGTATCTTACCTATTTCATTGTTTCATTTTGCAAATCCCGTTCCTACAACCTGCCTCTTAATTCTTTAATTTGAAAAACATCAATACTTACTCTAAGTACTGCATGGCTTTGTTTTCCTTCAGTGTTTTTTAGTCTCTTGGCTCACTTTTTCTCTTAGCCTTTCTTTTTCCTCTTCTTATTCTTCCTTCTGTTCTCCTTCTCCTTCTCTTCTAGTCTCCCCTTCCTCTGCCTTCTTCTCCTATCTTGCTAGTCCCCTCCTCCTCTGCCTTGTTCCTTTTCGTATCTTTTACTTCTTTTCTTTGAGCTTGCCAATGATATCAGAATGACTCTCTTAATGGGTTTCAAAGGCAGTCAATATTATAGTGACATTTAGAAGAGGTTTTAAAGATAACTATGTTCAGAAGACCAAAATGTCTCTTTAAAAATGCCTCTTTAAGAGAATAGAGGCAATCACTAGCAAATCTGGAGGACCAAAGAGATGTCTGCTTCTTCATACTGTTCTGTCAGTGTGACTGCCACGTACTCACACTGAAGCCTACTCTTAGGCTCTCTTTGGGGACCATGGGACAGTGTTACACATAGGATTCTATTATAAATGAATTCATAGGACTAGTCACAATGAAGTCCTTAGTGATACCAGTTTTTATGTTATGGAGCCAAATTTAGAGCTCTAGGAGAGCATTCTGTTTTTGTCCATATATTAGCTATTCACCAAGATTCACAGGGGAAATGAGGAAGGTAATTTTTATAGCTACTTAAACACCACATGTGTCCTTAAGTAATTAGTATATGTATATATGTGTATGTGTATATGTGAACATATGTATCATTCCTGTCCAGAATAGGCAAATGCACAGAAACACGAAGTAGATTAGTGGTTGCCAGGGACTTGGAGGGAAAGGGGAACAGTGAAGGATCCTGATGGATGCAGGAGGCGAGGCACCCAGTGTAGTGATGAGGATGTTCTGAAATGACAGAACAGTAGTGGTGACGGCTGTACAACTCTGTGAACGTTCAAAACCACTGAATTGCACACTTTTAAAAAAGTGAATCTTCATGGTATGTGAATTATTTTTCAATAAAGCTATTATTTGTTAAAAAAAATAAATAAATAAAGGTCAGGGTCGTCCCTGTAAGGTTTGATGGATTGGGAGCAAATAGAAAGTACAAGTTTATGTCTGAATAATTTTGGAAAGGAGAATGGCAGTATTAACTTTCTTTCTTAATAATTTCACTTAAAAGAATTGTAATGATACGGGCCCTACTCTGTAGGATCATAGTGATCTAGTCACACAACGCCTTGTTGTCTGACCCTAAAACAGTGCTTTAACTTATTATTCACATAAATAACGTTACTTGATATTTTGCCTTTCAACTTCTTCTAATATAAAGAAGCTGTTTTAGAGGTCTGCTCATTATAAGGTATCAACAAACATTGGTAATTCAGTGTAAAACTGGTGTAAGGGGGCACCTGGCTGGCTCAGTTGGAAGGACATGCAGCTCTTGATCCTGAGGTTCTTAGCTTGAGCCCCATGTTGGGTGTAGAGATTACTAAAAAAATGATAAACCTAAAAGAGAAAAACAGATGTAGAAGAATGTACTCTTGGGGAGGTAGAGATAGCAATGAACTGGAGAAAATTTGTTTAGGAATTCCTTTTCCTTCTTTTAAAAAAAATCAACTTAGGTATTTCTGGTTTTCCAAAGTAATGAAAGATTAGTTAGTTTGTTTGTTTGTTTTATTTATTTAAGGAGGTGCCTGGGTGGCTCAGTTGGTTAAGTATCCGACTGCAGCTTAGGTCATGATCTCATGGTTCATGAGCTCAAGCCCCATGTCAGGCTCTGTGCTGACAGCTCAGAGCCTGGAGCCTGCTTCAGATTCTGTGTCTCCCTCTCTCTCTGCCCCTCCCCTGCTCGCACTCTGTCTCTTTCTCTTTCTCTCTCTCAAAAATAAATAAACATTAAAGAAAAAAACAAAAAGAAAACAACAGTATTTAAGTAATCTCTATATCCCACGTGAGGGTCAAACTCACAGCCCTGAGATCAGGAGTTGCATGGTCTTAACCGAGCTGGCCAGACACCCCAGATCAGGTTTTAATATGAATAATTGTGCCGTCTTTTCTGATGGATGATCCAAGGACATCCTCCCCTCCCCCATTGTACATTTGGAAGGATAATAACCATTGCCAATTATAACAAGCAGGACCAAGGAGACATATAGTGGGAAGACCTTCCTTCACCTGAAGAATATGAGACAAGGTGATTCTATACCCTTTCCTTGTTTCTCCATCTCTCTCCTTCCCAGATAAATCCTTGTGTAGAGGACTGTTGTGGAAGTTTGTTGTGTTGTAAAATGGCCCAGGGAAACTGCTCTCCCTCAGCCTTAGTTTTTTACCAGTTGGTTAAGAGAGACCCGGTTGCCTGCCTCGTTTCCTTCTATAAACCTCAGGGGCCCAGTGGTGGGGAGTACTCTGGTCTATGGCCTGTCTTCTTCCACACTTGATTCTTGCTTTCTGGCAGGTGGTAGCAGTGTTACCAGCACAGCAGAACGGGGCCAGCAGGCAGAAGTTCAGGCCTCTCACCTCTCTCAGATGTGGAAGGAAAGGGAGTTCTCAGAAATGAACCCTGGCCTCTGCAACAGCTGATCAGGACTCAACCAGTGTACTTCAGCTGGGGAGTGTGATAGCACGGACCTCTTGGGATCTGGGAAGCCCGTTAGAGGAATTTTGTGGGGCGATTGGAAGGAGAAGTGCATGAGGAGCTGCTATGTGAGAGAAGTAGATGGGGGTGTCTGGCTGGCTCACTCCTCGATTGTGGAGTTGTGAGTTTGAGCCCCACATTGGAGATAGAGATTAGTTAGTAAATAAAAGTTTAAAAAAAGAGAGAGAAAAGGCAGTGGTCGGGGGAAGGAAGGTTTAGGAAGCATTGGGGAGGGTCTCCTGCAATTTTCATAGTATTTGAAGAATAAGGGCAAAGAGGTGCAGTTATTTGGAATTAACTTTTAATGACTAAACAGCTGTTTTGTTTGTTTTGTCTTGTTTTGGAAGGAGAGAAAATTGGAGATGTGATAAACACTTTTGGGGAGAATGTGCTTGGTGGGTTTTTTTTAAGTCCATTTAGTTATTTTAAGAGAGAGGGAGAGAGCACAAGCAGGGGAGGGGTAGACAAAGAGGGAGAAAAATTCCAAGCAGGCTCCCCGCCGACAAACCAAAGTGTGAGATCATGACCTAAGACAAAACCAAGAGTTGGACACTTAACCGACTGAGCCACCCAGGTGCCCCATGAGATGGGCTTGGTTTTTATTAAATTATGAAAGATTAAGAACTTGCTAATTTTCATGAACTGTTTTAATAGAGCCTAATTTTAATACTTTGGTAAATCAAAAGAAGTTCTTCATTAGTAAAAACATTGGAGACTGGTATTTTTGCTGTCAGACATTATTGTGGTCAGATTTTTTTTTTTAATGTTTATTTTTGAAAGAGAGAGAGAAAGAGAGAGCATGAGCAGGGGAGGGGCAGAAAGAGAGGGAGACACAGAATCCGAAGCAGGATCCAAGTGCTGAGCTGTCAGCACAGAGCCTGATGTGGGGCTCGAACCCATGAACCTTAAGATCATGACCTGAGCTGAAGACGGGCACTTAATTGACTGAGTCACCCAGGCAGGCGCCTCCGTGCTGTGGTCAGATTTACTAGTGCCTTCTTACATAATTCCCTTAACTTGACCTTTTCAGTTTTCTTTCACAGCCATTGTCTAAAGAAATGAGTTTTTACTATCTTTAAGAGGGGACAAGTGCCTCAAAATATAGTGAGGACTGGACTCACAAAAGCTTGTAGACTGTAAGTAAAAATGACACACAATAAGCTTTTATTCAGTGTTTGTGTATGTGCTCCGTTTTCAAGTTCCTCAGTGGTTTCCTGCAGCGTAGTCTGTTTGGAATGTATATCCACCATGACGTCATGGAAATTCAATATAGGTCCTATTGGGGCTTGGCAAGACAGTACTTGAGTGCAATTCTGTCCCCAGAATCATTGACAAAAAAAAGCAAAAACCACAATGCCATCCAATTCTCTTTTTCACAGAGATACTGATAAGATATCCTGGTGTTATGACATTTAACTCTCTTTTCGGTAATACAGAATTGGTATGGGAAACATGAATAGTTTTCTTTTGGGAAAACTGGGAAAGGATAGAGAAAAGAATATTAAGGACTTTTTTTTTTTTTTGAAGATTCTACCTTTTCCATATTTACACATCCATTCTTTTTTTAAATGTGCTCTTGGATTCATTTCTTTCCGTTAGTTAGCATCTGTGTGCTGTCTCATTCTTTAGTTTGGAAAATACTTGAAGACGACCGTGGGCCAAAGTATGTCCCCAAATCATATCTGTTTGTTGCATCAGCTGAATAGAAGGACATAGTAAATACTTGTTTACTAGGAAGGAGTGTGAGAACAAAGATACAAAAGTGGAAAACCTCAGTTTAAACATAAAATTTGCCTTTCCCTGACTAAAATCAGGAAGTTTCAGATTTTGTACTTTTGGGGCAAGTATTATGCGTACAACTTAAATAAGCAAGTATTTATGGAGGATGTTTGTGCAGAGGGCAGTGTGCTAATCTGCAGAGATACAGATATAGTTAAGATACAGGGTTTATATGGAGTGTTTTGGGAGAGGGCCAAGTCCACAAGTAACTATAAATTCTTTGAAAATTAGGAATACTGTAGGAGTTCAAAAGGAGGCATGGGCGCGCGCGCGCGCGCGCACACACACACACACACACACACGACTCCCTCTGGATAGGGATGTTAAACACGGCTTCATGACAGAGATGCATTTGGACTGCTGGAGGATGCTTCAGTGGAGACAACAGCATAAATAAAGCATGGGAACAGAAAGGTTTGCATGTTTAAGGGATGATATATGAAGGAATATTCTAGAATGACTAGTTCGTCGTTAGTGCTGTGTCTGTAATACTTAAACTAGCGCCATAATGCTAGGTTGAGGTTCTTTTATTGGGAGATTTTACCTGTAAGTATAAAGAATATGATTCTAATTCATTTATATAGTAGGTTGCCTAATAAAATTTTTGAGCTGGGGAATGACATGGTCAGGGTTTTAAGTCATGGCATGTGAACCTGGAAACAGGTGCATGGACTGGAGAGAGCTATTAGAAGGTGAAAGCTAGAGAATAAGGGCAACTATTTGTTTGAACTAGGTTTGGCATTAGGAATAGAAGGGGCATTGTGTAGGCAGAATCTACAGAATTTGGTGGTAATGGGATGAGGGAAAGGAAGGTTACTCTGTTAAATGTAGCCTGGATTATTAGGAAATGTATTTTATTATTCTCCCATTCATTCATTCATTCATTCATTCATTCAGCTTTTATTGAGCATAGTGGTGATGTTAACAGAACAACGAATTCAGCAGGCATAAATTCAGCAGGTGTAAAATTTTAGAGTCCAGATGATAAATTGGATTTTGATCATAGTGCTGATAAGATAGCTCTTAGAAGGTATTTTGAAATTTGGTTCTGGAATTCAAGAATATTTGAAGCTAGAAATAGAGAGCTAATTAATGATTTAAACTCATCTGTTAACACAGACAAAACCAAAGTACCCTGTCATCGGGGTCCACATAAATCCAATAATATCAGTATGATAATTCAAGAATTTTTGTTTAATTTCCTCAGAGTCCTTTTCATAGTTAATTATTACTTCCTGTTTACAGTCAATATTTTATACATTAGAACAGCATAATCACAAATGTGTAGTAAAGGACTAAGGCATGATTCCATAACTTTTTATTCAAGTTTAGATTTAAGTAGCAAGCTACTAGTAAAATAAAGGAATATGTCCTTTTAGGAAGGAGTGTAAGAAAGGCAGTAAAACAGATGGACCTCCGTTTAGGTGATCTGAAATAATACCTTATTGCGGAGGGGGCAGTTTACCATAAAACTGTCTGATGCACTTACTTTAAAGAAATACCTTTTCATTTCAACTTTACTTGTTGCTTAGCCAGTAGAAAAGGTCATTTGGAGTTAATGAATATATGTTTTCACTAAAACCTTTTAGAAGTTGCTTAGAATTATCATAATGTACTGTACTGTGCCCTTCTCATATATATAACTTCAACTTTTGTCCCTTTTAGTACAAAAACACTTGTTTCTGTGTTAAACCTGTCAGGGGACATTATTGCAGTGTTCAGTAGCTGAAGCCTCATAAATTGTATCCCCCTTTAAAAAATCAACAGGTTAAAATACCACTGACATATTGTTCAGATTTCATCAGCTTTTTCATCATTGATGCTGGCATTTGTGCAAACAATGAAATAAAGAGGCTGGCGTTTACGATTAGTGAACAAAAGGTATCAAATATCAAAAAATATATGACTTAGAACACTTAATATAATTTTCTTCTTGGTGTTATAGGTTAACAATCGAAGAACGTCACTCATTGAGCATTTTTTTTCTTTCTTTTTTTTTTTTATGGATATATACTTAGAAGGATGCATCTGTCAAGGAGAAATGTTTATGAAGCACGAATTTTCTGACTTGCGCTTAATTCCATGTTTTAAGCAGTGGAGGCTAACAATGTACTTTTCAGACTTTAGCATGCATAATAATTGCCTACAGAGTTTGTTGAAACACAGATTCTGGACCCCTCCCCTTCCCTCCGAGAGACCCCCCAGGTTTTGGCTGGGGCCATCTTCTAAGGAGCTCTGAAATAATGCTGTTGCTGCAAATCCGAGGACCACATTTTGAGTTGCATTATGTTCTTATGTTGCATTGTGACAGTCATTCTAGAATAAGTAATTTAGAAAGCACTTGGAATTATTATATGGAGAAAATGTAGAATCAAAATAAAATGTTCCATATTGGATAACCCATTGCTATAGCATCTCAGCTAGTTAGGATTAAGAGTCTATGATTAAAACGTTAGTTAACAATTCGATAGTTAGGATCTAGATAACACATATTAATCTTGATAAAATATTACATAATTTTCTGGATATCCTATAGTCACCTGAGTGAGCTTATATTTTCATATCAAGAGAGTTTCATAATCGTTTGTTCATTTTTCTCATCTTCAATTAGTGACACAGGGATTTAAAGAACACAGCTCTGGGGTGCCTGGGTGGTTCAGTTGGTTAAGTGTCTGACTTCAGCTCAGGTGATGATCTCACAGTTCATAATTTCGAGCCCCTTGTTGGCTCTGTGCTGACAGCTCAGAGCCTGGAGCTTGCTTCAAACTCTGTGTCTCCCTCTCTCTCTGCCTTTCCCCCACTCGAGAACATAGGTCTGTGTAATTGATAAATTTTCCCCAAAAGGTGAGGTGGTTAAATAGATCATAAGTTTGTGAATTGTTAAGTCATATGAGAATAATAAAATAGCAGTTTGCTAATAAAACTTTGGAGACAGTTGCCTGTGTACTGTTATAATAAAGAATCACAGAGAGACTTTTTCTCTCTCAGTATTTTTAGTATTGTGACATATTTATGATATTTTAAGTATGAATGTACTTTAGTCCTTGCTCAACAATACTTAACTTTTTTAAACGTTTTAAAGTTTTTAGAGGTTGGCATATAGTACTTAAAAGTAATAAAACTATATTCTCATAAAGTAGTTTGTAATTTAAATTTTTCACTAATTTGTATTAGTCTTTGCATCAATTTTCTCTGTTTTTATTGTACTTTTCTCTGTATTAATATTGGAAGAAACTTCATTTTTTTTCTTTATGGCTTGGAAAGATTTTCTGAATCTTTTTAATAATTTTAGACAGTCTAAAGATGTTTTTTTCTTTAAAGAAGCTTTAAAAAAATTTTTTTAATGTTTATTTTTGAGAGATAGAGAGCGAGCATGAGTGGGAGAGGGGCAGAGAGAGAGGGAGACAGAGAATCTAAAGCAGGCTCCACATTGTCAGTGCAAAGCCCAACATGGGGCTCAAACCCCAATCCATGAGATCATAACCTGAGCCAGACTGAGCGATCCAGGTGCCACTAAAGATGTTTTCTGTTGAGGTAATGTCAACATAGGGTGAAAAATGCACAGCTTTTAAGTGTTCGGTTGGTGATATTTGATACCATGTAGCTACCATCCCAAACAAGATCTAGAACGTTTCTGTTCCTGCAGAAAATTTGCCGTGCCCCTTTGCAGTTAATTTCCATCCCCTACTTCTCACCTGGAAACCGACTTTTAGTTTCTATCTCTATAGATTTAGTTTTGCCTAAATTTAAATTTCGTGTCAATGTATTCATATAATATGCACCCTTTCGTTCTTGCCCAACATCATGTTTTAGATTTTCATCTATGTTATTGAGCATATCACATTTTTTTTCTTTTTTCTTTTTGAATAATATTCCCTTATATATCGACCTAGTACCATTTATCGATTCTCCTGTTAATAGACTTTTACTTTTTACTTTTGAGAGACAGAGAGCGAATGGGGCAGGGGTAGAGAGAGAGGGACACACAGAATCTGAAGCAGGCTCCAAGCTCCGAGCTGCCAGCACAGAGCCCGACGCAGGGCCCGAACCCACGAACTGTGAGATCATGACCTGAGCTGAAGTCAGACGCTTAACTGACTGAGCCACCCAGGTGCCCCTATAAGTCTTTTTGTGGGCATATGTTCTTATGTTTCATTTCTCTTAAGTAAATATCCAAAAGTGGAATTGCTTGACCACAGAATAGGTATATGTGTGTCTTTATGAGAAATTGTCAAATAGTTCCCTGCTAGCAACATATGAGAGTTCCAATTATTCCGTACCTAACCAACATGTAGTGTTCTCGTTCTTTTTTATTTTAGCCATTCTATTAGGTGTTTAATAGTATTTTATAATTTTAATGTATATTTATTTCCCTGATAACTAATGAAAAAGTTTGAGCACCAGTTCACCTGCACATAGTCTGTTTATCTATCTTTTGAAAAGTGTCTAAGCCTTTTCTTCGATTTTTAAACACTATGTCTTTTTATCATTGAGTTGTAGGATAGTTTTGTTGTTGTATATTCTAGATGCAAGTCCTTTGTTAGATATATATTTAGTGAGTATTTCTTTAAACCAGTCTATGGCATCTCTGTTTATTTATTTATTTTTTTAAACTATTTTTCATTTATTTATTTTTGAAAGAGAAGGTATGAGTGAGCGAGGGGTAGAGAAAGAAGGAAAGAGAATCCCATGAGGGGCAGAGAGGGAGAGATTCCCATGCAGACTTTGCACTGTCAGCATGGAGCCTAAAGCAGGGCTTGAGCTCACCTGAAGTGGGGCTCTAGCTCACAAACCATGAGGTCATGACCTGAGCCAGTCACCCTGGCCCCCCTATTTTTTGTTGTTGTTGTTAGAGAAAGAGAGAGTAAGTCAAGGAGAGGGGGCAGAGAAGGGGGAGGGAGGCGGGAGAGAAAGAGAGAGAGAGACAGAGAGAGAAAGAGAGGGAGGTAAGCAGGCTCCATAGTCAGCATGGAGCCCAATGTTGGACTCAATCTCACAACCCTGGGATCATGACCTGAGCTGAAATTAAGAGTTGGATCCTCAACCAACTGAGCCACCCAGGTACCCCTTGTTTATTTTCTTTTTTATTTCTTTCCTCCTCCTCCTCCTCCTCCTCTTCCTTCTTCTTTTTTTTTTTTTTTAGTTTTGAGAGAGAGAGATCTGTACACACAGAGGAGGGGCAGAGGGAAAGGGAGACAGAGGATCCAAAGCGGGCTCTGCACTGACAGCAGAGGGCCTGATGCAGGGCTCCAACTCATGAACTGTGAGATAACCACCTGAGCCAAAGTCAAATGCTTAACCAGCTGAGCCACCCAGGTGCACCACCCCCCCCCCATCTCTTTCTTTCTTTCTTTCTTTCTTTCTTTCTTTCTTTCTTTCTTTCTTTCTTTCTTTCTTTCTTTCTTTCTTTCTTTCTTTCTTTCTTTTCTTTCTTTCTTTCTTTCTTTCTCTCTCTCTCTCTCTCTTTCCTTCCTTCCTTCCTTCCTTCCTTCCTTCCTTCCTTCCTTTCTTTCTTTCTTTCTTTCTTCATTTTTCTAATTTAAATTTTTAGTCTATTTCTTTAGTCTATTTCTTGTCTATTTTCTTAATGATGTCTTTGCTGAGCAGGAAGTTTTAAAATTTGATGAAGTTCAATTTATCCATTTTGTATCATTATTGTTCTTTTTGTTTTCTGTCAAAGCATTCTTTCCCTACCCCAAGGGGCAAAGATACTCTTATGTATTTCCTTTTAGAGGGTTTATGGTACTGTGTTTGACGTTTATGTCTGTGATATCATTCATCTTGCTTTAATTCTTCTGTATGGAATGAGATAGGGATTGAAGTTAATTTTTTCCACATGGCGCCCAGTTATTTGAGTTTAATTTATTGAACTGCCTTGGCACCTTTGCTGAAACAAAGGTGAATGAATTGAATGAATATATATATATATATATATATATATATATATATATATATATATATATATATTCATGTACATATTTTCTAAATGACATACTTATTTTCTTGCTAATAATTACCATTTTTAAATTGTACTCTGTATCATGGAATAAAATTTATTGCATTCTAACAGCACAAAGATTAGACCTAAAAGCCTCAGATGGTGAGTTGCTAATTTAAAATAGCAGTGAGGAAAAATCCTGAGTTAGTAAGAAATTGAATTATGCTTTGACTATCATACATCTGATATATGACTCAATAAAATTTAGTGATGGCTTTTAGTTTTGGGTAGCCAGGAACTAATTCTTGATTTTGTAGGACTTTCTTAGTAAGGCTTGTTACACAAATCTTCTTCACACAGTGGTAGAATGCCGGGGTCCTTGTTCCAGCGAATCTAGGGGTCCACAAAGGACGGAAGGTCAGGCGAAAGGAAGTGAGAGAGCCACGAGAAAGGTGTAGTCTGATGACCAAGCAGGCAGCCCTGGCAATTCTGGCATCTCCACCCTGCTGGTCTCAGTGTCTTTATTTAAAAGGTAGTTTGAGCTCTTTAACAATAATCCATCTTTACCAGCAAGGTGGCAACCTCCTTAATCCTGTATGTTGGTTTCAGGATAATTAACATATAAATTTAGGGTGGAAGGAGAGAGCAGGGTGTTTCCTTAAGGTCTTATAAATCCATCAAGGCATTGTGCTCCAGGTCCTTCCCCTTTATCTAAATGCCGTTAAACAAAAGAACATTACATTCCTTGGGGCCAAGGAGAGTAGCTCGAGAAATCCAAGCCCGCCATTTTGGCTCCTGGGAGCTTTGCTTTAGCCACTTTTCTACACAGGGAAGGGTCTCAACCTGTGGGCCCAAAACGGCTCCCAACAGTAGAAGAATAGGTCAGCTAGAGAACTTTAATTGTAGCAAACGCTGTTTTGAGTTTTGGATATTACTTAAATAGCCTAACTGTAGGGACTGCCTAGACCTCATATGGGAATGACTTTTATGAGCATCGTTTGGTAAATTGTGGCCATATAAAGATAAAACAGTAAAGCTTTAGTTTTCCTTTCTTTAGTCATTATATTAATGAGCTTAAATATTTAAATGTTGATATCTATTAGATTTGGCATAGGAAGAGAAATAGTTTGCCAGTGGGAAAATGGAAGCCTAATTCTGTTTGTCCTATAATCTTTCTCTCAGCGTGCATGATGTTTTTCTGTGCAACCAGGTATCACAATAGCTTTTGCTCTGCTAGTATCATCAGCAGTGTGAAAAAGTTCAGCATGAAAACAAATTCACTGTCAAAACCAGTAGTCTACATTACGATTAAAAAATTACATACTTTGTGAATTCTGGATTGAGGGTTGAAGTCACTTTACTTCATGTTACTTGCCACAATTCACTGAGTGACTTTGGCCTTGGCAACTCAGATACTACATGACATTGTACATATAATTTTTTTTGTGTTTCAGTGTCTGTAATCAATGAAATAATTTAAGTGATTATGCCATTATTAATTGATGAGTATGTGAAACTAACCATATTGATGTCATGAAATGTAAATCTGGTGATTTGCCTGTTTTATTATAAACATTTTGAAGAGAAAGAATAAGTACTAAAGGGGGAAAACTGGTCTACTAGTTCAAAGGAAATTCCTAAGGTAACTTTTAAAATTAAAATATGTTCTATAATGTATTTGATAAAGCATTCAGAGTAATTGCTGGTGGAAAATTCTGGTTGAATACTATCAAGTGCTTCCTTGTTTACTTGAGAATGAAAAAATTACATATTTGAGTATCTGCTACTGTTATCCCCACATTAAGTGAAATGTCTCTACATCTAGATAACCTTTCCTCACTTATTTGTTGAAAGGCCATTGAACTGCAAATGACATATTGATTCTTTTAGAACCAATAGATAAAGAGAAGGGAGAACCACAAAGAATGTAGGAAAAAAGAGATAATATAAGTATCCAGTAAGCCAAATTTATATTCGTGTTTGAGAATTGATGAATTGGCATAAAATTTTTTTTGATCAAATTCTTTAAAGAAATTTACTGCATATTGAAAACATTTTTAAATATTTCTTAGATTTAGAAAACATAAGTGAGACAGATTTACTAGTGAATTAATTTACATTCAAATGTTTGGGTGAGTTCTTTAAAGATTTTTCGTACCAGTCTGCCCTAGAATAACCATTTTCCAAGATAAGTTTATGTTTGGGGATTTATAACTTTAAAACTTTTAGGGCTGAGCTGGAAGAGGCAAGATATTTGTTTTCGAGTATGACTGTATAATCGTAAGATGTCATAAGAAAAAGCTAGTAGTTCGTTTGCGGTGATCTCCACAGCCATGCACATCGTATAAGGAAAGCTTCAGACTCTGCATAGTTTGTGCTCTTTGTCCTGTCCTGCTCATCTGCACGTACCTATTTCTGTTTGTGTTAGTCATCCTCTCTAGGTAAATTGTCCATGAGACCAGTGATTCCATCAGCAAATTATCCAGAAAATGCTGTCTTTGCATGTTGTGACAGATCATGTCACTGGTGACTTCATAGATACTCCAGTGGTCTAATTAACCTGGCAGTTGTCTCCTGTGCCCAACACTGTTGTCTCGTTGCCTTGGCATCTTAGTTTTCATCTTCTCATTACCTTCTTTCTTAACTAAAACTTAGATTTACATGGTTCTGTTTTTTTTTCTTTTGACCTTCCCCCTTCAACCCTCTCTACTCATCACCCCCCCTCTTATTTTTGATTGGCAGTATCATCCAGATAAACAAAGCGCAGATGTGCCAGCAGGAACAGTGGAGGAATGTATACAGAAGTTCATCGAAATTGATCAAGCATGGAAAATTCTAGGAAATGAAGAGACAAAAAAAGAGTATGACCTGCAGCGGCAGGGTAGGTACTCGTGCTGAGGGGCCACAGCACACTGGACTCACAGTCTGCAACCATTCCTGGGGAGCCATTTCCAGCATTCGGGCCAAGTCATTATTGGCTTCTTTATTCCTGCGCCTCCATCATGGTTTTCAATTACTTACGTCCTACTCTTAGTAGTGATGATGGCGTATCCGTTGAGAAGTTAACAAGACTACTACTAGGATGTGGCTTTTTATGAAGCCACAAAAGCTACTTTCCCTAACTAATGAAAACTGTTTAATTACACATTTCTAATTAATCTGTTTTTTATGTTTAATAACTTCTTTTTATTATATTTAATTATGTGCTGATTACAATTTTAATTGTACTTTTAACAATGTGTACTGTGTAAATGACAATCTAAAGGAAGGTACTATATGGGATAACATCATAAAGCATTTTGTTGTCTTTGAGTTTGTTTTAGGCTAGTTTCATAATTGTCTCCTGGATAAACTATTCTTTATAAGGTTTCTATAAATGGCATTTTAGGAATGCACACTCCCTAAGCAGTCGTAAAAGTCATTTCTTTTATGCATTCTAGAAAATAGCTTCCTAAAACAGTGACAAGCTCTTGTGAGAAAGAAAAGGAGAAATGTAGGTCAGGTTTGTCACACATAGACTGCAGTTACACGAAGTGATAGGCTGTCTTTCTGCACTGGCCTTGGGATAGGAGCCCCTCAGTCTTCTATTTGAACCTTCAATATGCCCCCTGCATGCTAATGGGGGGAGTCAATAATCAGTTACAGCCTGTGGGGAAAACACTCAATCGCACTCTGCGGTAGCGCACCGGGTTCAGCATTGACTCGTACGTGTTGATAAAAGCGGGGTCTCTGCAGTCGGTTATTGAGTGCCCACTCCCCCCATGCCCTGCACTGGCACAATATCAAACCTAACAAATGACTTTAAGGCTCCTACCACTACAGTTATGAAGATGTGATTTGAGAAACCAGGCTTACTTCTCAAAAACACAGCATTATAGGATGAAGCCAATGATATGTAAGGAATATCCATATTTATTTTCAGAGAGAATTGTACTGATAAAATTAAGTATTATTCCCAGGCAGTGTTTGATACCTTTGTGTGTAAAGACTTCACGAGCTATTAGTTTATATCCTGGAGTGTTTAGTAGTGATTTCATCATACTCTTCAGCTCTAAGGCCTTTCTGCTTTTTTAAGACTGATGAGCTTACTTTTTGAAAATATTAAGAAATCGCTGAGTATAATTTGCAGTGAATTTGGATTAATTTTTAAATATGGCTTGAATATTGGGTCTTCTGTTTGGTGCATATACAAGCATCTTTTAAATTGCTGTATTTCTTTTGTAAATGTATTTTACTTCTGGCAAAAGAATGTAGAGGTGGTTCCATTTGAGGGTGAATTCTATTCATAGTTCTTTTTAACCTTAGTTCACATGAAAGAATTTCTGTGAAAGTACTGAAACATACACATGAATGTGTTGTGTGTGAGAAGTTACGTCTGTGCTTTGGCACATCTTTTCCAGTCTTTCCTTTGGAAGTGCTGATTTGCTTCAAATAAGGATAATCCCCAAAGCTGTATTTTGAGGGGTGTAGAGTATGTGCTCCTCCTGTTGCTCTGCATTTTCCCATTCTATGGCTGTGTACTGTTAAGAACCTGTCAGTAAAACTGAGAGGGAGCCCACTGTCTGAAGACCAAAAAAAAAAAAAAGAAAGAAAGAAAGAAAGAAAAAAAAGAAAAAGAAAGAAAATCAGGGATGAAAAAAGAATCGCTCTTGGTAGGGAATAGGGTGTTGGTAGACCTGAATGGAGAGAAATAGGAAACAGGGTTAAAAGTGAGCAATAGAATTGCATGAAAGAAAGTTTTAAAAACTGTTGTTAAGAACAAATAACATCTTCAAGCTTTTCTCATGGGAAATGTGGATTTCTTTTGAACTTTGAGTCCTTGGTTTAAAGGTGTTTTTAGGGAAGGTGACTCCAGCCTACTGCATCACAGGGGACTCTCGTAGGTCATTGATGAGGCCACAACGGCATTTGGACAAACCAAATCCAGGGAGAGTTGGGCCTGATTCATGATATGGATAAACAGGCAGATCTTCTGCTCGGAATTTGTATAATATCCAGTTTGCTTTGCGGGTTTTTCAAGCACATCCTAGGAGTACAGTAGAGATACAACTTTTTATGACATTTTAATATGTCAGATCTAAGTGCTAAGTATTTCCTTCATTACCAGTGGCTCCAAATAGTGAGAATGCTTTATTTTGGGTTTAAATTGATATTAGATTGCTCTTTAGGTCAGTAGAAGTCTCTTATCCAAATATAACTTGCTGTTTTTAAGCCTTTCATATGAGAGTTATTTTTAAAATTTTGTAATAAACCAAGTTTCATATTGCTATTTCTCTTGAGTGCTGACATTAAGTTTTCCTTCTTGACCCATCTTCAGTAATTGGCTCCTCAGAAGAAGGAGATGAACTTGAACTTCTAACAGTGAGGATTTAGATTTGATAGAAGGAAAACCTTTTAGAGTGATAATTTGTTAAAGACTGGGATAGGTTACCAAGAGAGAGAGAATTTGTTATAACCAGGTCAGAGCACTCTTTTTTCTGGGTCACCCCCTGGGGACATGGAAATAGCTTTGTTACACAGAACTCTTTTTGCATGTGGTGTAGAACTTTCTTTTCATAGGGTATGCTTTAAATATATTTGTTTCCTGCCTTCCCTGAACTTGGAGTATAAAATAAATTTGAGTTCTGTAATACTTGGGAAGGAGGCAGGAGACGTTTTATTGGCTGATGTGGAGTGCTTGCTCATATTTCACAGCTCAAAGTTGGTGCTCTGGTATAAGGAGAGCCTTATCCATATTGCCCATAACCATTTATTTCTCTAAAAGATTATTTAAAGGGGTCCTTGATGTCTTTATTTCTTTGCTTCACAAAAGATATTATCAAATGAGTTCTATTAAAAAGTTTAGGGTAGATAACCTATGTAAAGTACATACATTTTTTTCTTCCTCATTTCTACATATCTGTTGTTACTTGATAGTTTTAGGGCAATGTTGGCCAGGCTGAAGAAAAGAAAATCTGAAAAAGGATGAGTAATATTCAGTTCCCAGATATTTTACGTCTTGAAAGCAGTGCTAACTAGTGAATTTAATCAATTAGTTCCAGTTGGCATATTTACCTTATTGTTTCTAAGGATGCTTCCAAAGACTTGCTTCCCATGTTCCCTTGAAAGGCATGTAGTTATTCAAGATTAGGCTTTGCATTTCAGACAACCATATGAAAACCATATGAAAACTTTTCAGGATTTGTAAAATGTTTATATGAATAATATCTTTGAATAGATTTTGGTGCCTTTATAAATCTTAGGAGTTTTCTCATATATTAAACACATTAAAAAGCATCAGAGTGTATCATGGAAAAATAATAGGGATCGCGATTCGGTTGCTTTGTAATGTGCCGGTCAGACAGATCTCTGATGTCTCAGTGGCTGTATAGAGTGACATAGCTAATGAGATAGGTTTACTTCCTTTGACTTGAAGTGGAACAAACCTTTAAAATGATTTCAGTCAAATTAAATAACGTTTAAGAAAAATAAGTGGATTGTTTGGAATCCTTCCTCGGTGGTATATTATTTTATATTAAGATGTATCTTGGTTTTCTATTAGTGAATTATTTTGGTAACGTGAAGTCTTCATGTTACACAATTGACCAAGTACTTGGATACCCAAAATAGCCTGACTCAGAAGGAGATTGGGCCAGACATTGTAAAGTCAGTGTGTCTTTACTCAAAGCTAATCAGCTACCCTCCCCTATAGATACAAAAGGTCACTTCTGGTGTTGTATTATACAATTTACCTTGTCCCTTTTATTAGGATAAATATTTGAGAATGGAAGATTGGCAAATAAATTGTGAGCCGAATATGGAAAATATCTAAACACCACCAACAGTTATGTGTCAACTTGTAATTTCTTAGTAAAAGCCCCAAGAACCTTCCTGAAAAGCAAATTAATGCTATAGACTAATTAACTCTATAAGAATGGAAATATGCTTTTAAATGTAGATAATATGAATCTGAGTTAAGAATAATGGCTCAAGGCCAGGAGATATTTGTGTAGATTATGTGCTAAAACTGACCCTTAGAAAATACTTGTATTAGTCAGATTAGAGTTTCCATCTATGGTCAGTCATATCAGTATTTCCAGTTGATTTTAGGAATTTGAAAATTGGCTGTAAAAATGTGCTTCAGGTAAAATTTGAAGATAAGCATCAGGGGGCATGGCTTTTTTTGTGGGTTTTTTTTTGTTGTTGTTTTTGGGTGACTATTTCTGGGAAAAGTAAGTATGTGAAATGATGCAGAAAATCCATCTGGACAGTTAGGGACTGGCATTTTCTTCAGCTGGAGAAGAGCGTACAGAGAAGATTTTCTGTCAGGGTCCTCCCGCACCATCTTGTTTGTCATAAGAAGGTGACCACTCTTGTTATCTGTTACTTTTACTTGAATGAAAATAACTTTTTTTGCATTATGTATTTTCAGATCTTTTCTCAATGTTTTTAGGTAAAATTTGACTAGTTTCAAAGAATGAATGTTAGGGAACCTATGGGCAAATTTACAGTTATAATTCTGGTATTCTTAGACAAAATTGGGAGTTCTGATTTAATAGTAGAGAAAATGTAAGATTTTAGGAAGTTTGTGCCTCCCACTTTAACTTCACTCCCAATTTCTACTTGGGTACTTGATCTTATTGAAATCAACGAGTCTTACCCCAAAATGGGGTTACCTTTCTCACTGCTTGTTTTTTCTTTCAGACTCGAAACCTTCGTTTCATATTACATTCTGATTACTTCTACTTTGCTCAATATACAACCAATGAATTAGAAATGAGTTTTGACATTTCTGTAAAATTTTTTTTCTATGTGATCTTTTTATTCTCACAGCTACCATGGTAGTCCATAGTCCATACCCAGAGTATAACATATACCCACGTTATTTCCATAGCTGCTAATTGGCCTTCTACAGAGGTTCACATTTTGATTGGTCTAGCTTTCTTTATTCTCACTCCTCTGTTTAAGTACTTTTATAACCACCCTCTCCCCAACCCAACATTTACCCATTCAGCTAGAATTTAAATGGAACAGAAGCTTTGAAGTTTGTTCCTAATTACTTTTTCCAGCCTTGTCACCAATCACAAACCTAATGTGAATCTTCTCCCCTGGTTCATTTAGGGACTCTCAAACACACATGTTTATGCTGTTTGTCATGACTCAGAACACCCTCCCATTCTGATTCTTCCCAGTTTTTTTGTCGTTGTTGTTCAAGTTTGAATTCAAGATTGCCTATCCACCCCCTCACCTCCCAAAGAAAGCTTTCCCTGACATTTTGATCTACCATCATTTCTAACCTCTGAATCTAATCTACAAATTAATTATTTTGCATTTTTCTCCATGGTTCCTACCTTTGTTCGATACTTCAGAAGGACAATAATTATGTGGACCATGGCTTTGATAATAATGGGCTGATTTTAATGGGACTGACAATAGAAAAGTACATCAAACTACTTAACGCTGTTACAAAACCAGACAAGGTCAAGAGTTGCTACCTTTCTATGCTGTGGTACTTGAGGCTTTCCCCCAGCTCCTAATGGATTACTCTTTAATCATTTTCTCATGGTCTGGTATGAACAGGTCAACACAAGCATTATGAGATAATAACAGTTAAAAGAGCTAATGTTTATTGAGCACTAGATCTATAGTAATTGTCTTTCAATCATTGTTTAACAGTGTCTTAAGGAAGATACTAATATCTGCTTTCTAGAGAAAGAGTCTGAGGTTTAGAAGGGTTAAGTAATTTGACTAAGGTCACATGGCTAGTAATTGATAGAGGGGGAATTCAAAGCCATTCTCTGACTTTTAATCTTTATGCTGGGCTGTCAAGTTTTGAATACGTGTGTACAACCTACTATTTTTAGTTCCAAATAATCAGGAGTGAGCTCATATTTGAGAACCAGAGGCCAAGCTTACTTCCACTGCTGTTCTACCTGCTGTGTACTGAAACATGAAATTCAGTTTCCGGGCTTCATTTGGTATCTTTCATGAGCACTGGGTTGACACTCAGTTTATAAAAGCCCCACAGTTCTTCAAGTCCATAATTAAACTACAAGTTTGTAATTTTTCTTTGATACAGAAAGCCTTGCAAGTATGACTCTTTAATTTCATCTGAGAAAGGATTACAGAGCTTTCTGATTTAATGAGCAGGTTTCACGTTAAACGTTGCCTGATTTTGAATCTCGCTTATCAAGGTAGAGATTGTAATAAGAATAGAGACTGTTAAGAGCACGGAAACGGATTTCCTTCAAGTTAGGTCCTATATGAAAATTTTAATTATGTATAGTGAAATGATTTTTAAGAATGAGGTGATTGTTTAAAATTAAATTACTTTGTTTTAAAACAGCAAGATACTAAGAGAAAAACGCTGCTCTTAGCTTTTAACATACAGATGACTTAAAGCTTTAAGTCTGAAATTAAGTATTTTAAGACATAAAAATAAATTCAATAGACTAGTTGCTAAATGAGAACATTCTGGTGACTTGATCGCTTGAGTAAGTTACGACATTGCTATCCATGAATAGTAGGGACTGACTGCAGACGGACTAGATCTTTCGGCCAATATTGGGTTGAATGAGACTCGTGATGTCTCAACCATAATGAATAAAGTTAAATTCCTCTCTACCATAGCTTTTTGTTGCTGTTATTTATTTTTACGTATTTATTTGAATTGTAGCTATAGTTAGAAAAGGTTTCCTGGGATTAGGAAATGTAATTATTTAGAAAGCAAAGAGTTGTTTTAGAAATTTTACTATCATTAGGAGGAAGCTTTAAAAGACTGGAATTCTATTGTCTTGTAAGAAGTAAGAAATATTTATTGATTCCCAAATGGAGCTGAAAAAACCCTTTCCTCTTTTAGAAAGTTGTGAATGACCCAGCGAGAGCTCTAGTAAGCTTTACTGAACCAAGCTGCTAATAGTTATTTAATGTTATTCTTCAGTGTGAAAGAATCTCCCTAGATTTTCCTTTTAATCTCTTTGAATTGCAGGCTCATAAACCTCTCTGACGAGTCCTGCCAGTGTTTTCTTAGATCCCACTGTTGAGACAATGGAGCCACAGAATTCTTTCACCTCTTGTTGTCAGACAAATCCAATAGAACACAAGGTCAGAAGGGCCTATACTTCTAAAGGTTGAAAGATTCTTTTCCAAGTAACCACATAAATTATTTGATTTTATCATTATATTCCTCAGGAATCTCTCTTTATAATTCATTGCTTTCTGTATGTAAGTAAATTTGGATCTTTTTCTTGTCTCCATATTTGGGTAAGCTGTGGGTACAGCACAGGGTGTGAGCAGGCTTACATACCTTAGGAAAAGCTAAACCCGTTTACTTCAAAAGAATTAGGAATCATGTAGTGTAACTGGACTTAAGATAGAGTACCCAAATGCCAGGCATTGTGTTTTCTCTCCAAATGGCTGGGTTTGTTTGTTTTTAACTTATTACCATTCTGTGGCTAAAGATTCCAAATTTAAATCTTGGATCTGTTCCATTAATTAGATCACTTTCTAAATCAGTTTATGTTTTCTCAACATTTTTAGTAGTATCATGTTAACAAGAAAAGTTTGAGAGGATTTACATTTTCAGATACCTATTGAAATATTATAACGAGCAAAAATGTTTATAATATGAATTAGTCAAAAGAAAAGGAATTTACCTATTTTTCAGATGCCATGCCTGATTAGTAGACAATTATCAAAGCTAATTACAAGGTTCCTGTGAGTTACTTTACAGGCTAGGGAGGAATTAAGTTTTCTAATTATAACTACAATGGTGGACAAGCAGAGATCATTGTTTAGAAAGAAAAAAAAACATTGATTTGTTTGTGCTCTTTCCTTGTAATCGTAGTTAGGGGGGAAGTTGCTGTTGCCCCATTCCCTGGACACCTGCCTCTCAACAAAGGATCGCGGTCACCTCCCCGCCCCCTACATTTAGATTCACCTTTTACTTGTATGTACCCCCTCAGCTCATTATACGATTCTCCAGGGATCCAATTTTCCCCAAGTTAATCACCCCCAGTCTTTTTCAGAATTTAGATTACCATCTTTTCAAGGAGTACATACACACTTTCTTATGAGGCTTTTAACTTATTTCCCCTAACTTTTGTTTCCTTATTTCTATTAAAAAGTGTATCTATTGGAGTCTCAACACACTACCTTTAAAACTTTTTGTTGAAATATATCATACATACAGAGAAGTGCACCAATCCTAAGTGTCCAGCTTGACGGATTTTCACAGTAAACACATCCAACAAACTAGCACCCAGAAGGCCGTGACTCCTTCTAGTCACTACTCTCTCCCCACACCCAATACCACAGTGTCACACAACAGCAGAGTAGTTTTGCCTGTTATATTTCAAAAATGGGGAATCACCTAGTTCTCTTTTGTGTCAGATATGACTTTTAAAATGGAATCCCCACAAAAACTTGGACAGTGTCCACATAATACTGAATAATCAGATCAAATATATAAATGTTTAGGCAGCCACAGAACGTGAAAATATTTTTTAAAATACTCCTTTTAACTCTGACTTGGTCAAAGTACTATTTTTCCATTCTATTTCCCTCTTATTAGGAAATAACATCTAAGTTGACCTTTCAACTTAGAAATAGGTAGCTACTCTAAAGTTACTGTACATTAAGAAGAAAAAATAATCAAAATATAAAAGCTACTTTTTTTGAGTTGGTGGAATAATAGAAAGAGTTCCATATGAAATAGTAACTAGGTGAGATTAACAATAGCTTCCTAATAAAGAAGCAGAGAAATACGAAGCTGACTTCCTTGGTGGTTATCTTTGCCAGTTATTTCTCATTTATTATTTTAAAATAAAAAATGGCATAATGGATATATATGAATGGATTGTAGTTTCGTATAATTGCCGTATTACAGGTGTCCAAGATAGGTTAGATTAAAATGGCTTATTCATCTTATTATCACCTCTGCCTTGTCTGATTTACTTTAATTGATTTCAAAATTACTTAAGATCTAATAAGATATCCTGGAATACAGGCAGATTGATTGTAAATTATTTACATATGTTTTTCCCCTAATGATAATCTGGTAAGTGCCAATTACCCCCATTCCTCAAATCTAAAACAGTGTTTCATTTCTCCATTCAAGCAAACTACCTTAGTCATTCTGAGTAAGAAAGTGAAACGTGATTAAGATTTTTTTTCCTCTATCCATGGGACTTTCAGGAAGAATTTTTTAAAAATTAAAATACTGAATAGCCTATAACCAAGTGTACTTTATGTAGAATATGGATATTGTTTTGTTCAGAAATCACCTCGCATACGGATACAGTCTGGGTAAGCTATTCAGTGGGCACAGACATGAAGGACCTATGCCTGGCCCCTGGGCAAAGTCTGTATCTTTGGATTTGAGGGTCAGTTTAATAGACTGTTGGTACCCAGTCAATATGAAGTGATACAATATTTGACATACTTAATAGAAAACCATAGTGAATTCAAAATATTGTATAATTTTTTCATCTATTTTAAAATTGTGTAACTCACCAATAAATCTGAACAGGCAGTTATTAAATGTAATTAAATTGTAGGCATTCTCACAGGGAACAAAAGAAAGCATTCTCAGCAAGTGAACAAGAGACTAGTGAGACAGCTAAAGAAAATTTCATTGGGGTGAGGGGTGGATTTTAGTAGTTTTTTTTTAAGCATCGACTTCTAGAACAATACAAGCATACGTGAAGTATAACATGGCTTTAAAAACAAAGACAAATGCTTAATCTATAGTTGCTTCCTTTGTCCCAAAGGACACGTGTTTTAAGCAAGAGTGCATGCTTCTACCACCTAGACCATACTTTCACTAAATTTGGGTGGAATTTCAGGCTTCTTTGGACCTTCCATCTGTAGGGAAAACTTTGGCCTAGGAAGTAGCAATAGAACATCAACACAATACAGTTGTATTACATGGTTATTGAAATCTTTTATTAAACTTATTTTTAAGTTACCTATGACTCTGTTGAAAGCAATTAAAAATCAGAGGACAAACAGCCCCTTAACATTTGGTTAGAACTTTCTTCTTTTCTTCTTTTTTCTTTTAAGTAGGCTCCATGCCCAGTGCAGAGCCCAACGTGGGGCTTGAACTCAGGACCCTGAGATCAAGACCTGAGCTGAGATCAAGAGTTGGATGCTTAACTGACTGAACAACCCAGGTGCCCCTAGAACTT
Organism: Paguma larvata; assembly: GCA_030068075.1. Lineage (NCBI taxonomy): Eukaryota > Metazoa > Chordata > Mammalia > Carnivora > Viverridae > Paguma > Paguma larvata. Next base: position 82,628,127 of record CM057831.1, read on the forward strand.
AATTCTTTAAAGCACTTTTAGCCTGATTTCATTTGATTAGAACAACACCCTGGTATTAGTCTACTCTGACTGCCGTAAGCAAATTCTATAGACTGAGTGGCTTAAATAACAGAAATGCCAGTCAATATGGAACCTGGTAAGGGCTCTCTTACTGGCTTGTAAATGGCCTCTTTCTTGCTGTCTTTATATCCTACTTTCCTTGTTGCCTGTGCTGGAGATAAACCTCTCTCTTCCTCACCTTACAAGGCTACCAATTCTATCAGATTAGGACTCCATTCTTGTGATCTTATTTAACCTTAATTACCTCCTAAAAGGCTTATCTCCAAATACTTCAACGTATGAATTTTGGGGGCACACAGTTCGGTCCATAACAACCCTTCTGAAGTAGCTAAGAGATAACTCAGTGTATCTAAGATACGTTTCTAAGGTTAGAAAGCTAGTAAGATAGTACAGCTAAGGTTCAACTAGTTACTTTTGCCGAACCTCATGCTGCCTTCCTTAGTTACACGTATAGTTTATCTGACAAAAAAATTCCCTGTCTCTCACAAAATAGGGGTCACTAGTTACATACAAGGAATTGTCAAAATCAATTCTCTGGTTTTTGCTTGTTGCATGTGTGTGGAAAATAGGATAGATTTTGACTGTTAAAGTTTATAAGAAGTGGATTATTAGTCAGGTAGCCTTAAAACTGCTGTCAAGAGTGGTAAATTAAGTTTTTAAATGGTAAATAGAACTGTAGTCTCCAGGCTGGAGCTGTCTTTTCAGCATTCTTCATGGTTATGATTAAAGTATCAAATTAAGTATCTCTTTATATTTTACAGAAGGTGATCTAAGAAATACAGGACCAGTAGATGCTCAAGTATATCTTGAAGAAATGTGTTGGAATGAAGGTTGGGATTTTTTCTTTTGACTACAGCAAAGAAAAATATTAGAGATTTTCTTTAAGAAGAAAAACATTAGAGATTTTCTTTAAGAAAAAAAACTCTCATGGGATATTTGGTAATCTTAAAAAAACAGAATAGCTTGGCTTTGAATAAATATATATGTAATATATATTATATATATAGTGTTTTTATTTATGTTTTTATTTATTTTTGAGAGCAGGAGAGACAAAGCATGTGTGGGGGAGGGTCAGAGAGAGAGAGGGAGACATAGTGTTTTTAAGAATATTTTTGTTTCATTCTAAAGGTCAATTATTGACTCATATCCATTTCTTTTTTTTTAAATATTTATTTTTGAGAGAGAAAGAGTGTGAGCGGGGGGAATGGGGGTGGACAGCGGAGCCCAATGTGGAGCTGACAGCAGAGCCCAATGTGGAGCTCAGATTCATGAACCACAAGATCATGACCTGAGCCAAAGTTGGACACTCAACAACTAAGCCACCGAGGTGCCCCTCCACTCATTTTTCTATTCTAATTAGATGTTAGGTACATAAAGTTTCATGAGGTTTTCTTTTTTACATGACTTTGGGTTTTGGTTTACTCCCCACTAGTGTAATAAGGAAAATAAAGAAAATAATTTTTTCTATCCTCCTGTATTGATATTTGAGATGAATTCCTATTAGAATTTTTATTTTTGTTTCTTTATATGGAATCATAAACTGTCATGGCAGGACTCTCCTGCTTGGAGCTTGGCTTTCACCCACCTTGAAGTCAAATCTTTTTCCCTTTTCTATTACTAGAATTTTAAAACAAATCTAATTTCTCTATTCTTCTGATAGTTTTGTGAATTGCTCTGGTTAGACACTGTTAAGTTCCCTCTTCTACATACATGTTCCTCTGAGCAAGTGAAGAAAATCTTACTAATTTCTAGAATTTTTATGTACTTTAACCCTATAAATTTATTGTTCAGCCTGGGGTAAAAATTCCCTAGAGGTTTATAAAAATTTGCTAGTGAGCATGGTTAGGTAGAAGATAAACAGACCATCCTTCCTGAAACCAAGTTTACTGGAATATTTTTTTTAATGCTAAATTTTTTTCATGCTCTTAAGGTGGGTCACAGGCCGTTGACTTAGGAAGAAAATCATATTTTTGCCTATAAGCCACTCTGCTCCTGAAGTGCCAAATGAAACTGTAGTGTATAAATTCTCATTTACAGTGAACAGTGAATGATTGGGAAACTTGAGGTTTTGTGTAACTGGGGCTCCCAGGGGTTAACAATAATTTCATCAGAGTCAATGAGAGAATTGCTATGAACACACTAGTGACATAGGATCTAGTGAAAGGCTTCTCTATTCATGAAGGTGACAGACTAAAGCATGTCATTTGTCAAGGAGACCTGCCCAACTAAATTTATGTTTTGAAAATAGAGTATTGGTACCTCATCAGTCAGTATTGAGTGTATGTGTGTTTAATCTCTTATTAGACAAATTCTTCTTGCTGCAGTTGATTTAATTAATATATTTTGTTTCCTAATGATTCCTAACAACATGAAATAGTCAAAACTGGTTTTTGTAATTTTTCCTTCAGTAGCCTTTTAAAAGTGTAAATAATACTAGATTTTATTTTAAATGAATATGGATTGGTGGTTCAAGCATCTGTTCAGTCAACAAATACAGTGAGTTTTCTGATACAAATTAAAATAAAAACAAGATATTAAAGGGAAATGTCCAACATGAAATTGTCAAATTACAAATGTGTCATTGTCCTTGGGATTCCCTTAAATAAACTGGACAATGCAGAATGTCTAGAAGAATCCTAACCACAGCCAATGAATCCGTTATAAGAAACTACAGTTAATCTTAAAAGTATAAGACATCCTTTGACACTTATTTCAATTAATGGTTTTTTATAAAGATGGATATAATCCTTATCCTTGAGAGATAATCCTTAAGAGAAAATACTGAGCAGCCAAAAGCTGCATGAAGCCATTATTTTTGCAAGAATACTACAAACAAGTAATGTAAGTTTTGCAATTGAATTGCCATTTTGAAGTGTTTTTTTGCAATTGAAAGGAGCATTCTTGGCAGATGCAATTCAATAAAAAGTCTGATCAACTGGGCAAATAAAACGTTGAAGATTCCTTCATAGCTCTTTTCAGAAGAGCCTTGGAAAATGAAGATCCAGAGCAGGAGAATAGTGGATGACACCCTACATGACAGACATAGCCAAATTACCATCTTCTTGATCCAAGGACATATGAAACAATGCATTTTACTTTGCTTGAAAGGCATCCCTAAGAACTGTTGAGAGAGTGACGTTAACCCTTCCCCTTAGAGTTAGTCCGTTTTACAACTTGGTCGTTTTGCTTTCAGTGTATTTAAAATGGTTTCTGTGAAGATATCACTTTGTTAAGTGATAGAATAATACAAGAAGAAATGTAACAAGATGTGAATTTTTAGTGAGCATTAACATTTGGAATCCTCTATGACAAAACTCCAGAGTAGCCCATGGTGGCCTCTGCATCATTTACTGAGCGCATGTCACCTCAGATTGTTTCTCAGTGTTCAATGAGGTGGTAAAAAAACATGAGGAGATTTAGCTTAAGAAAACCTTTGGTTAGAATGTGTACAGTTTGAGACAATAATGAAACAATTCACTTTAAAATATGCTCTAGTATACTTGGCTCTAGTATGTTGACTCAGAGAGGATATTAGCATTTTAAAATACGAGATTAAATTATTTTTCTTTAAATAGAAATAGAAAAAAAAGGCATTGTGATGAGAAATAAGGATTGTGTGAATGAATTCATGTTTTCCTTACTGGTAAGAGAAACACGTAAAGTTGGCTTATTTGTTTCTTTATTCATTTTTTAAGTAGGCTCCATGCCCAGTATGGAGCTTGAACTCAATGACCCTAAAATCAGGAGTCACATGCTGTACGGACTGAGCCAGCCAGGCACCCCAAAAGTGGCTTGTTAGTTTTCCCAAGGCTAAACTTGATTAGAGAACAATCAGAAGGCTGTTGATTTTTTTTCTTTTTTTCTTTTTAGCAACATACATGATAAGATCTGAGTGTTAAAAATGTTTGAGAATTGAATGAAGATATTTGATGTATCTCTAATAAAAAATTATAACGATAGGAGGATAAGGTGATCAATCATTATTTTTCTTTGACAGTCACTTCTTAGGAACAGTGAAATGGAATGACCTGTGGATCAGAGATTCTTTAAGTTAAAGGATATAAGCATTTCAGCTTCCCAAGAAGACAGACTTAGTAAAATTTCCACCATTAGTTGATTAAAACTTGTGCTGTATGGCCTCTGTTGGGCATCTCATTTCAGAGAATTAGTGTGCTGCTAGAACAGAGAGTATTTAAAATGTCGAACTTGATTAACAGTTAAGTAAGCAGAGTTTTCTCTAAAAAAAGATATACTCCATGCAAAAAAGCACGTTGCTTAACAGTAAAACATATAGGGCTATTTTTCTCTTTCCTTCACAGTAATATTTTGAACAAATAAAGTGAGAGGAATGTAAAATTTGTATTTTAAAACAGAAAACAGAAGACTTCAAATAAATGTCATGGGTCATTTCTGAGCTTCTGCTATCCCTTCAAGATCTTTGGGCTATTGATTCATAGCTTCAGTCCATCCTCAGTCAAGATTCTTTGGGGCACCTGGCTGGCTCACTAAGTTGAGTGTCTGACTCTTGATTTTGGCTCGGGGTCATGATATCGCAGTTCATGAGATCGAGCCCTGAGTTGGGCTCTGCAGTGACAGCACAGAGCCTGCTTGGGATTCTTTCTCTCTCCCACTCTCTCAAAGTAAATAAAAATAAAACTAAAAAAAAAAGATTCTTTGGTAGGTAATTTTTAGCAACATTACCCCTATATAAGAAATTTTTTCAAGTTCTCAGATACATTTTATATGTACTGAACTTCTATCTTTTGTTTTGCAATTTCTGGGCAATAAGCTGCATTTTTAAAAAGGTGTTGAAATAGTTACTTATAAGATGCATCATTTTGTTTTCTTTACAGATGATCACTCTTTTTCTCTGAGTTGCCGATGTGGTGGAAGATACAGTGTTTCCAAGGATGAAGCAGAAGTAGTTACCCTGATCTCCTGTGATACCTGCTCACTAATGATAGAGCTCCTTCATTATGGCTGATGTTCACTAAGTGAGATCCTTTAACTGTGTATTCATACATATTGAAGAGAGCCCATTCAAGTAAATTATAAAGCTGATAAAAAGAAGCAGTATCCTTTTTTTGTCAGCTCTCTTATTTGCAGAGAAAATATAAGACTGTCAAGCAAGGGCCACCCTAGGTTAATAGAAAATGAACTCGGTTATTTATATGTATTTATATTTGTAGATCACGAAAAAAAAGGGACTTGAATTGTAAATTATATTTTGTGAATTCCCATCTGAGAACTTTGTTATTTGGTGTTTTCTCCTTGGTACAAAATAAGAATTTTCCTTTTCTTCAAATAAGCAAGTCTCTTCTTCTTATGGGTCAGAGAATCATCATGTTCCTTTAGAGTTACTAAGTTTCTGAAGTAACATGACATTTATTTCTGCTAAAGTTATAGGTCTGTTGTACAAGTATCTCAAATTCTCAGGTCATTTAAATTAAATTAGAATCTGTGAATAACATTGAACCAGTTGTCTCATATAAGGACTGGATATGGATATTCATGAAGTTACTTCAAAGTTAAAGAAGGTAAAGTAGCAACTGTGAAAAAGACAGCTTTGGAGTCAAAATACTGGACTCCAGTTCTGGCACTGTATATCCAGATTCTTCGCGTGGCTGTGTTAAAGGGAGGAAGGCCTGAACACGGCCATCGTCAGCTTCACATGTAACTTAAGAAGTGGCAGCTTTTTAAAAAATAATAATTTGAAACAGATGTATTACTTTGCTTTTTATTTCAAGTCTAAGAGTATTAATTTGTATATTTATGAATAAGGAACCACTACATTGCTGGTATGATCAGATGGGCTTTTATAATGTTATTATAACAGACTCTAACGACTTTATTTTTCTCTATATTTGGTATTCTGTGTACAGTATAAGTCAGAACTCATTAAAAAAAATCTGAGGAATCCTTTATGGGATAACTGAAACTTCATTACTTAATTTCATATAGGTAAACCAAACATGTGACTTAGCTTTTTATTAGGTTGAATTCATGGTATTTATTGTTGGTTTGGACTTAGAAGACTAGTTACTACTCTCACTTATAAATGTAGCTAAAGTGTGAGGCATATTCAAGAGAAGATTACTTTCATTATAGCTATAAAACCAAAAGTTCAAAAAGTGAGGTTGTCACTCAGGTTTTTCCCTAAAAATATTTTTATATTTATCATAAAATTTGGAGGACTTATTTTGGATTACATTTTTATCCATATATTTTGAACTAATATAGCTTGCAACGTGTGTCACTTATTCTTTACATTTAACAATTAAAAAATGACTAAAACTAAATAGCAAATAGTTTATTAGTAAGTACATGGTTTCAGTGTCAATAATAAATTCACATGAATAGGAGAGAATAATGAAGTCAAAAGAATAAATGGTTGCTAATCGTCAGAGAATCTGTGACCATTAGGGCTGTCACGTAGAAATCCAAAATCACTCAGAGGCCAAATCTGTAAAATCAAAATGTGATTGAAGACAGTTAAAGAAAGTGATGTTATATCATCATTCGTGTTTTTATTCATCTGTTTTTTCTGTGCCAGATATGAAACACTTTCTCCTTATTCTTAGACAAGAACAAATTATATCGAAGTAAGACTTTAGAAGGTAAACTTGTATGTGTACATGTATTTAAACCCTAAAGTTTGGAACATCGATATGTTATATGAGTTACATGTGTATAGTGTGTGAATATAATGTATGAATATGTGTGTGTGTCTGTGTTTTGTTTTATTACCCTCAAATACAGTGAGCCCTGAACCTAAGCATTTGAATATAAATAACATCTGCATAAGTGCAAAGAATCCTGCAAATTATCCAACAACCCCAAGTATTGGTGTGTTTTTCTTCTTACTGCTTGTGGCAAAAAGGAGGAGCCAGTGAAAATAATAATCTTTCCTAAGAGTCATACATTTATAATCATGGTAAGACCATTACTCGATGAACTTAACTGGGATATCCCTGCTTAACAGGTAGTTTTGGACTCGACCCTGCTCTTCTGCAAATGCATATTAATTTATGCCCAAGGTAAGAATATGGTTGTAAAAGTTATATGAGAAAGAATAACATTTTGGAGACTTAAATTAAAGGCTTCTTATAGCTAAGGTAGTTTGAATTTTTATTATTCAAACAAAAAATTACTCTTACTTACCTATCTCAGTGGGGAAAAGTGTAATGTTTATAGCTTTGGAGGCCAGCAGGTTCCTAAATGTAGTCACTGCTACAGTTAAGTCCACTGACAGCCTGAGTATTTCTAAGTTCATCTTGAAAGAAATTTTTTTTCCAGCTCAGAGAAGAAAGCCTACATTTTTAAGCAGAAAATAATACCTTGAAAAAGATACGTCCTCTTATTAGTCCGTATGGAATAGGTCCATAAAACCTGGAATCTGTAGAATTCTGTAGATTATCACCTTCTAACCACACATGACCTGTTGGCACCTAGAATCAGAGAAGAAAGCAACCCCTTTAAAAAAGAAAAAAACAAATTTGGGTACTATAAAAAGTATGTCTTTTGGTGGTACAGAGAAATGTCTTAAAGTTCTCATTTATAAAATACATACAAACACAAATTTGTATTTGTGCTTTTATCTCTTGCACAATAAAATATCTGCTACCGAATATTAGTAAGTAATGTTAAGGTTTCAACATTTTAAAAGATCTTTTTTGTCACATGGTTCCCAAACATTAATTTGTTACACAAACCCCAAACTGAGGTTATAAGAGATCAAAACAGTGTGACAGGGTCATTAATTTAATAGACTTCAAAAGAGGTCATTAGAATGCTGACTGAAAATGTGCCCTCCTGTCTCTGTAACAGCATAAGCAGGGCAACCACTCACTCAGCAACATCCTGGGGCCAATACCAAGGCCAGACCTATTAGAATGCTCATGATGAACTAAATGGTAATTGATTGTGACATCAATTACAAATAATCTCATCATTTTATTGGAGTGGGCTTGTCAGAATTCTAATTAAGATCCCTGTTCTGCCTTTGTACAGGCCATATCTTCAATGTATTATACTTCAATAATGACCATCAAGAATTAGAAGGACCTATTATAAAATCATCAGTTGTAAATTAATGATGGTGACCTTCTACTAAATGAAAGACCCCATCTCCTATATGTCCCATGTATTAACTGGTAAATAATGTAAGTTTAAAATTTACTCAGTGTCAACCATAAGAATATTTAGAACACATTACTTAAAAAAATAATGTCCTCTGTGATACAAAATATCATATTAAAAAATTACTCTGCAGCAATTCTCTTTAAAGTTGCATTTTACAAATTATTTTACAGTTTGTGTTAAGAAAGATGAATTATTGACCAGACCAAAATGACCTATTGGGAAGAAATTTATTTTCACTTTTCTTTTGACTTGCTATTTATTACTTGGGGGCTTTATGTGAAGAAAAATACTCCTACTGGGTTTAATAAGAAATGACTGCAATATTAAAAAATGTTACAAATTACGGTTTTGTAAAGATTTTTTGAGGGCAGTTTTAGGTTCACAGCACAACTGAGACTAAGGTACAGAGATTTCCCACCTATCTTCTGCCCGAGAAATGCGTAACCTCCCCTACTACTGACATCCCCTATCACGGTGGTATATTTGTTACACTTGCTGTGTAACATCAACATCATAATCACTCAAAGTCCAGAGTTAACATAGGGTTCACTCTTGGTGTTGTACATTCTATGGGTTGGGCCAATGTATGACATGTATTCATCATCGTAATACCATAGAGTGTGTTCACCGTCCTAAAAATCCTGTGTGATCTGCCTGTTTCTCATTTCTTCCCCCAAACACCCATATTACCTTTTGGAAAAATGAATGTATACAAGTATGTAAAATCTGAATTTCACTTTACATCAGAAATTCTATAATTTTGGAAAGTTTTATGCAGAAATATTTGCCCCAAACAAATCAAGTTAATTATTTTCATTTAGATAGATTTAAAAACTAAATCTACTTGTAGAGAAAGAACAGAAGAAAGAATACCAGATACTATAAGATCACTCGCTTTTATTAGTGGAACTAGTTGTAAGTTCTAGAGTCAAAAGCAAGACTAGTTCCTACCTATATAATAAGTGGATTTATGTGCAGTGAAGCTTAATATTGCTCAAGTAGAGAAGGGAATCCATCTAAGGTCTTACATAAAAAAAGAACAAAACAGTATATTTGGAAAAGCCATGTGTCATTAACATAGTCTCAAATTACCACTCTGGAAGAAGCTATAATATGGACATCTTTTAAACTTCCATAGTTTTCTCCTTCATATGTGTTTGTTTCTGAGTTCTAAAAAATAGACAATAAAGCAGGATCAATATACCATTTCTCCATGAATCTTTTCCCAAACTTCCCTGCCCATACCAAACACTCGTAATTGTTTAGAGCACTGACCATAAAGTGTGCCTTTCTTGGAGCCCCAGATTATAACATCTTATTAACCTGCTTGACTTTTGTGTAGGTCTACTATCTTATGACCAAATAAGTGAATAGCCAGTATTCATGTCATGGTCTTTATTTTTTGCAACACCTAACCTAAACTGGAACTCTGATATTTGGTGGTAATATTAGTAAGTAGAAATTCTTGTAAAGCACAATCACTTTTGTATGACCTAAGTTTCTTCCAAGTTAGCTAAATGAAGTGATGAAGTGTTATTTCTAGTATAACTAACAAATACAGAAAGGAATATGCTAAGAGAAACCCAGAACATATTACCAGAAGCCTTCGGAAGACTGTGACCCAGGCTATCTTTACCTAGTCCTTGTTTGCAAGGAGTGGAACAAAAGGGAGGGAATAGTAATATAAGCCAATATGTATACTTGGCTTTCTGGTTTAATTTAAAAAAAAGCAAACATAAACCTCATTTGCTCCTTAAAACAACCTGTGAAGTACTGTTATTGACAGTTAATAGAAGTAGGTTTAAATATGGGACATGCTAACTCCCATTTATCTGAAGCCTATACATTCTAATCCCCATGCATCCACTTACAGTAAAGGAATATCCTCTACATCTCACAGATGTCAATGCTCGATACAAAGTACGCAGATAAAGAAAACAACCTCATCATCAGTGATGAGGTCTTTAATCAGAGCTGCTCTATAAACAGGAAAACTTCTATGTGTGGATATTTTAAAAGCAAAGGAATCACCTTTGCTGACCTACCTGTCAATTACTTAGTCTCCAGTAAAAAAATTCATGATGTTCAAATTAATCCACTTATCACTGCTATAGAGTAAGGATGTACACATTAAAAATCAGTTTTATAGATGTATACTTATTATTTACAGTAAAAAGCACTCATTTCAAGTTTGACACTAGTTTTGGGAAGTGTGCACACCTGTACATGATGGTTAATCACAATCAAAATGTAAAACATTTCCATCCTGCCAAAAAGTTCCCATCCCAGTACCAGGCAACTGATGAAATCTGTGACTAGAAACTAGTTTTACCTGGTCCTAAATTTCATATAAACAAGATTGTACTATACATACTATTTTGTGTCTGGCTTTTGTTCAGCAGTTGTTTTTTTTTTTTATGATTAATCTATGCTATATGTATAATTCATTCCTTTTTACCTCTACGTAGTATTTTATTGTAAACCACAACATTTGCCCATGAATCTGTGGATGGACATTTTTCTTTGAAGTTTGGGGCTGTTACAAATAAAGCACTATAAACATTAATGTGTAAATCCATTTCTTTTCAGTAAATACTAAGGGGTAGAATTTCTGGGCCCTAAGTGTATGCCTAACCTTAAATTTTCCAAAGTAATTAAATCATTTTACACTCCCAACAGCAAAGTATGAGTATTCTGGCTGCTCCACAACCTTGGTATTTTCCTATTTGTTTGTTTGTTTGTTTAATGTATATTTATCCTTGAAAGAGAGACAAAGCAGGAGCGGGGAGGTGGGGGGCAGAGAAAGAGGGAGACACAGAATCTAAGCAGGCTCCAGGCTCTGAGCGGTCCGCACAGAGCCTGACGCGGGGCTTGAACCCACAAACCGTGAGATCATGACCTGAACCGAAGTTGGCCGCTTAACCGACGGAGCCACCCAGGCACCCCGATATTCTCCTTTAAAAAATTTTTGCCATTCTAGGGGCACCTGGGGGTGCTCAGTTGGTTAAGTGTCCAACCGTTGATTTCAACTCAGGTCATTATCTCACAGTCTGTGGGACTGAGCCCCACATCTCGCTCTGTGCTGTCAACATGTAGCTGGCTTCTCTCTCTCTGTCCCACCCCAACTGATGCACGTGTGTGTGTGTGCATTCCCTCACTTTCAAAAATAAACAATTTTTTTTCCATTCTAATAATTTACTGGTATCACACTGTGGTTTTCATTTGCATTTCTCTAATGAACATTTTTTTTTCTTGTGCCTACTAGCATATCTTTTGTGTCTATTAAAATATTTTGCTCATTTTTTAAAATGGGTTATTTTCTTACTCATTTTAAGAATCCCTTTTTTACCCTGAGTATAACAACAGGTATTGGAAATATTTTCTTGTAGTCTAGGATCTTTTTTCCTTTGCAGTCTAATCTATCATAAAGAGTATACAATGTTTTCTAAGCTCTAGAAATTTCATTTGGTTTTTTATATTTACAATGTCTTTCCTCATTATGTTCATCCTGAGATCCTTAAAAATATTTAGAATTGGTGTTTTAAAACACAAGTCTGTTAATTCCATTGCTTCTGTCTTTCCTGTATCTATTTGTTTTTTATTAGTTACACTTTCATACTTCACATATCTAGTAATTTGTGATTAAGCTGGACATTCATTTGTTGAGTGGATTTTGTTGTTTTTAGAGCATGCTGAATGTTGAGGAGGTCCCCTTGTTTTGGAGGAGGCAGTTAAGTTAGCTGTGGATCAGCTTATTCCTTTCAAGCCTTGTTTTTAAGCTTGTTAGGTTGGCTCTATCTCACACTGTACTGTAAGGACTACTTCAGGCTCACTGCTAAGGCATGATATTCCGGGGTCTCGACTGAATATGCTGGATATTCAGTGAGATCTATCTGCTCTGGCTGGTCAGAACTCCAGTGCCTCTCAGCCCCATGTGAGCTCTGGGGATTGCTTGGCTCCCCACTCCTTTGCTCAGTTTCTAGGTTTCACCGTAAATAGGCACAATTTAGTATTCAGCTCAAAAGCCAAGAGAACATCTATGGAGATTTATGTTGATCATTCGGTAGCTCTGTTTTCCCAGACAGTTTGATCTGTAAGTTCCAACTACTTAAACTTCCCTCTATTCCAGTCTCTGTCTCTTCAGCTCAGCAAAACCACTATCTTTGGCTTAAATTTTACTTCAGTACTTTCTGAAAGACCTGTCTTACAGGGGAATTTAGGAACAAATAAACGGTTTGCCTTCTTTGTTTCTCCTCTTTTAGGGATCTGTCCCATACTTCCTGCTTCTGCATTCTCTGAGACCAGTTGTTTCACATATTTTGTCCGATTTCCTAGTTATTTATGATGGGATGGCAAATTCAGCATCAGTTACTTCATCACTGCCAGAAACAGATGTTCAAATTATCAAATTTTAAAAGTCTGTATAAGGGCGCCTGGGTGGCTCAGTTGGTTGAGCAGCCGATTTCGGCTCACGTCATGATCTCGCAGTCTGTGAGTTTGAGCCCTGAGTCAGGCTTTGTGCTGACAGCTCAGAGCCTGGAGCCTGCTTGGGATTCTGTGTCTCCCTCTCTCTCTGCCCTTCTGCTCACACTCTGTCTCTATGTCTCGAAAATAAATAAAATAAAACGTTAAAAAAATTCTTTTAAAAAAAGGTCTGTATAATTTTTCTTAGCATACTTGATAATAATATGAAGAGAATAATTTTGGTAAGAACTAAAAGTTTTGAACATGGAAAGTGTTGGGCATCTTTCTCCACCTTGCATCCCTTTCAGTTGCATCCCCTGTATGCTTCTGTTTTACCCTTTCCCTTCAAAATCTCTAGAAAAGATCTGCCAAACTCAGCATGCAATTATGTACAAATTAGAAAGCTCACTAAGGTATTGCTTGTATCTCAAAACTGGCAAAAGTATAAATATTCCTCAGTAGGTAGAAGTTAAATAAAATATGATTTATTTATATAATAGTAGACAGCTGGTTAAAAAAGACAAATAGATTCATATGAAGACAGTGAAAAAAGTTGCAGGGCAATATGTATAAATGTTTAAAGAACCCCACAAAACTTACGTATTTCAAAATTTACATCTTTATGACCAGTATCTATTACTTAATTTAAAAAAAATGTATATAAATCTTCCTCAACATACCATGGAGTTATGTCCAAAAATACCTATCATAAGTTGAAAATACAGTTGACCCTTGAACAATAGGGACTGGGGTGCCAACCCCCAAAGTCAAAAATTCATGTATACCTTTTTGACCTCCCCCAAAACTTAACTACTAATAGTCTTATTGTTGACGGGAAGCCTTATTGATGACATAAATATTTGATTAACATGTATTTTATTATGTATTATATATTGTGTTCTTATAATAAAATAGAGAAAAGAAAACGTTCAGAAAAACGTAAGGATGAGAAATTACATTTACAGTACCATAATGTAAAAAATCCACATGTGCCTGGACCTATGCAGTTCAAACCCATGTTGTTCAACGATCAACTGTATTTTAAGTCAAAAATGCGTTTAATACACCTAACCTATTGGATACCACAGCTTAGCCTAGCCTACTTTAAACACACTTAAAACACTTACATTGGCCTACACTAGAGCAAAAATCACCCAACACAAGCCATTTTAATAATCAAGTGTGGAACATGTCAGGTAATTTATTGAATACTGCACTGAAAGTGAAAAACAGAATGTATGGTGCAGGAAGGCTGGTTGCAAATGGTCACTTTAGCCTCTTGACTGTGGGGCTGACTGGAGCTGTGGGTCACTTGCTGCTTCCAAGCACCATGAGAGTATCCTATCCCACACGAGCCCAAGAAAAGATCGAAATTCAAAATCTGAAGTATGGTTTCTACTGAATATGTATCACTTTTGCAGCAAAATAAAAAAACACAAGTCAGGGATCATCTGTGTGTATATACATATACACACGCACAGACATGTATCTTAATACGCCTAGTCCTTTCAGTGATACTTGTACTTTCACGATGTATCTAATATGCCTAGTCCCTTCAGTGATACTTGCACTTTCACGATGTATCTTAATATGCCTAGTCCTTTCAGTGATACTTGTCCATCACGATGCAGGTTAGGATGAGCTTTGTTAAATTAATTTTTTTCCTTGTTAGTGTAGAGAGGGACCTAACTTCCAATCTACACAGAAGGTTCTATTTCTTTGTATAGTACAAATAAATGACTGCAGTTAGCACTATTGTCATCAGATCTCTGGATAACTAAAATATTAGTCTAAGAACTCATTTATTTAAATAAACATAAAGAACAACACATTTTTGATATAGCTCCAAAACTTAAAACCTGACCTTTCTGGTATAGACTGAGGCAAGAAACAGAACAAAAATTTTCTTTCTACTCAAAAGACAGTTATTGTCTGTGGGATAACCTATTGTTTCTCACTAAATTGTAAATTCAAACCACTTAAGAGAAAACAATTCCATAGCAATATTGTAATAATAATAGATAAAATGGTTGTTTAAATGTATTTTAAAAAGAGCTATTATAACTTTCCAACTAAAGTAGAAAGGACCCCAATAAACTCATTTACAATAAATGTTTGCAAATTACCAAAAATGGAAATCCCTAATTCCATCCATGCCTTTGCCATTAATTCTCATAACCAAAACTTTAACTGGTTAGACTGCTTTTCCTTTTCATACCTTTGTAAACCTGCCATACCAACCTGAATGAATTTGCGAAACTGAGTAAGAATATATGAACATGTTTACAGTGAATACCACATAGAAATTTTTACTTTGGCTCTAATCTGAATTTTCCCAGGGCTAACCTTAGGGCTAAATTTTAAAGCACTGAAAGAACCCTTACAACATTCTTGTTTTTCCTTTCTACGTCAGAGGTTTACTTCCTGATGTATGATAAAACCTAATCTCAGGGCTGGACAAAAGAATCAGGTCTCTAGTTCTTAGCTATACTTACTGAGGTCTAGTTAAGTGCCTCCTTTATAGTACAAGCAACAAATGTAATTGCCTCATGGCCTGCGGGTGTCCATTTAACAAAAGAGGCTTTGTGAACCAACCCACAGGTGTTACTTTTCTTGATTCAAGTGAAATCTGATGCAAGAGTCCACAATATCAAATAACACATTTACTAAACTGCAATCAAACTCATTTATTTAAGCAAAAAAAAATCTATTTAAAAAAAGTTCAGACTGAAGAATATTTGTTATCTGACCTTTCAAAAATTTCAAAAAACAGAAAACCCTAATAACAGATTGTTAATTAACCCTTTGTTTGCCAGATATTTTATAATTTACAGCCAACAAAGGTAGGATGTGCACTGGCCTGCTACTACTCATGCCTCAGTAAGGTTTCTAAAATGACGATGAACGAAAAGGAAAAGAGTACTTAAAGAAACAAACAAAAGTCATAAAGGCAAAAGACGGACAAAGTTTCTGGAATCCTTTTTTGACATTATTTTTTTCTTTTTCCTGAATTATAAAGGAAATAGAGAGGCACACACATTTTATGAAAGCAATCAGATAAAGTCTTATTTCTTTTTGGCAAAAGTAAATGGGGTGATAACATCAATAACACTTTAATCTTAACAGTATGTAATTTTCCACATATATTTTAAAGATTTTGTTTTGGGTCCCCTGGAATGATAAATGTGAAATGTAAAAATGCATAATTTCCCTACCCTAGAAAAAAGCCCATATGATGAATGTACATTTCATTTTACATGTCCTTTCACTCTAACAATTAATGCCAAAAAATTGTTTTTTATTTTACTATCTTCCAATTAAGCAGGATCAAGTCAAATTACTATATACCATGATGTGGCTAATGCATATTTTGCTTAATCATAACATATCCAAAACATAGCCATGGTAAGCCATTTATTATATAGTTCTAAAAGAACTTCATAAAACCCAGTATTAGTATGATTCATGCAAAAGCAAAATTAGAAACACCATCAATAATTGTTGGAGTTTACTTTTCCTGTAACACCAACAAAAGCTATAAACAAAGATATATAAGACAGAGTGAAGCACTGAATCCTCCTAGAAGGCAATTAAGTAGAAGAGCTTTTGATAACACAGGGCAGAGAAAAAAAACATTATTAATCTTTAATTACAAAAAATGGGGGTCTCAACTGTCAGTTATGGGTAACTTTGAAAGCCAAACTCAAGAACAGTTTCACTAGCATTCGATTTTCACTTGACATTCTCCTCGGCACACCTTCTTGCCCACATTTGTCTACTGGAGTCCTCGTGGTGGTACTCCCAAGTGCCAGATGCATGACAAAGGAATTAACATTTATAAGGACGAGGCAGGGAACAGTTAACACCCTGATTATTTCAGTGGGTAGGTACTATTTCTGGGCAGTCCTGGTTCTTTTTTTTCCGCATTTACATGCTGACTTATTACTCTCCTATCGGCATCATTCATGGGGACTGTTATTGTTCTTCCCTACTTAAAAATGTGCCACCTTTGGCGTCATTAGCCAATTACCACCAAAGAGGAATTTCACAAAAGTTCCAATAGGCTACAGCTCCAGGTTGGAGTAATGATGGGGGATGCTTTTTACTAACAGATTCTTTCATTACTGAGGATCTGCCTGCTGAATGGGTTTAGAGCTTAATCTAAGACTTGACTTGCTCATTCTTACAGCTATTGCAAGCTAAGCTCCACAAGTACTTAATACCTCCATCCAGCCTGAAGAGGAATTTCTGATGGGCTGTCTAAGCATGGTGATTAAAAGATACAGTCTACAGAGCAGGAGTCCTGAGTTCAAAATGTAGCTCTGCCACTTACTAGGTTAAGTACCTTGGACAGGTTATTTAAACCTCATCTATATAACTGAGACTAATAAATACCTTACAGAAATATTTCTGAGAACCAAATGAAATAACACATAAGGCTTCTGGCACCCAGTAAGCACTCACTAAATATTAGCTGTTGTGCTTAGCAGGTGCCCCAGCAGCTGGTATGAATGGTGTCTGATGGGCTTTCTTTGTTCCTGGTTTCCTATGCAGTCTACCCAGTTCTCTGAAGAGTGAACTGTGCTTTGCAATTTTACTTTAGGTTTTTGATGTTTTCTTTTACGTTGTATTCAATTATATAGTTCTGGTACCAGCCAAGACTTGAAGTCAGTATAATTAAAAATGTACATTGTGAACAGATGCCATATTATGATTTTTTTCTACTTTTTATTTATTTACTTATTTTTAAATAAAACTCTACCTCCAACCTGAGGCTCAAACTCACAACCCCAGAAGTCAAGAGTCAGGCTCTTCAACTGAAACAGCCAGGTGTCCCTTAATTATGCTGATGTAATGAAATTCAGAGTTTAAGATCAAATATCCCAAGCATAGTAAAGACTACCATTTTTATTTTTTCAGCAGGCATCTTAAGCAATGTTTATTAAATAACAAATGCTTAGGCTCTTCCTTGTGAAGCATTTACTTCTTTAGAACTGTATACCAACTAGTCAGAAGATACATGGAGAGGGAAGGTGCTGGGACTGAAGCCAACAAATAGGTCTTTTCCATCTAAGTACTAACCTGGCCCGACCTTGCTTAGCTTCTGAGGTAAGATTGGGCACATTCCAGGTGGTGTGGCTGCAGACAACAAATATGCCTTGCCATCGTATCATAGCCATGTAGTATTAATGTCCCACCATAGTATTTTTTTCTAGGACAAGAGATTATTTTGCTTTTGTTTGGTTCTATTTGTAAAATAACGTTACCTGTTTTGTTTTCGGATTAGTACTTAAAAGAAGCATCTCAATTATCATTTCAAGACTATCTCTGTAGCTTCATTTTAATATAGCCTAATGTACCCTCTGGTTCTCATATTCTAAAAGATGAGCCTAAGTTAATGAAACACAGCATATTTCAGAGAGTAGCAGAATGGTGTGGTATGCATGTAAATAATGAATTATCTCATGCTCTCAGAAAAATCTAAACAGTTGGCACATCAGATACATACTGTACAAAATATGTACTATTATGTTTCCACCAAAGTTTTGATTCCTGGGACTTCCTACTCTTTCTGGGATAGGAAAGAGTCCATACTCCAAAAGAGAAATAATTACAATGAAATAGGTAGATCTTTTTGTTCTTGATGTTACTAAT
The DNA here is from genome assembly GCA_030068075.1 of Paguma larvata. Classification (NCBI taxonomy): domain Eukaryota; kingdom Metazoa; phylum Chordata; class Mammalia; order Carnivora; family Viverridae; genus Paguma; species Paguma larvata. The sequence continues at coordinate 82,646,448 of CM057831.1, forward strand.
ACCTTAAACACACACACACACAAAAGGCATTATGTTGCATGTTTCTCTTGAAAGATAGATACTTCTTCCATCTGTGTTTTATTCATCAAAACCACAACTCTAACGCACCATACCTTGGAGGGTATTTAGAATGAAACCTAGCTTTGTGAATACAAAATTCCAAGTTAGACTAGTAGATGACAGATGATATTTTTTGTAATGATGTAGTAAGGTAAAAAGAGGAGAACAGCTGGAGATCTTCAAAAAGTAAGATTGATCTCTGAGGGCTGAGAGCACCAAAACATTGTTTTAACTAAGAGATCATGAGAATACACTGTGGACACCCAGCAGGGAATTGTCTAATATCCAAATGTCATTCTAGGAAAGCACTTGGGTTTTTTCCCACTTATGATAATTTAGTTGCCACTGTATTACTTTAAAATAAAGTCTCTCTTAGGCTTATTAGATAGGCTCTATCTTCTCTCCATTTCCCAAATTAACATGTCCCCCAGAATCTCCTATTGTACCACCTACCCTTATTACTAAAACCGGAAACCCGGCTCAATTTTAAGCCCTTCAATTCCATTTCTTCCAGCATCCAATCCTGTCTAGATATTTCCTTACTCTTTCTCCAAACTCTGTACTGCTTTCCATTCTTAATGTTATTATCTTAATTATGTCTTACAACCTATTAACTGGTCTCTCAGCCTCCGGTCTTTCCTACTCCAAATTTTCCTCTATTAATCTATACTAATATCCAAGTGATTTTTTTATTTTTATTTTTTACAAGAATTTAATAATATTTATTGGGTTTCTTTTACACAAGAAAAAAATTTTTAATTTTTTTTAAGTTTTTATTCTAAGGGTGATTTTTTAAAAACTCAGTCCAATAGTTATTTCCCTGTTTGAGACATACAAGGAACTGAATCCTGTTTACCTTTTCATTTCCTTTCACTACCCACCCCTCCAGGATGTCTGTATGTCCCAGACAGGAGAACTTATTTTTGGCAGATGCCCAAAGCACAATGATACACTCTCCCTTCTAGACCTTATGAATATGCTTGCTTTGGTCAACTCCTACTTATTCTTTAGAATTTCAACTCAAGTTTTACTCCCCTGCCTCAGTCTGGAAAAATCCTATTGACCCCAGTTTAGATAAATATCAACTTGTGCCTTATCATAGCACCCTGTATATAATTCTATTACATCATATTGTAATTCTTAGTCTGCTCTTCCAACTTGGCCTATAAGCTTCTAGAGCTGTACTGTCCATTATGGTATCTGTTAGTAACACATGTGGTCTTCTGGTTTTATAGATTATATAAAATTCAAATCCAGTTCCTCAGACACACTAGCTATGTGTCCTGTGCTCAACAGCCACATGCGCCTAGTGGCTACCGTACTGGACAGTGCAGATCTAGAATACTGCAATTCTGCTGAAAGGTCTATTGCACAGCACTACAGGCAGAGACTTAATCTACTCCAACACAGTTCTGGCCTTCAAGTAAGTGCTCAATAAGTAGTTATGGAATTAATAAATACATAAATAAATAAAAGGAAATTTGTGAAGTTAATGTCTGGCTAATTTTGCCCACCTCTCCAGCTTGCTGAGAATAATTTAAGTCTTCTCTTCCACCCTACGTCCTTGCCTCCCAAGCCCAGTGGTTCTAGCTACTCTGGAGCACAGCCTCATTAAAGAAGAAGGCCTAAATGCTGGGATTGGTTTGGGGTTAGGAACTATATTTGCATTTAAGGTCAGTAACCCATATTGATCCATGTCCCTACATCCACTTTGACTTTCTTTTCATAGGCAAGTCAGCTCAAATTTCAGGTCTCTTCAGATGACAAAAAGTTTCTCTAATCCTTCCTAATTTAGAGATTCATACACATAAATGGTCCTCAGCAAGCTGGTGGGGTGGGCAAAATTTGCCAGACATTAACTTCTACAGGAAGTAGATCAGAATCTTAAATTGCATCTTAGAATTTTAAATTGCTCACCCTAGAGCTCTAACTTTTAAGGAGGCAAATCTCTCTCTGTTGGCACTTCATGTGTGTTTAGTGGGGATGCAGGCACTAGCTGTGCCAGACTAAATGATTCCTGTGTTTTCTTACAATAGTTATGAAAATTCCAACGCAAGAGGAAAGCACTCATACATGTAGGTTAGCAGTACAGAGGCTTGTAATGCCAACAGTTTCTCTCTAACTTACAATTTTCAACTGTCTTACAACATGCATACCTACTTTTACATCTGTTATTCCTCTTTTCCAATTCTAATTTTAGGTAGATGATAATTTAGTAGAGTGAGGATGCTTTTAGGGACTAACAGTAAGTGAGTCACTGAAACCCACGGAATTTTAATTACCCAAAGTGGTAACATAAGAACTTCATTTAGATGCTTATTTCAAAAGACATTTCAACATATTCCATCTAGTCAACAGCAGCTTTCCAGCAGAGCGCTGTGTCAGGGTAGGAGGCCACATGACACTGGGAATATATTCTCTACCATGAGAGAGAGAGTCTGCTTACAACATCAGCATTACAATTTCAGTCTTCTTAATTTCTCCCAATTCCTTTTAGGCAATCTTAAAGTAGAGAGGTCTCAGATAACTTTCAGATAAACATACACAAATACCTCCATTTTATTGAAGTGCCTAGCTGCCTCCCTCAATTCACACCAATGGCACTGACTTTCCAACTCTGAGTGGTTAAAATATATTTAGGGGAACAAAACAGTTTCAGGAAGACTTGTTACTCTTTCAGCACAAATGCTGACCTTCATATGTATATGGATATATAAATATAAATATATATATTCAAACATATATAAAATACATTTATACAAAATAAAATTCTATAAACATGTTATTTTAAAAATAAGATTAAATAACTCTGAAAACGTTCAGAGAACACATCAGAAAATGCTTAAGCTGTGGAGGCCTCAAAGATGATTATTTAATGTTAATATCAGGAGAAAAACACCTCAGAATTGTAAACAAGTAGTCAAATTTATCTTCAGAATTGTGTTAGCTATAGGATGAAAAAGTCACGTCATCTCCGCAGTGAACTTCGCTTTAGCCAAAGAGTAAACATATTTCCTCCACATCAGCTGCAATCAAGGCATTAGCAGTGTGCTGTGATTGATTATCCTGGGACCCGTTGCTGAGAAATGGATGTGCAGCACAGGTTTTTATCACTATAGTCTGCAAAAAGCAAGTCTCTTGCTTAGATATCCTAGTTGTAATAAGCGACATTATTAGGTAGTTCTTCTATTTAAATGACATAAGGATTTAGTGTATCAGCAGCTTATAATAAACAAGCCCTTTCAATCTGATGATTCCTTTCCCTCCACATAAGTACTTTTTGTGTTTATCACACAAGTGGTAATAGAAGACCATATGGTTGTGACTTTTAGCTAAAGTAAATGACATTTAAACAAACAGAAAAACAGCATTAAGATATTCAAGGATTTGAACTATAACCTAAACACACAGTACACATTAAGGGGCTATTAGTGTTAACTTTATACAGTGACCATTTTCTAATGCTGTCCAAGTAGTGAGCTTTTCAGTTTGCTGATCAGTTTTTCAGAAATATTTTCCAATATACTATAAAAGAGCTTCATCGCTGGCATATTATCCCATTCACAACTTCTCCTTTTAAAAACACTATCCCACCAATATATCCTGAGAACATTTAATCAGTTCTTTCTGAAATGTAAAATTGTTTTCTATTGCTTACATCTCTCTCGATAACAATAATGATGTTGTCATTAACATATATATAATTTTTAAAAAGGGAAGAAATACTACATTCCTTAGTCACCTAACAGACTATTGTTTGGTGAACATTTCACCTTTTGTGTATAACACTGGAATATGAGGTAGCAAGAACCAAAAGTTTTAAATAGCCTTATATTTTGATATGTTAATAAAGTAAAAACATAATTTTTCTAATAAGTATAGATTTGTTTCTTTTAACAACAAGAAAAGATTGTGATGCTCTAATTACAGGAATATACTGAAATCCCCCAAATCACAGTTCTCTTAATATGTCCATTTAATACAGTGGCTGCTATGGTTGAGAAACTAATAAATAAAGTTTTAATTTTATGAAAGATTTAAAAATGATTCATTTTATAGTGTAAAGCCACTGCAAGGCAAGTTTACACTTAAAGGACAATTTACCAATTATAGGTAACAACTTTACCCATGGTTAACCTGTCAACCAATAAAAGGATCAAAAGAACAAAAACACCTGTATAGTAGTAATTATGGGCAAAAGGCACATGAATTTCTACTGAAATGCAGAAAACTCTCCTGACCATACAAACTAATGAGCAGACACGGCATGTTGCTAGGGCAACTTAGCCTTCACCTTAACAAAACTACCACAGCATTTCTGGGGCAACAAACCTTCCCCTTGAGGGGAGGTTTGTCCAGGGTATCTCATTTACCATTCCTTTGAAGATTTAGTCTAGACCAAATTCAGAGTATTCCAAACTGATAAGTCAATTCAGAAACAGGTGAATTTTTAGTTTGCTTCCTAAAAGGGTTGAAAAATATCACTGATTCCAAAGAGAAGTCACTTGGGGAAAGAAACATTTAGTCTGCACTCTGCTGTCCTGCTACAAAGTAACAGGGTCATCCTAATGCTAATCTACAGCTTCCATCTGGAATTATGGACGGGGGTCAGGTAGCCCTACTGTGGAAAGAGCTTAGCTTTCAAAACATCTGTGAAGACTACAATAACCAGACTGCCAGTTTCGCAGTATTATACAGTGTAGCGAGCTGCAGGACACCTACCTTACTGAAAAATAGTAACATGGTGCACTCACTCAGGAGCAAGTTTGCAGTAGAAACTAGTAGAAGAAATTAAGAAATAGAACAGAAATTAGAAGAAAACATGGTTGGACCCTACACATATATACGTTTGTCCGCCCTTCAAGTATTTTTAAAGTAACCTACCAGACGTTAAATCAAAGTTTAGGTGCTGAGAAATCGGCTGTGGTCAAAACAAATCCTTGCCATGAAGAACCTTACATTCTAAAGCAAGGGTCGGCAAACTTTTTTCTGTAACGGGCAGATAGTAAACAGCCTAAATGTTGCAGGCCATATCGTCTCTGTTACAACTACTCGACTCGGCTGCTGCAGTGAAAGCAGCCACAGACAATATGTAAACAAGTATAAGAGTGCCTGTATTCCAATAAAATTTTAACCGCAAGTACAGCCAGCAGGAAGAATGATCATACAGGGTCTTCAGGATATTATAAGGCCTAGGCTTTTCTTATGAGTGAAATGTGAAGTCACTTGGGTCTTTGTGCAAAAGACTAACATTATCGCCCTTAAAAAGCACTATTATTAAAAAGGATCATTTCAGCGTCGGTGTATTGAATAATCAGTGATGGGGTAGGGAGGCAAGAAGTGGGAAAGGTAAAAGCAGAGAGCACTTCAAAAGTTATTCCAAGAAAACAAGGTATGAATTTGTCTTGCACCCCACTGGCAGCAGCATTTGCTAAACGTTTCTACTTCCAAATAAATTACTTTTGGCAAATTACTGGCTTTTAACTTCAAACTCAGGAATTCCTGTAGTATAGAAAGGCAAGTTATTCAAGATGTCTGAGCTGAGTATAATATGTTTCTTTTTAAAGTCACAAATTAAGCTCCTATCCTAGTAGCCAATGCTCAGCCCATAACCCAAGGAAAGCATTACTGGCCTCAGTACCATCTAAATGAGCAAAACCCACTCCAACAGCACCTGATAGGGACTACTTAGTTTCCAAATGCTTAATGTAAAAAATAAATCATGGTCGGTAAGTGTTGCTGCCACATGGACTTTTAGAACCCTAGAATGAATAAAATGGTTCCACATCACTTAACCAATGATCTGTTTATATTCTTTTTTGCCAACTTACGAACAATGCTATTTCTTTCATATGCTAAACTCTAAGTCCTAGGTTCCAAATGACAAATTTGGTGTTTTGCTTTCAGAAGCACCTACTTGGGAGAATGATTTTTTTTTTTTTTTTTTGTGGCCTGGAATTCACAACATTTAATATTCATCATCTTTACCAAGCAACTCAATCAAGATCTAAATAGTGATGTCTTCATCATAAACAGCAATGATTTTTCTAAGAGGATACATAGGTAAGGGAAAGAAACCCATCTCATAAAATAGAGCACCAGTGTGCTGCTGAGATAGCTGAAAACGGAACACTCTGGAGGGGGAGATCCTGCAAAGGTTTGGATATCTCCTCAAAGTGCTCCAAACTTGGATGAATTTTTGTTATAAATCACCTTGATTAATGGAACACATTTGCTACAGTGGTTCTGTAATAACTACACAATTCTAATTGCTTGAAAAGCCCAGGGCCTAGAAAAACTGGTGGAGGCAGGGAAGCCTTCAAAAAATCAGTAGCTTCTCTCTCGGAACCAATATTGCCCCTGATCAGAAACGGTTCCCTTTCTTTTTAAAAAAATAATGAAGACAAATACATTTAAGGGAAGCACAATTTGATAAAAGTATAATAATAATAATCAGTAGAAGTTATTTTGGGAGAAGTAGTAGTAGTCTGGTAAGAAGTACAAGTTTTGGATGGAGCCAGGCTACTGTGTTTGAATTCCAATGGTTTCTCTCACTGTTTGAAACTGGGCAATCTGTTTAACCTCCCTGTCGTCCAGTTTTCTCATCTGTCAAATACTACTACTACTTATCTTATTGGGTTGCTGTTTTGATGATTAAATAAATTAAGCCTTGTAAAGAGTTCCAGCAGTATCTGGTACAGAGTAAGTACATAAGTGTTAACTAATAGTATTGCAATTATGTCTGTCACTTACAAAGGTCAAACCAAAGTGAACAGAATATACCTAGAACAATATGGCAGTGTCCTCTATCGATTCATAGAACATAAAAATTCAATGAATACAGTTCCTTAAATAGAATAGTCTTAAAATTTACATCTTGTAGCCCTCTGATTATTTGCTCAGATTACTTAGCAAAGATCTAATCCCCTGATATTCTTCCTCTAATAACTCTTAAGAAGAAAACACCAACAACTGTGTGACATTTAAGTACAGAGAGTAGATGTCATCATTTGTATGTTTTGTTCTTTTGTTCATTGGCAAAATTATTTCTGGTCTCAAGTACACGCTTGTTGCTAAACCAACTTAAATGTGAGTAGAATGTTACATGAAATGTTAACAGTCATATGAAGATGAAACATTACGCAAAATTCTGACACTTTTAAATGAAATAAAAGGATGCAGAGTCCATGATGAAGATCATAGAAAAATAGGTTCCTAATAATACACTATCATCTTCACAGTATTTTCACTATCAGCTAACAATTACTAGTGTGTTTAGCACTGCGGTAATAAACATCAAAACTATTTGCACTGCTGGATCACAGTGCATTATGGGTGGTACACAGATAATAGATTTCATAACCTACTGATCAAACTTACAAGGCAATCAGAGCCTATTATAGTTAAAAATAAATAGACAATGATCAAGACAATTTAACTCTTAATTATATGTTTACATTGGGGATAAAGATAGTTAACAGTAAGTTAGTTAACTGGTGTAACAGCTACAATCAATTAATTTGAGGGTGACAGAAAATTTTTTTAAAAAGTAAAAAGTTATACTTATTAAAGTAAGAAAAGCACATCCTCAGTAAAGAAGAGGCCACCCTCCCCTCCATAAGCTCTATCACATCAGCGTGTGATTGGTGAGAGGAGCTAACATTACATCTGCTCCTCTCTCTTCCATTCTGCTGCTCTTGCTCTCTTTTTCTCACTGGATAATCAAGTTGACTAGACTAAGGCATATACAATTTCTATTGTAAAAATTTAAATCAGATTTAAAAAGACTACACTACAGACTTTGATTTTATCAGATTTGCCACTAATAAGTCAGTGGAAAAATTTTTTAAGCCAGGATCCCAGATGCAATTTAGCTGGCTTGTCTCCTTTATCTTCTCCAATCTATGACAAGTCTTGTCTCTCATAACTTTGACATTTTTTAAGAGTATTAGTCATGCTGCAGAATGAAACTCAGGGTTTGTCTGATGTTTTCTCATGATTAGACAGAGGTTACACTTTGTTTTTGCAAAAATACCATAAAAGTGATGTGCCCTTCTGAGTGCTTCACTTCAGGGGCTACAGTATGTTGCTATGTCTTTTTATTGGTGAAGTTAACCTTGATCACTCAATTGAGGTGGTGCCTTCCAGTTTCTCCTCTACAAGCTACTAGTTGTCCCTTTGTAATAAATATCTTGAAGGAGATACCTTGAGACTGTGCAAATAAACATCCATCATTGAATCATGCCTGCAACAATTATTACTGACACATTTATGTAGGGTTTTAAAGGGAACTAAAATATATAAAATATAATGGCCAGGTGGTTCTTGATACATGTAGTTTTTTAAATGTTTGTTTATTTTTGAGAGGGAGTGCAAGTGGGGGAGGGGCAAAGAGAGAGGGAGACAGAGGACCTGAAGCGGGCTCTTTGCTGACAGCAGAGAACCCCAGGCAGGGCTTGAGCCCACAAACCTTGAGATCATGACCTGAGCCGAAGTCAGATGTTCAACCGACTGAGACACCCAGGCATCCCTTGATACAAACATATTTAAATTCTACTGAATGCAGCATTTTAACTTATATTCAAAATATGAATTAAAGTTATTTTCTTTTGTCAGTGTGTTCAGTTAATGCTAATCAATGAATAACATAATTAAAATGTTACTTACATAATTATGGCTTTTAAAGAAATCTGATGGACTGTTGTTGAGGATTTTGTCTCCTTCCAAACCAATTACTCTTTTACAAATGTTTGATTTTGGATCACTTGGGCTTTTCGCAATCACAATGTCACCTCTGAGGGGAAAAAAGTCAAAGAAAGGTCAGAGTTATTTATTAAGAATAAACACATGGACGGCACTGCTCTAATACTTTTATAGCTTAAATGAAGCCAATGCCCTTTCATCCTCTCACATATCGACCCTCTCATACATTTACTAGCTTTGTCATTGTTTTATGGGTCAGAATACAACAAAGGTAGTGGAAACGCTATTAGAAGATTTTAAAATTTCTGGTAATTCCGTAAGAATTACCTTCTTGCCTTGTACCCTGTATATGTTACTTCTGCATCCAAATTTTTAGAACTAGAACTATGTAAAAGCAATTCCACGTAAGTACCAATGAATTAACAAGTAAATTTTACTGCTCAGCCATTAGTATTGATGGACTCTAAAGCACATAAAAACATAGAAACAGCATAAATATTTCCTTAGAGCTCAAAGAACTGAGGAATGACAATACCTAAACAACCCAGATAATTTACAGGATAGTCAAAAAGACTTTTTTTTGAGGAACAATATCAGAGGATACAACCAAATAAAATGCTAAAAGCTGCCCAAATACATACTACAAAAAAAAAAAATTGGCATATCAAACATATATAACCAATATGAGTATAATTATATATGGAAGGCATGATTCATGGAAGAAGTAACAACACACATGTATTAGAAAAATAAGATCTTTAAAAGCAGAAATGAAGGAGACAAAATGGAGGAAGGAGACAAAACGGAGGAAGGAGACAAATTAGGGCTAACGCCCCAACCAAACAGAACACAATGCTCTTTCTGCAAAAAATGAGTAGTAAGTGAATTCTGTTGACTAACACACAATTTGAAAGGATTTAATATATTTACTTATTATTCGTACATAGTTGCAGAAATAATTTGATGTTACTTATAATAAAAGATGCATATAATCAAAATATCAAAATCCATAAAGATACAGAGGATAGTCAAATCAGAAACCTAGTTATTGCTATATATAAATATTAATGAGTTCTACACTTTTTGGTAGCCAAGTCAAAAATGAAATTCTGATTACACTGGAATCATTTAACTAATAAAGTTTGGGAAGTAAGACAAAATTGTCTTAAACAACCATATCAAAGAGGAATGAATATACAAGAAGGATTCTTATGTAAGGTAATAAAAGACATCTTCTTCATCAGAAATTTTACAGTAATAGTATTCACTGGAACAATAATTTCTTGGAGTTGAAAGCTATTAAAATACTAAATTCTAGAGGTGCCTGGGTGGCTCAGTTGGTCTAGCATCCAGCTCTTGCTCAGGTCATAATCCCAGGGTCATGAGTTCGAGCCCTGTGTCGGGGCCCACGCTGAGTGTGGAGCCTGCTTAAGACTCTTTCTCACTCCCTTTGCCCCTCTTCCCACTCTCTCACTCTCACCAAAAAAAAATAATAATAATAAATAAATAAAAATAAAACATTAAATTTTATAATTTGCAGGTAATATAAGGCTGCCCTTTCTCTGAAATGGGATAAACTAGTCTCTTTTCAACCAACTGGAACCATGCCAATGGAACTTTCAGATGAACAAGTTTGCAAAGATTTTAACATACTAAACAAAGTTGATTTTGGCTACCTTTGGAGAAATACAATGTTTTCTGTGGGTGTTTTGTTCAGTTTACACAAAAATAATCAATATGACCCTGAAGACAACTCTGCACTTGAATGGCAACATAAAAATCATAATTCAGTCAAGGTGTTTTTACAGAAACCAATATTAATGCAGACTATACTTTCGGTGGTCTAATTAGATATATGTATAGAGCTTAGATCAAAATGATTTTTCCTTGGATTCTTAACTCTTTCAAATAGGGTTTTTAAGGAAACTTAATAGAACTAAGGTTTAAATTTTCCTTTCTCATTTATAGTTATAAACCTACTTATTAACCTACTAAATTGTAAGCTTTGAAAAGGACCAGTATCTTATTCATCGTAACATTCTCTATAATGTACTGCATATCTTATAAGTTAGGTGTTCATTAACTATTTGGTGAAAGAATAAACAGTAATAAGAAACTGTGATTGTTATAAATATGAATGTTCTGTGCGTTTAACTGAAAAGAGATTCATGTGCTAGTTATGCAGACTTTTATTTTGCCTAAATGGATGGCTATTCTAGCTTTAGAAACAGGCAGCTAGCTGAAGGATCTCTTGCCAAGTATCAGAGGTTCCCCTAAAATCTCAGAGCTCTGTGCTGCAGATAAAAGGAAAAGAATACTCAGGAGAGTAATATTTTTAAAGTTGCAGTCACCAACTGACTCCCTTGGTCATAAAAGTTATTTGGTATATCTCATATAAATGCCAGATTCTAAGCTGTCCTTTAACCTAATGGGCCCCTTGGATGAATAGAATACAAAATGAAACCTTCAAAGAATCTTAATTAACTTACTGAATGTGGTTATTTGTATTACCCATCTGAATGCAAAGAGTATCTATTAAAAAAAAGATAATATTGAGCTATTCATTCAAACTCTATTTAGCCAACAAGTTCAGCTCCTTGTTAGAGATGCTCAAGGACTAGGGGAGTAAAATCATCTCATTAGCATGGAAAACAGCAGCTTATCTTCATGCTGGAGTTATGCTAGGTCTCTAATTACTCCAAAGACTGTATGAAGCGTTTTGGATACAAGTTAAAAAGAAAAGGAAGCTAGAACACAACATGTTATGCAAGTCTTATTTCATAACCCCACAGCTATCAGCTTGGTATCTTGAAGTTGCCATGAGGAAACGATGTGAAGGAGAATTTAACCTAGACACCATGTTAGACTACAGAGTCTGACCAGGAGATAACTTCAAGTTATCTACAGAATCGAAGATGGCAAAAGATCGGTAAATGTAAAAAATACTTTTACACTATTCCTGATGATTTTTCCATAATGTGAAACAGGCTACAGAAAAGGCTAATAATGAAAGAGAAGTGCTTAAAACCTACTTATGACATAAGCTAAATACCAACTCAATGAGTCAAATCTGCAGTTTATGGAGATGAAAAGCTGGTATTGATTTATTTTTTAAGTATGAAAACTAATGAACCTTTAGGTGTCTTTTAGAGAATACATTAAATTACTGGGGGTGCCTGGCTGGCTCAGTCAGTTGAGCATCCAACTTTAGCTCAGGGCATAATCTCATGGTTTGTGAGTTCGAGCCCCGTGCTGGGCTCTGTGTTGACAGTTCAGAGTCTGGAGCCTGCTTCAGATTGTGTCTCCCTCTCTCTCTGCCCTCCCCACTTGCGCTCTGTTTCTCTCTCTCTCTCTCTCTCTCAAAAACAAAAATTAAAAAAAAAAAACATTAAATTACTAATACTTGACATTCATTCAGAAGGAATAATACATAGTTAAGCAGAATAAACAGTATCATAGGGACTGGAAATACCACGCAGAATAGGGTTTTTAAAAATTTAGTGGCAAACAATGTTTGTCATGAAGTTTTTCAACTTAATCAACCAGGAGACTCATAATAGATGAAATTCCTGGCTCCTAGCTATATACAGTTCTATGGACTAAGAATCATCAAGTGCTCATCATAAACTATGAAAAATAAAACAGTCCTCAAAAGAAATTCAGAATTATTTTAAAAATTTAAAAAGCAATCACTGATTTGTATATGTAATGTAGTTCATAAGTCCCTAGGTTCTTCACTCAAAACATTGTAGGGCCCTCTCTCGACGCAAAAAAGTAAAGTGGGCTTGAATATACATTATAAAACGGGCTGCTATTCTATTTTAGCCAATAATGCAAGCGACACAGTGACCCAGAAGACTGCATGTTTACAAACACTATTATATTTCTCAAACTGAGAGGAAATATTTGAATCAAAATTTTAACTACCTGGTCATTAATTAGGTTGTTTTAAAAAGAGTTTTTTAAAAAAAAGTTAAGAAACTGCAGAAAAGACCCAAGGTGAATGCATGTTTTCTTCATAACTTTAATATACCTATGACAGAAATTTACCTTTGGATACCATAAAAATGTCGACTAAGATTTTCTGCAAAGACGATGTCTGAATTTTGGATTGTAGGCTCCATTGATGGTCCAGAACACTGAAAAGAGAGGTAATTTTTAAATTTGAATTGAACCCCTTTTTTATACAACATAAATCATCTGAGCAGACTTATAAGAAAGAAAATCAAACAAATATTTTTCAAGCTTGGAGGATGATTCATAAGCCAGCACCTCCCAGGTAAGTTTAACTCTATGGAGTGGCCACCAAGTCTGAAAACACAGGTAGGTATATTAAAAAGGGCTGACTGAGAATACATTATAAGACATGAATAAAATATGTTTCCAAATTTTGACCATCCTGTATAATGTACGCTCCATGAAGTGAGGGACCTTATCACTCACATTCCTACACTATAGAACCAACACCAAAAATAGTGCTTTGGCATAAAGCTGATAGTCAATAAATATTTATTGATTAAATAAATGATTTATTTGCTTTCTCACTATGATCAGATATCCAGTGCCCATGAAGGTAATTTATTAAGTAGTATATTATTCTCAAAAAGTTCATGCCTTGAGTTCTAAGAGAATAGCGTACTCATTTGATGGGGCCGTAACTTGTATTTTCTACTGAAAAGTAGTGGCATAATGAGATGCACTTTAAAGACTTTCTATTAGTATGAGTTAAAACAATAATCTTCATATACACCTGAAAACTGTAACAAATGATCAATGTCACTTAAAATATCCAAATACAGAGTCTCCATTGACTTCACTTACAGATTCAGAAAACTTTTTACTCTAAGCTTCCTACTGAGGCAGAAATAACAAAGAACAAAATGAAAGTTTATATATGCTACCTCTGTAGCCCACCGGAAGGACCAATGTAAATTTAAAAAATCAAAGAGGGGCCTTCTGGCTAAATGTGTTTATTTGCATTTCTCTAACTAAACTTGAGGTTGTGAATCTGTTAGAGTAAACCTGATAAAAACAATACCACTAACAAAACCCATTCACTGGACATTCAATTTATTCTTTCGTTTATATGACAGAAGATAAGTACAGTCACAGTTGATGGATTTATGATGCAATATTAAGAAAAAGCATTGGTCAGGGGGTAGCCTTAATATTTTAATATTGACATAAGGCAGAATAATCACTTATTTTAATGACAGTTAAGCACAAGTGGTTAAGAACAGGAATTTTGAAAAGTGGAGAATCTGTATTGAAATTCCAAATCTACTTACTAACTGTGGAACTTGGAGCAAGTTACTTAAACTTTCTGAGCCTCAGTTTTTTCATATATATGATAGATTTCTATCTAATAAGTATCTCACAGAATAGAAAAGATTAAATGAGGTAATAAATATAGAACCTCAAACATCACTGGAACAAAGTAGCATTCAACAAATGGTAAAAATTATTATTAGATTATTAATACGGTCCCTGTTAGAAACAGAATACAGAACCTTATTTGAAGTAATGGTACTTAATTTTATATTAGTGCCAATTCCAACACATTCTCTTATAACCCAAAATTTAGAAACATTTTATGTTTTAATAGTCCCATTTTATACATTAAATAACTTCTATTAAAGAAAAAACACATTTTCCTTCATTTAAAAAGTACATATTTAAAATTATTATTTTCTTTTATGTATAAACTTACCATAACAACACCACCAACATATTCAAAAGCACAATGAGCTATACAGCCATACTGAATGGTATAGCCGACAAGTCGAAAGGTTTTTCCCAGAACACCACGAAGCATAGTTTTACGCAGACTCTGCCACCGTTGGCCTGATGGTAAATTTCAAAAAGTTTAATGATCAATAAATATCAATTAAAAATACTTAAGAAATAGCTCTATTGTAAAATATTTACAGTCAGAATGTAGTAAATACCTAGTACAGTTTGGTGCAGAAAAGCAAGAGCTTATTTTCATTAGTCCTAATGCTATTTTAAATGGCAAATTAGGACTACTTAATATTTGGATTACTTAACAGAGATTATATTCAAACAATATCTCCGGGTTTATACATGAATTAGATAACTAGTAGACTTTAAATTTGTCTGTCTCTATTCATAGTTTGTTTTTTTTTCTTGGTGTTAAGATAGATACCTAAGATATTAACTCTTCCAAAGTACTAATAAGAGTTTTCATATTGTTGACTGCTATACTGTATTGGTTATTGCCATAATATAATATGATATGATATAAAAGAGAAAGCACTAGAATAGGTATATGGAAATTCAAGTATTACACTGATATTTTCATTCACTTTTGTGATTTTCAATGACTTATTTAACCTCTCTGGGCCTCCAAATAATAATAACTTACAGGATAGTTCTGAGAATCAAATTCAATAGTATGTCAAAGTGCTTTGTAAATTATAAAGTTATATTCGGCTGTCAGTTATTAATTACTGACACAACAATGAACATGTGAATATTATGAAATATAAAGAACCATATATTTTTTTAAAGTTACAAAAAATTTTTAACGTTTACTTATTTTTGAGAGACAGAGTGGGAGCAAGGGAGGGGCAGAGAGAGAGGAAGACACAGAATCTGAAGCAGGCTCCGGGCTCTGAGCTTTCAGCACAGAGCCTGACACAGGACTCAAACTCATGAACCATAAGATCATGACCTGAGCTGAAGTCAAACACTTAACTGACTGAGCCACCAGGCGCCCCAAAGCTACAAAAATTTAAAAATACTATCTGCCTAAAATATTCTTAGTATCTGGCCCATCATTTCTACTTACCTGTTACAACTACTTCTCAACTATTGGCCTATGGTTTAGGCCTAGGCTACAATGAATGCACTGTTCTCAGATTAAATTTACTAAAACACATCAATAATATATAAGTGACATTTGTTCAATACTTACTACATGTCAGGATTTACAAATTAACCTCTGTAGATATTATTGGAATCATCATTTTATAGATAAAAAAAGGAGCCTAAGTGTAGCGAACTTAAATACTCAACATCACAAAGGTGGAAGATGATGGAGTTAAGAATTTATGTTACACTGACTCCCATATTACTCTCCTGTTCCCATAATCTCAATGGCTCTCTATCAGATGAAGTACAGATTACTCAGACTCATTTCCAGGATCCATGACAGATGGCTCCCACCCTTTCCTCAGTTTCTAACCTGATCTTGCCTAATACCCCCACAGGACAAGACTACTCAATTATACTGGTCTGTTCTTCAAGGAAACTTTGCCAGTGAACACTTATTTACGCCAACACCCATGCCTGGAGTATTCTTCGTGATATCCATCATCTACCTAATTTGTAACTCTTCTCCAAATGTTCTCAATAGGCAAGATTTTCTTTCTCTTCAGGGTTCCCATGGGTCTTTGTATATACACACACCACCACTGAGAGCCCTATTTCTAAAGTTGATCTGTCTGAATTTGTATTCTGATTCCACATCTTAGTTGTGTGACCTCCATGAGATTATTATGCCTCTGTGAGTCTCAGTGTCTATCTGTAAAACAGACTTAAAATCAATGCCTGAGAGAGTCAGATATGTAGTCTGTAGCAGAGTACTTCAATAAATGCTAGTATGCTAGTTACTGTATCATTCACTTGGCAATCCACTCTATATACTCTATAACCTCATAACATTAGTTGTATCTTCAAGTTTCTTATCTTTAAATAAGATAATAGAATTTTATAGCCTACAGTGTAGGGCTATATCTTTTATTAGCATTATATTACTTACTAATGTTCATTCACCTATTAAACATTTACCATGTTGGCACCATCCCAAGAAATGTAACTTATGTTTTGTGTCATTCACTTTCCTTAGACATACACTGATTATAATGCTTACCATACTATATTGTTTATATCTTTCCCCTTATTACACTACATTTATGTCTGTGGGTAATGACTGTGCACTGTCCAT
The DNA here is from genome assembly GCA_030068075.1 of Paguma larvata. Lineage (NCBI taxonomy): Eukaryota > Metazoa > Chordata > Mammalia > Carnivora > Viverridae > Paguma > Paguma larvata. The sequence goes on from CM057831.1 coordinate 82,663,180, forward strand.
TTTTGAATCCTCAGGTCCTACCAAAGAGGACAGTAAACAGACGGCTTATCTCAGGAAATTAATGAATGAATTTTGAACCCAATCTCCTCTACCATCCACATCTTCATCATTACAGAATAGTTATAATGATCAAAATGATGATCAGAAGACCACTGAGAGTTCTGGTTAATGGAAAGACATGTAAATGCCATCTTCAGTGAAGAAAGAAATTGTCAGTAACATATTAAAAAGCCTACTCATTAAATCTTTGAGGTAATATGATAAATAACTCCTCCCATCAAGAGGAATAAGGAATTTGGCTTACAGTTATAACTGATGTGCTTTAAAAAACAGTCATTTCTAGAGTTCAAAAAATAAAAAGTGGTATTTAAAAATAAAAACACTTCATAACTGAAGCTCTATTAATTCAAACAGACTATGAAGAGGAAAAATGAAATAATAATAGAATAAATTTTGTCTCTAGTTAATTATGTTGTCTAAGCACTACTTTGCTCCAACTATAAAATTAGGAGAAAATGGGATAAGTCCTATAGCGTAGCTCTGAAAATATGATTTATGATAAAAAAATCCTAAAAGTAGTGAAGTGTATATTACATTTTAAAATGAAAATAAAAGGGGGCTTACCTGGTATTAGAAAGAGGATATATTATTAAACAAGAAGAAATATATGGCACTTACCAAGAAGCTATTGGTAATACAGGTGAAAGGTGAAATTAGAGGGTAAATCATCTAGCAACCTACCAAAATTTAAATCATTTGGATTATTCAATAGAATCCACTTGGTTAAAAAAACATACTCAAAACAAAAGTACAAAGATGCTGTAACTATACAATGGTTCTGATTCACTGAGAAGGCTTGTTATTAACTCTCATTCAGAAGTGATTGGGGGCATAAGGCTTTTTTATGACTCAGATAACGCCCAACTCCAAATACAATGTTTGTAATGAAACTGTCTCATAAAATAATAAAATTAATAGATGAGAGTGATCAGAAGAAAGAAGTTAACAGACACTGTTTCTTCCCTATGGATATTAGCAATAGAATGGAGTTGGAAGTGTCTAAAATTACTTCAGATATTAGTCTCTTAAGGAGAAAAAAGAGCTATGAAGCTATTTTGAGAGAAATCTGAGGATAAAAACTATTTGGCCTTGTATTTTAAAAGTGCATTGAGAAGCACTGTTGAGGAATACTGAAATTGAGAAAAACAGCTGATGGATTTTTTTAAGAGTAATCCCAGAGTGGAAAGTAGCTTCCATAAAGAACACAAATAAGCCACACACTGCTGGCAATCAGTAAACTTACCAGCAAAAAGGATTAAGACAGAGGTTCCAAACCTCTACTTTACATAGTTATTTCAAAGTCTATGTATCTATATGTGCATACGTGCTCTGGATAACTTCTGCTTGCCCCTTCAGATTTACTTTCCACCCTTCTCCATACTACTCTGTACTGACCTATATAAACTACATCAAGGCACTCCTGTAGCCTTTAACTGAACTCCAGCAGGAAGTCAGAGAAAGGAAGAATTATGTCTTTTCCTGCCTTCTTACCTGAGGACTCTTCTCAGGTTGGCTGTCTTTGGATCAAAGGTCACTGAGTCTCCAAAGGCAGTCTGCTATACAGTAATCTCTCTCCTAGGTTCCTATGACCCTTCCTTTACCCAGTCCCATTGAGCTTAGGAATGAAAACAGATTGACTGATGCTGTTCCTGTGCTATTCGTGGTGATTCTCTGATACCCTGCACACACCTCTGTAATTTGTTTCTGTAAATAAACCTTCTCTACATTATCGTATACTGAGTGTGTCAGCTGTTTTTCATAGGTGTCCTGGTGATAACAATATACCATTTACTAAAATAACTACTCAGGTGGAGGGACGGGTTAAATGGGTGATGGGCATTAAGGACGGCACTTGTTGGGATGAGCACTGGGTGTCATATGTAAGTAATGAATTACTAAATTCTACTCTTGAAACCATTATTATACTATATGTTGACTAACTTGGATTTAAATTCAAAAATGAATGCTAGCTTCCAAAAAAAAATAAAAATATTAAAAAAAACTCATCATGTAGAAATTTACAATATTTGATGTTAATGAAGGAATTCTCATAAATAGCCATTTGTAATACATTGCTGATGGGTATGCAAAATAGACAACCCCTAAAAAGAGGAATGTGGCTATCGTAAAGGCATATACGGTTTACTCTCTGACCCAACCATCCCACTATCAGGAATTATCCAGCTCCAAGATGCAAACACCATGTGCACAAGATTCTTTATATTAGCATTACTGAAATAGCAAAATTGGAAACAAGTCAACTACACACCCACAGGAAACAAGTTAACTAAATGATGGAACATCCACACAAAGGAGTTTTTCCCCATTCGGGGAAAAAGAGTTCTATGAGCTAATAATAAATGATTTCTAGGATAAACTGCTTTAAAAAAAAGGAAAGCTGCAAAAAAAGTATATATAGTAATTTATTATTTCTGGAAAAAGGGAAAATAATTTTTTTTCAAAGAGAAAGAAAATAAACCAGAAAATATTGAAAATGGTTACATTCATAAAAGGAGTAGGTGAGAACAGTGTGAAAGGGATGAGTATACCTCTGTATATAGTTCAAAAAACAGAAGCAAACAAAAAAAGATGAAAAAAGGGAATTTTAAAATTGAAAACAAACAACAAAAATAAGCCTCTCTGTATATCAAAAGGCTAACACTACCAAACAGAAGAAGTAATTCTAATATTTTTGAACACAGTATAGTAAGATATAGTCAAAGGTCAAAAAAAATTTGCAAATGAAATCTTAAACTTCTCTTAGTACGTTTGTTCTTGTTTCTGTTATGTGTATTTCAGATAATACAAATGAGTAAACATTAATTATTGGAAGAAAGAGTTTCAGTGTTAGAAAGAAGCCAGAAACATGAGTAAGAGGTTAGGAAGGAGTTGGAGGTATCAAAACAAATTTTTTAAGTTTATTTATTCTGAGAGAGAGAGAGAGCACATGTGATGTAGCCAACTGAGTGATCCAGGTGTCCCAAAATGAACATATTTAAATAAAGAAGTGTGTGTGTGTGTTTGTCTGTCTACCTGCCTATATTAAATATCATCGTACCTCTGAACACTGAAAAGACCACTAGAAAGAAGCACACAGATTTTTGGTTCCCAAATATCATTTCCCAACAAGAGAAATAGTTTAGGGCAGAACAATCTTGTGCCAGAAAGCAAGCATGTGCTCAAAGACAAATGGAGGCAAATTAGGGATTAAAAAAAAAAAAAAAAAAAAGCAACACCTAGATGATACATTAGATTCAAAATCTACTGAGTATGTACTAATTTTTTTTAATGTATGTGTTGGAGATAAGAAAAGCTCTTTATTAAAAAACAGCAGTAATAAATATAGAGGGAATAACAGAACTACCACCAATATAATAATTGATTCAGGTAAGGGTCATTAATAGATGCTAAAAATCACTAGGTGAAAGGTTGTTGGTAAACAGGATATATGCAAAGTATTAAAGTAAATAATTTATTATTCACAAATAAAATCCTTTACACAAAGAGATCTGGTAAATAAGTGAGCAAAATTCAGCTGCAAAATAAAGGATTAAACTGATATTATGTAGCTTTCTGACATGATGCAAAGACAAGCACATCATCATGTGTACACTAGTCTTGCCAAAAATGTGTAACCTAAATCTACTTAGGAATAATCAAACACATCCATTCCATACATCCTTTGTGGGGATTGTCATTGTATAAGACAACAACTTGACCAATTAAAAAAATATAAGTTTAGTAAGAGAAAAAAAAATAGGACTACCATTTTAAGTTACAATAAGGACATGACAATCAAATACTGTATGAAATCCTTAACTGGACCCTGGAATGAAAGAAAAAAAAAGGCAATAAAAAATACTATGGGGATAACAGGAAATTTGAACATGGTTTGTAAATCAAATATATCATTGTTTCAAATTTAAATTTCTTTTTAAAATTTTTTAAGTTTATTTATTTTGAGAAAGAGAGAGAGAGCATGAGCAGGATAGGGACAGAGAAAGGGGAGAGAAAGAATCCCAAGCAGGCTGGGTACTGTCAGTGCAGACAGAGCCTGATGCGCAGATCAAATTCATGAACCTGAGATCGTGACCTGAGCTAAAATTAATAGTGGGACACTTAACCAACTGAGCCACCAGGTGCCCTCAGGGTTAAATTTCTTACCAATATCATGACTCTGCAGGAGAATGATTTTGCTCATAGGAGAGAAACACTGATTTAGAGATGAATGTTATGTGTGTAACTTACAGTCTATTCTACTACTACTGAGAGAGAAGATAGATACCAGGAAGTTTACACATATACACAAATATACATGTATACACACATAGATATTTACATGTATACATATATATGTATATGTATATATACGGAGGAACAGAGAAAACTAATGTAGCAACATGTTCAGTGTAAATCCAGATGAAGTGTAAATGAATGTGCACAGTACTATTTTTTCCCAATTTTATTATAGAATACAATTTTTTGAAAAAGCACTTGAGGGAAAAGGGTATCCTCATAGTCATTCAATCATTCAACAAATATTTACTGAGCTTCTACTATATGCCAGACTGCATGCAGCCCTGGAAATACAATAGTGAACATGATGCCTGTTCTTGCAGAGCTTATAATTTATCAGGATATCACAAACATACAAAGAAATAAACACATAAATATATTAAATAATTTTCAAAAGGAAAAATTAGGGTAAACTGATAAAGACTGATGGGGGAGGGACAGAGGTATATATTCTTTAGGATGAATCAGGAAAGATTTTTCCAAGGAAATGCCACTGAAGTTGGGTTCTGAACAATAAGAAAATAACAATGATGGAAAGGACAGGAAGAATTTAATGGGCAGAAAAAATAGCACGCAGGTGCTTAAAAAAATAAAAGAAGGTTGGCTGGAGCACAATGTGAAGGACATAAAATGAGACTAAAGAGATAGGTAAGATTATTCAAAGTCTTACAGATTTTTGGATCTTATTCTAAGACTAACGGGAAGGCACTAAAGGATCTTAATGAAACAGAAGAGTAACATAACTTGATTTTCAATTTAGTATCCTCTCACTGTGATGTAGAGAAAGGACTGCAAGGAGGGCAGAAATAAAAACGCTGGCAGGGCAGTTAGGCTGGACCAACTACAGTGGTGGCAGTGGAAAAGGAGAGAAAGGAATGGATCTGAGAAACTTAAGAGGCAAAATAAACGGCAGGGAAAAAGAAAGAATTGGGATGACCCTCAAGTTTCTGGATTGAGGAACTGGGTAAATGGGGATCTATCCATGTGGTTTTATTCAGACCCATATTTGGAAGAGAAAACAGAGTCCAGTCTTGGCCATGTTAAATTTGATATATTCAAGATATTCTCAAGGGGATGTATATGAGATGAGCTCTGGAGCTGAAAGCAAGTTTCACACGTGACAAGTCTTAGAAAAATAAGCCCTACTGCAGTGCGGACTGCGTTCTACTACAAAGAAGAGAAAACCAGAATAATAAGAACTTTAAAAAGGAAGGGGTTTATTTTCTAACAACATTAGCTACTACATCCAAGTTACAAGCAGAAAAAAATTATTAAAAGTTTACTCCTTAATAATGTGTTGTCTTTGTATCCAGGAAACAAAAAACACATTCATTCCATCTACATCTCACTGGCCAAGACTATGTAACTAAAGGGTGCTAGGAGAAAACTGCCGTTTTCTTTGTAAGTGCTGGAGCACTATTTTACCTTTAAAAATCATCTGAGTATTATCCGAAAAAAAAGTAAAACTTTGTAAACAGTATGAAAAGGAGAAAACAAAAACAGTCAACTCTTTAGAACATTTTGGCTATGTAGGCAAGCTAAACAGTAGAGCAGGGTTTTTCATCTTCAGCAGTACTAACACGTGGGGCCAGACAAGTCCTTGCTGCGGGGGGGAGCTATCTTAGGCATTGTAGGATTTTAGTGGCATTTCTGGCCTCTAGATACCAGCAATATCCCCTTCCCCAGTTGTGACAAACTAAAAGGTTTCCAGACATTGCCGAATGTTCCCTGGGGTGCAAAACCACCCTCAGCTGAGAGCCACTGCAGCAGAATAACAGGAAGAATATGGCATTGAGCAGGTTTTTTAAAACATAGAAACACAGTGGCATGCTTGACAGTCAATGGTAAGAATCTCACAGGGAAAGAGGCTAATGATGACGCGCAACTACTAATGAGAGGGGGAAAAAGGAGAGAGGGGAATAGATGATTGAATGCTGAAGAAAGGAGGCAAGAGGACGACTTTAATGCCAGTTTTGGCAGAGTGGTTTATACCAGATTAACCTTCTTGGGAAATCAATAAACAATTACAAAATCTGAATAAAATATACAAAGTATTTGTTTTGATGCATTAAGCAGCAATATAGGCAAGATGTGAAAGGGTAGAATCTATGAACGAATGGAAGAACATAAGGTAAGCTCCACATTCACCTGGCCTTTTCTCTGAGAGTGTTGGCCAATTCACAGCACAGGAAAATAAGAGTTTTAGCAGAAAGTAGCCGTCTTAGCCAAGAAAGTACATGGCACGTGAGGGTCAAGCTATAAACACCAACGAACTGCAAGTCTCTCCTAAACTGCCAGTGAGCAGAGTGTGATTCCCAGAATACTACCATAAAGCAGTAGATAAAAGGCTAGAAACCTAAGCAAAGGTGTTAGCCACCACAGAAAACCACACCGTGTGAGGAAGACAGGGGCTGAACTTCAAGACCTTCCAAGGTTGGCCATGTTAGTTAGGACTACAGTAATGTTACCACTGGGCGTGAGGGCAAAATTGAAATAGATTAGCCTTAACAACGAATACAACCAACCCTAGAGAGGATTAAAGTAACCTATTCGTTACACTATCTACCTGCAGGGGGAAAACAAAACAAAAGTAAAAGGCTTAATTTTCATAGAAAGAGTACAACATTATTCAGAACTCCTACAATATTTTTTATAACCTTGGAATAGGTCTTTAAAAAAATGATATATAATTCATACACCATTAAATTCACTAAGGTGTGAAATTCAGTGGTTTTAGTTTATCCACAGGGTTTGGTTTTGTTTTTCTTTTCTTCCCCCAAGCAGACTCAGCACTGTCAGCACAGAACCTGATGTGGGGCTCGAACTCAAAAACCATGAGATCATGACCTAAGCCTAAATCAAGAGTCAGATGCTTAACTGACCAAGCCATCCAGGCACCCTCTCCATAAGGTTGTTAGTATAGCCAGAGGATTTTAATATATCCATCACCATTACCTAATTCCAGAATATTTTCATCACCTCAGGAGAAAAAAAACAAAAACAAAAACCCTATACCCATTAGCAGTCACTCTCCATTCCTTCTCCCCTTCCTTTTAGCTCCTGGCAACCGTGTGTCTATGGATTTGTTTATTCTAGACGTTTCATACAGGTGGAATCATACAATAAGTGGAAATTTTTATTGGCTTCTTTTACCTGGCAAAATGTTTCCAAGGTTCATAAATGTTGCAGCATGCATCAGCACATTATTCCTTTCTATGGCTGTCAATATTTCAATGCATGGATACGACATTTTTGTTTATCCTTTATCAGCCAAGGGGCATCTAGGGTGTTTTCACCCTTTGTTTATTATAAACAATGTGCTATGAACATTCGTGCACAGGTTTCATGTAGTCATAGGTTTTCACTTCTCCCGGATATATATCTAGGAGTGGAACCGATGAGTCACATGAAAATGCCGTGTTTAACTTTTTGAGGAACTGCCAAGCCAGTTTCCAAAGTGGCCGCCCCATTTTATATTTTCACATACACAGCAATATATAAGGGTTCCAATTTCCCTAAGTTCTGGCCAATACGACTTGTTATCGTCTATGTCTTCATTAGAGCCACTCTAGTGAGACCAAAGAAACATTTCATTGTGACTTTGATTGGCATTTCCTAATAACCAATGATGCTGAGCAGCTTTCTCATGTGTTTAATGGATATTTACATATCTTGTTTGGGGAAATGTCTATTCAATCCCCTGACAGGTTTTAAAATTGGGTTATTATAATTTTTAATTTACTTCAATAAATTATTATAACCATGCTATAAAATAGGATCAAGTGCCTGCATTCAGTCAGAGCAGATTATAAAATAGAACAAAATAACTGAAAGCCAACAGAAAAAATACACAACAGAAAAAACAGGTGATTCAGATATTAACATGAACATGAAAATAACTATGATTAACATTCAAAAAATGGGGGGAAAGATGGTGAAGTTGAGCAGAGAATAAAATCTATTAAAAAGCCAAATGAGGGGAGACTGGATGGCTCAGTCAATCAAGTATTTGACTCTTGATTTTGGCTCAGGTCATGATCTCAGGGTCCATTCATGAGACCAAGACCCATGTCGGACTCTGTGTGGACAGTGAGGAGCCTGGCTGGGATCTCTCTCTCTCTCTCTCTCTCTCTCTCTCTTGCATGTGCACGCACATTCTAAGTTCATTACATTTACTAGCAGATTAGACTCAACCCAAGAGAAGACAAATGAACTAGAAGGTAGATTGGGAGAAAGTAATCAGACTGAAGCACACAGAGGAAAACAGGTGGACAATACAGGAAACAAGTATAATCAGATATCTAAAGGAAAAGAGAATAGGACAGAAGGAATATTTTTGAAGAAACATTGGTAGAGAGCTTTCTAAAACTGACAAAAGGCACTAACTCACAAATTTAAGAGATTTAGTAAACCCTAAACAATATAAATACAAAAGAAACAAACAAAATACACCCAGGCCCAGTCAGTAAAACTACTGAAATTAAGGCAATGAGAAGGCAAACTGTGAAGACAGCAAAAGATTAGCTGTTTCCAAGAAATGGGAGGAGGGATGAACAGGCAGATAACAGAGGATTTTTAGGGCTATGAAAATTCCATGGTACTATAATGATGGATACAAGTCATTGTACATTTGTCCAAGCCCACAGAAGTAACATTAAGAATAACACCAAGAATAAATTGTAATGTACCCCCATGAACTTTGAATGATTATGATGTGTCAATGTAGGTTCATCAATTGTAACAAATATGCCACTCTAGAGGGGGATCTTGATAATGGGCATGTCTATGTATGTGCTGGGGAAGGGAGTACATGTACCTTCCCCTCAATTTTGCTATAAACCCTAAACTGCTCTAAAAAAATACTCTAAAAAAAGGACAATGAAAAAAGTTTAAAAGTGGTCAGAAATAGACTACCTTATTTTCAAATGAAGAATTTTGTGTGTTCAACAGAATGGAATGGAATGGCTAACTTTTTATAAGAAAAATGGAAACCAAAAAATAAATGCAATGTCATCTTTAAAAGCTAGAGCAAACTAAAAAACACTTAATAGGTATCTGATTTATAACAAAGGTTCTACTACAGTTCAATTAGTAAAAAGGCTGATCCTTTTACTAATTGGTGCTAGGTCAATGAGATATGCATACTGAAAAAAAAAAAATCTTGACCCATAACATCATCAAATACAAAAATTAATTTGAGATAGATTACAGATAAACATATGAATGGTAAAGTAATAAAACTTTTATAAGAAAATGGAGACTATCTTCATTACCTTTGGGTAAAGCTAAAATATTAACCCTAAAAGACTGATCAATTTGATTTTACTAAAAGTAAAAACTTCTGTATATAGAAAACACCATTTTTAAAAAGGCAAAAAAAAAAAAAAAAAACAGACAGGGAGCAAATATCTTATCGAGATAGTAATATCTAGATATGTGTCTGGAAAAGGCATATCCAGAATATACAGAGAATTCCAACAAATCATTTAATAAAGATGAACGACTTAACAGAAACTAGTCAAAAAACATGGAGATTTCACAACAGAGGATATCCAATTGGCTGCTATGAAAAGTTCATCATCATTTGTCATCAGAGAATTTCCAACTATAAGAGATATTACCATAAAAACCACAGTGGCTAAAATTACAAAGACAATATGAAAAGCTAAAAAAGATGTGGAGCAAGTAAAACTGTCAATTGGTGCTGGGGAAAGAATAAATTTACACAACTACTTCGGAAACGTGTTTGGCAGTACCTACCCCTATTATTCAGCAATATTACACCTAGATATATGTCACAGAAAGAGCTGCTTATGTTCATTAAATGGTACATACAAGGATTTTCATAGCAATTTTATTCATAATACCCCCAAACTATAAACAACCTAAATACCAACCACTAAGAGAATGAATAAATTGTGGTATATTCATAAAATGGGACACTACACAGCAATGAAAAGGAATAAAATACTGCTACCTGCAACAACATGAACAAATGTCGCAGACATAATATTAGTGAAAAAGACAAACATGAAAGATGTATAATTCCATACATGTTATATGATTCAATTTACATTATTCTCTTTTATGAAGGCCAAATACAAACAAAATAGTAGTGATGACATGGGTAGGAAAAATAACTAAATCTGTAGGGCACATATTTGAGCCCAAGTAGTAGTTACACAGGTATATACATATGTAGAAATACATCACATGGTAGGCACACATGCACTCACATGCATGTGTGGGTATCAGTCAATCAATCGAGGCCACAGAGGATGGGATCAAACAAAAATAGACTGGCTTTTTATAGAAGTTGGGACACTTTCTCCAATATAACAAGAAGTAAAACAAGGTGGGTTCAGATACTGGTAGTTTTGTCAGTTTGATGGTAGAAAATGAGGGAGCTATTGCTCTAGGTTTTTATTTTCTCAGTCTCATGCATTGAGGACATGAGCAGAGACTGGGACTCTCAGCATAAAGCCAGCTGGTAAACTCAGAATTGGTTACAGATGTCTTAGTATCCTGCTGCAAAAAAAAAAAAAACTATAAAGTTAAGACTTGGAAGAACACAAATTTATTATCTTACATTCGAATTATACTACAAAGCTATAGTAATAAAAAAACAATATGGTATTGGCATAAAAAGAGGCACAGAGGTGAATGGAACAGAATAGAGAGCCCAGAAATGAATCCATACTTATATGGCTAATCTATGAGAAAGCAGGCAAGAATATACAATGGAGGAAAGATAGTCTCTTCAGTAAATGGTGTTGGGAAAACTGGACAACTACATGCAAGCAATCAGCCTGAACAATATTTTTCTAGATCTGTCTCCTCAGGCAAGGGAAACAAAAGAAAAAGAAAAAAAAAAAAGTAGGACTACATAAACTAAAAAGCTTTTGAACAGTTAAGGAAAACCATCAGCAAAATGAAAAGGCAATGTGCTAAATGGGAGAAGATAATTTACAAATGATATATCTGAAAAAGGATTAATATCCAAAATATATAAAGAACTCATTCAACTCAACACCAAAAAAAAAAAAGGTCCCACAAATAATTCCAATTAAAAAATTGGCAGAGTACTAGACATTTTTCCAAAGAAGACATACACATGGCTAAAAGATGCAAGACAAGATGCTCAACATTACTAATCATCAGGGAAATGTAAATCGAACCCATGAGGTATCACCTGATACCAGTCAGAATGGCTATATCAAAAAGGTGAGAAAGAATAAGTGTTGGCCAGAATGTGAACTGTTGGTGGGAATGTGAACTGGGACAGCAACTATGGAAAAGAGTACGGAGGATCCTCAAAAAACTAAAAATAGAAAGACCATACAAACCAGTAATTCTACTTCTGGATATTTACCTGAGAACACAAAAAACACTAATTTGAAAAGATATATACACTCCTGTTTACTGTAGTATTATTTACAATAGTGAAAACATGGAAGCAATCTAAGTATCCATTGATAGACGAATGGATAAAGAAAATATAGCATATATATACATACATACACATACACACAATGAAATATTTATTACTCGGCCATTAAAAAAAAATGCAATCTTGCCATTTGTGACAACATGGATAGACCTAGAGGGTATTATGTTAAGTGCAATAAGTTAGAAAAAGACAAATACTGTACGATTTCACCTAAAAGTGGAAGCTAAAAACCAAAACAAACAAAGCAGAAATAGATTCGTAAATACAGAAAATAATCTGTTGGTTGCCAGAAGGGATGGGGGTGGGGGGGGATGGACGAAATAGATGAAAGGGCCTAAGAGGTACAATCTCTCAGTTATAAAGTAAGTAAGTCAGGGAGGGAGAAGAGAAGTAAAGCATAGAGAATATAATTAATGATATTGTAATAACTTTGTATGGTAACAGATAGTAACTATACTTCTCATGCTGACATTTTGTAACGTATATAATTGTTGAATCACTATGTTGTACACCTGAAACTGATATAATATTGTATGGTAACTATACTTCAATAAAAAATTTTAAAAATTTATTATCTTAACAGTTTTAAGGTTAGAAATCCAATAGAAGTCTCACTGTGCTAAAAAAATCTAGGTGTTGGTAGGGCTGCATTCCTTTCTGGAGGCCCTAGGAGAGAATCCTTTCTGTTTTTTCCAGCTTCTAGAAGCTGCAAACATTCCTTGGTTTGTGGCCCCCTTCCTCCAACTTCAAAGCCAGCAGCATTGCATCCCTCTGACCATTCTTCCATAGTCACATCTCCTTCAGACTATTTCTTCTGCCTTCTTCCACTTTTAAGGGCTCTTGTGATTACACCAAACCCACTCAGAATATCCATTTGGGGTCTTTAGTTTAATTACATTTGCAAAGTACCTTTTGCTATGTAAGGTAATACAGTCACAGGTTCTGGGGATTAGGACACTGGACAGCTTGGTTGAGACCTACCACGTACCACACCAGGATACCAACACATTGAAGTAGTATTTATCATAGTGCGGTCCCCAAACCAGGAGAACGGGCATCATCTGGCAACTTGTCTGAAATGCAAATTCGTGGGCCAAACTCAATATTTATATAATTAGAAAACTGGGGAGTGTCACTCAGCAAATCTGTGTTTTAGCAAGTCCTCTAGGTGATTCTGAAGCACAGTAACATGTAAGAACCACTGCTCTAAGCTATTAGGGTGGCCAACGGCCATAACTAGCCTTGCATAGCTTTGCTCATCCTGTCATTTACTGCTGTGTGCCATTTAATTTATCATATTCCATGTGTGCTGTGATAAAAAAAAGTTGGGAAACTTTAGCATAAAGAATTCTTACTCTATATAGGAAACGGAATTTGTTGCTTTTTATTCTCTATCACATTTACAAGTTTCAGAAATTGATTCATCAATGTAGAGAATGGATTCCTTTAAAGGAGAGCTTATGTACTCTATCAATTAACAGAAATGTGAGGAAAAAAGAAATGAGAAATTAAGAATTGTGACTGTGTCACATAACATAGGAAAAGAAGTACACAGTAAATAACATAAATAAAGTATATGGTATATGTAGCAAAGCCCCATATAATGCTGGCATAAAGGCACAAGGTTGATAGCTACTTTCAACAGTTCTCTACATTACAGATAAAAAGATGTCTTCCTATAACACAAAGTTAGAAAACACTATGTGGGATATAAGTAATAATGGCTTCTTTCACTACACATAAGAAAACCTCAAATACCAACCAAAATAACAACAACAAATACTTAAATAGTAGTTATTGTGTGTGCTAGGCACTGTTCTAATTACATATATTAACTCATGTAGTTCTTATGATAACTCTATGAGAACTTAAGTATCTCATTTTACAGATAAAAAAAATAACTGGGGGACAGAGAGGTTAAAGAACCATCCAAAACAACACAGCTCATAGGCAGCAGAACCAGAACTCAAAATGAGGCAAGTGGGCTCCCAAGTCAACCACTGTTCTATTACTGCCTTTCAATTAAAATAAATTTGTTGGAAACTATAATAAACAGGCATGGGAAAGAAAGAAGTCAGACTGATGTTAAAGCCAACTATAAAGATGAAGCAGAGTGATCTCTAGAAGCTGAAAAGAACCTAGAGATTCTTCCATCCTTAGAAGTTTCTAGGAATAAGGGTACAATCTAAGATCTTGATTAAGATCTAATCATGAAAGTAGACTTAGAATGATTTCAGAATACCCAAAGCTACCAAAAACAAAACAAAACAAAACAAAAACAAAAATATTCAACTGATTGTTTAGGCCTAGAATTCCTTTGAAAAGAAGAGAAAGTATTTTGTATCAGAAATATGAGGGAAAAAAGTAAAGAATGTTAATCGAGACTACCAGTTTACAAAAATTCATTCATTTTAAAGTATAAGCAGCCAAAGAAGTGATTAAAATTAAAACTTTTTTTTTTGCTTTCAGAAGAACAGTTAGTGAATATATTAGCATTTAAAGAAATGTTCACATTAACAAAAGGAGCAGAGATATGAAGGAGAAAAAAACTCCCAACCATCCTAGTTTTACGACATTTACCTTCATTTGGACAAGAATGACATTCCTGAGACTTCTGAGATTTCTCAAATTTAAAAATATTATACAAAATACATTTTTCCCATATAATGCTTATACATAAAATAACTGAAAGATATATGTCCATTTCAGACCCTGAATGGAAGTTATTGTGACAAGAAGAGAACAACAGACTCATTAAGACATGGATGCTGAGTGGTGTACTCTGCTCGAGAGCTAAATAATTCACTCTCACGCAGCAGCCTCTCCATCAAAGTAATTCAAATTCCTGCCATTTCAAAATCACCTTCAGGGCTGCTCATGAATTGCTCAAATTCGTAATGTTAAATCTACTGTAAGACTTGTGCAGAGGGTATTTTTCTAGAACTACAAATTAAGGAGTTCTGATCCCCATAATCTATGAAGAGTTTATTTAAACCTATTTATTTTGATGCATTTCCAGAGGAAATAAATGCCCTCATTTTAAGGTTTACAGTAGTGAACACTGCTTTACATGTGACTTCAACATCAAAATTACCTGAGAACCTAATTCAAAAACCAAATTCCCAGGCTCCCATCATAGAGTTAATGAGTGAAAATCTGTGGGAGAAAGGCTGCAAAATCTATAGTTTTAATAAGCTCCCAGGAAGGAAACCCCATAAAGGACTTTAATGCTGTCATTTGAGGCCACTGGGACAATCTCAATATTTTCAGGAATTTGACAAAACTTATCCATTCATTATTTTTTATTTGAATCTTAACTTTGGGAGAACTCCATAAATTTCATCATCAAACTTTATCATGCTAACATTTCAATGATTTTAAAAAATCCAGTGTTATTTTCTGAAGTTCACTTTTTATATATATCCAAAATCAAAACTCATTTTATGATTTATAAATCATAAGCAGTTAACACTTTTTACACATTAACAGCTTCCAAAAGAGTGAAATATGAAAACTATGCCATTCATCCACCAATAATCCCCCAATGACTATATATGATCCATCTATTTCAGAATATACAAGTTGTACCTGCAAGAGTTGAAGGGTATTCATTCAAATGGAAGAATATCATTTAGCATTATCATAGGCTAGCTGTCACTGTGCCAGTCTACAGTTCATGTATGGCCCTTTGGAGAGATACCAAGTCTCATAAATTGTCAAAAAAGAAAAAAAAAAGTTTAGAATCTCTTAAATAATCAAGAATTCCTATGATTCCCATCCTGCTTTTGTTACACCTGACTTACTCCTTTTTAAAAGTTTCTTTTCATTTCTCTCAGTCTAGCACCCTTTATCTTATGTCCTAAATTACCTCCATTAACTTTTGCTAATGCTATTAGTCACCTGTGCCAATAAATTTATTATTTGTAGCTTTTAAAGAGGAGTCGAATTTCTAGTAAGTTATCAATAAGGCATTAAATTCACTTGAATCTACCTGAAAAGAATGTGTATCATTGAGAAGACCTTGTATGTTTACAGTGAATGTAATTAAGATGAGTTTATTTGGAGCTTTCCAAAGGAAATAACCATCTCTAATCTGCCTAGGAACAGAGAAGGAAAAAATACTAACTCTCAAGAGCCATTCAGTAAACAGTTGATTTAAAAAGCAGAAAAGTAAATACTATGTTTAAATAAAAGCTTTGAGACAAATTTTGTTTTGAAAGGAAAGCCATTTTAAAAAATAATTATAAAATACTATTAACTACCATAAAAAGTTACCCTGAGAAAATGCACTAGCTGGCAAAATAATTTGAAATTACATATAAACCAAGTATTTTATATTTAAAATATAAGTGATTTTGTTATCAGTGTAAGAAAAAGAATTTAGTCCATGTATTCCATGGATAGACCTTCTCATTGTGATAGATTTTAAGTGAATACCTTTTCAAATAGTAAAAATACAAATAGAAGGCTAAAAACTTCCTTTATAAACTAACATAATGCAGTTCAGTAAAAATATTGCTAAGCTTTCTCATTCATTTAAAATGTGACAACAAGTGAAGAAACACATTTTGGAATACAATAGCTTGAAACCAGTTAAAAAAAAATCCATTAATAATGACAACTTTGCTAGGTAGGTTTGATCAAAGATCTTTACATAAATTTATTATATTTATTGATTTTTCTAATAAAGATCTTCTATGAAGAAGAATAAAACGTACTATATGTATACAGAAGCTATAAATAAATCAATGCATTGTGCATAATGGATGATTAGATTTTTGATAATACGGTTGTAAAAATTATTTTATTCACCTATATGTAGTTAAAATTTTCAAATTAAGAGTAAGGTTTTATAATTATTTTTTAAATAAAAGCTACTAAATCAAAAACAACAAGATAAAAATCAAGTTCTATGAATAAATATTTTAAAAGTAAGTACTCTAGGATCATAACACTGACAACACTAATTATCTTTTCTAGTCTTGGCAGTTATGTTGCATACTGTTTGGGTGACTGATGGGATAATTTCACTTCATTTTCTTTCAGTTTATTCTGGACCATGTAGGAGAAGAATATTAAAATAATTAACACCTCTAAACAAAGTACTTGATAAAGTTTTTAGTTGAAATAAAATGCTTAAAAAAAAAACCTCGATTAACTAATACATGATTCTAGAGCAAATAACTAAACCTCTACCTGCTAAAGGAAAACTTTCACTAAGAATTTCTGATTTTAAAAAATGCCATTCAGTATTAAAATTAACTAGTTTAGGATTTTTATATGTTAAAATCATATACTTTCACAAAAAGCTCAAACATTACCTTCATTATCAAAAATATGAATGTCTATTTTTATAACTCACTAAAAGCACTTAATCAGCAGGAATCAAAGCATCTTTAATAAACAGGTAAAATGTATGACAAATTCCTTACACCTATAGATATTTTGATTAATTTAGTGACAATGGTCTTATATCCAAAAGAACACTGAAGTATTTAAATTCATATTTAATCTCAAATATAAACCTTTACCAATAGCAAATACACTGACACTCAACTGGAAAAGGTATAAAGGATATTATTAATCAACTTTTTATTTGAACATTTTAATAAATTCTAAGTCACACATATAGTTTATGTATGCCTTACATAGTTTATAAGTCACATAGCTTATAATAAGGCTACATATTAAAAATAATAAAAAGCACATTCTTTGCCTTGATCACCTGATTTTTTTGTTGTTGTTTTTAAAATTAATCACAGTTAGCAGGGTAGAAATCGCTTTGAGCTTCATGAATGACATCCAAGAGATGGGAAAGGATTAGTTCTCAGTTGCTGCCAGTTATAGCGCCAGGTGGCTTTTTCTGCAGTGAAGGTGTTACCGATAATCCCATTACACTGGTACTAAATCTTGCAGACATCAAAATTATCACCAAGGTTCCTTTTCATCCCATCCTTTCCAAATGACTGGAAGTCGCTTCACCTGAAAGAAGTCAAATCCACATGCAGCTGCTGTTTTAGCAGGCAGCAAACTCCCTGAGAATGCCAGTCGTGATTCAATTTTGCTGTACTGGTGGCCCCCTATTCCCTGTCCAATAATACATCTGTTAAAAAATCCTACAGCTACAAATCAAGTTTAATCCTACCAGGGACCTCATGTTGGTCTTGTCTTCCAAAAAGGCAGCAGGTTCTGCTGTCTATCTCTGCTAGCGTCTGGGGAATACCCTTTAAATCCCAGCTCTACTTAGAAGAATAAGCTAAGGATCACAAAACATGACCTCAAAAACCCTGATATGACTATATTCTGACCCAGAGGCATTCATTCTAGGTGAAGATTAGAACTTTGCATAATAAGATTACACAGCAAGTGAATGATATCAAGGGACTATCCATATGCAGCCGCCTGGTTTTCTATAGACAGCCTGTGCTCTGCAATATGCAGTGCAGACGAAAAAGAGCTTGGTCTTTCTAGCTGAAATAAAATAGATTCACATAAATTAGTTGGCCATTTCCAGATTCCTAAATCCCCTATTACATCTTTTATTGACAGCTCCTGTGAGGATAGCACAAATGTTATTCCTTTTTATTCTGTGCTTCTATAACAATCATGCTCTGTAATTGAAATGTACATAGATTATGGCTCGAAATTAACATCTTGTTTGCTGTAATCTTGGATTACAATTGACTGTGTACATAATAAAATTAGGAAATCAATGGATGGATTTATCATCTCCAAGAAACTAGAGGTATTGTTTAAAGAATAGTTTAACATTCTGTGTCAACACTTTAAATGCAGAAGTCACAGAGAAGTCAATAAAAATTTAAGTGAGTAAAAGGATACAACAAGCATCAGGCAATATCTACATAAAACTTAGATTACATAAAAATTAGCTCATTTCCCTCAAAATTTTAAAGTGTAAAAATTTTCAAAATGTGAAAAAGTTCAGAGATCTCCTGAACATATGATTTTCTCCCAAAACCATACTTGAGCAAAAAGGCCAATTACAGAAAAAATCTAATTTTTACAAAGTAGGTGTAGTGACAGTATTTTATACACAGCCCCTTGATCATTTTACACTTTAAAATATTTGAATCAATTCAAATCAATTGTAATTCAAGGTTTTATAGTTTTTAACTACATGTTTCTAAAGTACTTAGAGACATTCCCTCTCCTTATATTTGAATATATACAGAGCATTTAAAATTTATATAAACCTAGAGAACTTTATTTTCAGTTTTTTTCTTCCAAGAAGTTTAAAGCAATACAAGCTCTAAGCAAACTTATATGAAAAGAGGGATATACATTCCCACAAATAACTATGCAGAAAAATTCTAAGAATGTGAAGAAGATTTCTCAACTTTATTTAAAAATATATATATTAAGATTTGCCATGGGATTCTTGTTAAACTAAGCTCCTTGGTATACCTAAAATACGTTTGACAAGTTTGATTTGCCCACGAGTGCTGAGAAGCATATTACATCCATTACATTAGCCATTATTTCCTTATTATCACAATATATTTAAGCATATCTATACAATATCTGATAGTAGACAGGAATCGGGTAACATGATTCTGATTTTGTGTATGAATCAGCATATATATACCAACAGTATCAGTGGTAGAGCTATAAAAAACACCGTCTATAATTTCAGTTAGACAGCCCATGAACCTTCTTTGGTCATGCTGAATAGGATATAGCTAGAAAATTAATGAGGAATGCAAAAAATACACATTTCTGTTATGATATTTATATGTAGTT
This sequence comes from Paguma larvata, assembly GCA_030068075.1. NCBI lineage: Eukaryota > Metazoa > Chordata > Mammalia > Carnivora > Viverridae > Paguma > Paguma larvata. Next base: position 82,682,747 of record CM057831.1, read on the forward strand.
CTCAAGAGCTACACTGTTCAATAAGGTAGCCATTAGCTCTATACGGCTACTGAGCACTTGAGACGTGACTAGTCCAAATTGAGATATATTGTGAGTATAAAATATACACTTAGACTTTGAAGACATAGAATAAAAAATAATACTCTATATTGTTGAAAAACAGTATTTTGGATATAATGGATTAAATAAAATACATAAGTGACCTGCACTATATTTCTAATGAACAGCACTACTTTAGATCATATGTTTTTAACAATAAATTCCTAAACTAACTGAAATTGCACAACTAATAAAAAATACTAAAACAGAGGTTTATTCTAGAAGAACAAACATTCCAGTGTCAAATCTGATAGATAAGCTTTGAAAAGAACAAAATGCTGTCATTTCAGCCTCTATTTCACATTTCTAGGTTAAGGGTAGTGGAGTAGAAGAAGGGACCAACCAAAATGCTGACCACCATGTACCAAAATAGAATGATGTTTTAAAGTTACAAAAATGCTTTAGTCTATAAAACATAGGTTTTTACAAAAAAATACACCTTGGGCAACTTCATTAAAAGACTACTAAGTATGTTACCCCTCACTGAATCCAAGAGACAGCAACTTCAAAAAACCATGTCTGAATCTAAAAAGGGCCATGATTTTCTTCTAAGGTACTCTATGATTGTTTATATTCCATTTTCAAAAATACATTATAAGTAATAACTATAGAGATTTGAAGCATGTAATATATTTCAGTATTTTAGCAAAATAAAAACCCAATTTCATAAATTATTAGAAAGCTGCTTTTCCATTAGTCTTTTCATTATATACACCAATGTAGGTTGAAAACACCATTAATAAAAAGTTTTACAGAAATAAGGAAGACTACAAATAGTTAAAATATAAAACATATACCTGATTTAAATCAAGAAAGTTAATGGCAGATTTAGTATGACCAGACAATTGACATCATACAATTAAAATACAAAGGCTGTCTTTGTCACGCACTGGAATATAATTTCAATATAAACAATAGTATATAAGGTATTAACTCATTTAAAAGTTGCTTTTCCATAATTACTTCTTATAATATTTATCTAAAATACTAAGACTAATGATGAAATATTAGTAAGAATAAATAACATGGATAAAATCTAAACCAATTCTTTATGATCTGGCCATGCCACTTTTCCTAGCCTTTTAAAATTATATAAGTTCTTCACTTTTCTGGTAACAAGTATCACAAAGACACAGAGACACATACAAAAACAAAATAATAACAATAAAAAACTTTCTAACCATCAATATATGAGTGTAATGATATTCAGTCTAAGTTAATCCCCAGACATCCAAATTCATGAATAAAAATTCATCAGTTTTAAATACACTGAGCCTATTAAGCAAGAACAAAAGCATATGCACAAAAGAGCTTTTAATATATTTCAAAGCCCACAAGAGCCATGGTCTCATTAAAATTATAAATTACACAAACATGGAATGAAGATTCAAACTGCAGTGCAGCTAAGCAGATTACAGAAAACCCCGCGTTCCATATGATAACACACCATGGCCCTCCCAGATGGGGGCTTGGAACAAAAAGGCCATCACCACAGCTAGGGAAAACCTCCTTGTGATCTCTGGTTTCTGTTCAGCAGATGACAGCCAAATAATATGTTGATTATTCTGTTTGTGCTGCTAAGCTTGTAAGATGGAATAAAAGCGATATGATCTATTGTGAACCCAATGCTAATGTGTTGCTCCACTCATAAATAATATACTGAATTTATTTTGAAACTATCTTTTATCTAAATTTCAGTTTTTAAATGCATGAATTAAAATAAAAGCCAGGATAAAATAATATTTAATTTGATGCTTTAAACTAAAAAATGTAATGACAAGTGAAAAATATCTAAGTACTTAGTTAAGAGTCAAGTACAATTGCCTTTCTTTACTTTCAGCGCTGTGATCAGAGACAAAATACATTTTAAGTAGGAAATTACTCTCATTATGAAATATAAATGCAAAATTAAATAATAATCATAAAGTTTACAATATATATTATTGATAAGATAAAAACTAAAATATCAGAATATATAAAATGGCACATAATCAGAATATGTATCTAAAATGTTTCTGAATAATAAAATCACTGAAGGCCTTAAGAACATTCATAAATTGTACACAAATGGATGCTCACAAAAAATCCTACTTAAAATCAAAATAATTAAAAAGAAGCTTCTAAAAATAGTTTTCAAATATAACACAGAGAACATCTTTCTTTTTTTATAGCTGTAGAGTATTTCATTGTATAGATATGCCATAGTTCATTTATTCAGTACTCTATTGATAGGCATCCTCAAAAGAAATATGCAAATATATTAATCAAGAAATATGTATTAGAATGTTTATATAGCATTATATGGAAAATCGCCCAAATGTCCATTAATGGAATGGATAAAAAATATTGTGATATAGTCATATAATGGAATGGAGCAATGAAAATGGACCAACCACAACTTCATGCTATAATGTAGATGAATAGCAAGACATAATGTTGAGCAAAGGACCCTAGACCTAAAAAAATTATACTGTGTAATTGTATATATAAAATACAAAATACATACATAATGTTCCTTTTCTTTATCGGGGTGCTGGTTACATGGATGTATTTGGCTTTTGAAAAATTCACTGAGCCATCTACTTTTAATATGTGCACTTCTCTGTATATATAGCTTTCTTTAAAAAGGCAATTTTAAACAAAAATACACAGTATATAAAGGTAGTCAAAATCTTTGTCATAAATTTAGAAACAAATGCCATATACAAAATCTAAAAGTGAAAACTAAGCATTCCTATACTACTTATTTGAATACTCAAATTTTCAACTCAACAGCTGAAATAAATTCCTGGACTGTTTTAAACAGGAGAGCAAAAGCCACTCACCTATTCTCCTCCCCCATCCCCCAACCACTAAAACCATATTTTCAGAGGTATCCGGTCTGTCTGTCAGGAATTGCTGCTGCTGCTATAATAATAGAGCTAAAATAATCTCAGGACTGAACATTTGTCCATATATGAGAAAATAAAGACAGAAGATAAAAGAGTTTAAAACATACATGTTTGCCATCTCCCCCCTTGCCTTCAAATTTCATAAACTTTAATTTGTTGATTATGAAAGCTTATTACCTAATTTAATAGAGAACTTTCATTTTACTTTTCAATGAAGTTAAAGAAAATATAATTAATTCCTTAATATCCTTATCATACAAATAAATTTTCCTGATAATATAATAAACTAAACAATGTATTTCATTCTCTCCCACTTAAATATTTTCCTTTATTTCTATACTGGAGTTGACACATGATTACATTATTGTCTTTCTCATATTAAAAAGATACTTTAAGAAATAAGCTAAAAGAATAAATACATACATAAGTAAATAAATAAGCTGAAAGAGACCATCTAATGACTACAAGTTCAATTTTCATTTGGGTAACAAATACTTATTCAGTGCTTACTATATATACCAGGTTCTGGAGATAAAGGAGTAAAATTACCTAATTTTGTGGTAAATATAGCACACTTACCCCTTTCTTTCCTTCTCATTTGATTTACAAATGAAATAAAACTATTTTTAATGAGTAACACATTATTCAAAAATTAAGAACAATCTAGATGATATATAGTTAAAGTATCATCTACTCCATTTTCTTACCCATTCCACAGGGTTTAGATTTTGCATAACCTCCTAGATTTTCTTTTTGCAAATATAAGCAAATATGAATATGTATTTTTATTTCCTTCCCCCTGTATGCAAAAAGTAGTTTACAATACACTGTTTGAACTTTGCTCTTTTAAAATAACAATGTATGTTTCAAACCTTTCTAAATCTGCATACAAAAAAATCCTTTCTTTTTTTTCACAGCTGTAGAGTTTTACATTGTATAGATAGGCCACAGTTCATTTAACCAGTACCCTCCTGATAGACAGAAGGGGTGTTTCCAATCTTTTGCTACTGTAAAAATGCTATAGTGAAAACTCCTATACATATCGTATTACATGATTACATAAGTGCATCTGTAATAAAAATGTGGAATTAGTATAAAGATAAGTGCAAATGCTTTGGTCTTTTTCTAGAAATCACCAATTTGTCTTCTACGGGGCTTGTGTCATTTTGCACTTCCACCACAGATGCATCTCAAATGTGTCCTAGTAAAAGCTATTATTCTCTTTTGGCCTTTAACATATTTTGTTCATAAGGCAATTCCCAAAGATGTTCTAATTGCAAAAAACTACAGAACGCTCTTTGTTTGTTTTACCCCAAATGCAAAATTAAAATCTATTCACATAAAGTAAAACAAAGGAATTTTCAAATTAAAAAAAAAAAAAAACCCTCGCTGACATAAGAAATCATCATACTGATGCCTAATGTACTGGGATAGAAACTATCTATCTTTCCTCCCAATTATCTCCTGTCATCTAAAAACAAATATACTCTCCCATTCCAGTTTTTTTTTTTTTAATTATCATTCAGTGGTTTACAATTGGGTAAGCAGTCAAATGCGTTTCACTTTGAAATGAATGTTTTCCTGAGGCACTTATGTTTTCATGAAACCAAATCCATGTTACTTCTATACTGTCCTTTAAAAAGCTATAATTTCAAAGGTGGTTTAATTTTTATGACTGCCATGTTCAAATGGCAGTGTCACCTCACACACACTGTTCCTATTTCAATGTCCATCCAATCAAATATTTTATAATTAGAAAATCCCCACTTAAGTCCATTGGACTTCCCATTTGAAGGGGTCCTTAAGCAAATTCAGTTTCAATATCACTGTTTTATAAGAAAATGTGTACACGATGATTAATCCCCCAAATAAGGATACACCAGTATATGCACTCTATGTTGCATTTCAATTGTTCAGAAATCAGCTATCAGATCATCTCAATCCTCTGAAATAAATTTTAAAAAGCTGCCACACCTTCTGTGCCCTTTGTCAGTAGATTATAGAACCATACTTAAGCTCTCACCCAAACAATGCTGATTTTAACATTAGAGTCGATATAATGCACAGAAAGTCAAAAAACAAGAATTATTACTTAACAAAGGTAAAACATCACACATCACAAGTAGCGCATGGGATACAAAAGCTTATTAGTCTAGGACAAGTTAGGAGAACATTCCTACAGAGCAAAAGTCTCTGAGGAAATCACCTAAATTCCGTGAAGTGACTGATGTTCACAAGGACAACTCTGAGCCATAAAAACAAATTTAAAAGCCCTTAAGTTATACTGCATTTGTACTGTTTACAAACAGAAAACACACAGGTAAATTTTATACTTTGGAAACATTATGTAAAAATGTTCATACAAAAAAGGTTTCAGCACATAAAAGGGAAAGATTCAATTATCCACAAAATTAACATATGAGAAATATACTATTAATAAGACTAATGAATGAGGGATTACTCAAAGTTAAAATTCTCAAAATTAGAATATACTATAGCTGTCTTTTAGAAGATGAACTATGATAAAGTGTGGTATCATTTTGGGGGCTTCAAACATGGAACTCCCTGTGCTAAGTCAATTCTTGGTGAATAGTCAAAAGAATATCTGATGATTTCTGAAAGCTAGCCAGGCAAATTTTCCACTTAAATGGCTGGAAACACTCAAGAAAATATCCTGATTTCACTTTTCAGTTTGTTTTAAGTTGTGACTACCACGTAGACAGGCTGATCTGGTTTCTAGCTCCAACTTGCTACATCACCTTGTCCATGTGACTCAATCTCTCTAGCCTTCCTTAGTTTCTTCATCAGTAAAGTGAAGGAGTTATACGAAATATGACACGATAGATAACAGAATGAATGCAGTAATAAGGTAAACCAAAGAGCTACTGCCTTAAGACTTATAATCTATTTCTTCACTCTGTCTAAACATCTATACGTATACTATTTTGAACCCACCACAAACTATATGCCGCTTTACATCTAAGGCCTAGAGTAAAAGAAATTATAATCATTTCAGAATCTTTTCCAATGTTTATTAGGTGTTACTCTCAGGATATAACAAATTTCTCATGTACTCATTTATATTAATTTAAAATACTATGTAATCAATTGTATTTAACCTGAAAATATATGACTTTTCCACTTCATACCAATAAAAAACAACACATGATATGTAAAAGAATGTTCATGGCAATGTCATTTATAATAGTCAAACACTATCCACCAACAATAGAATGAATGAATCCTGTCATAGTCATTCCAAAGGAATAATATATAATAATGAAAAGGAATGAGTATTACATGCAACTGTGTAGACGATCTCCAAACGGCAATGCTGAGTAAAGGAAAAAAAGAATACATACGATTCCAGACAATGGTGCCTATCAGCTGACCCACCCATATCCCATGCTGCCTGGTACCCCACTGGGCGCCAACAGTCATTCTAGCATCATACAGTAGCAGGTAAGCACCAATCTGAAGGAAAGCACGAAGGCAGTCATAGTCCCCAGTCTTAGGTATGTATTTAATATGAGCTCTGAGTTTGGTCATAGGGTCTGGATCTCAGCTCCACTATCCCCAGCCACCTTTCTGTCTCTGTGAAAAAAGGTGCCAGCTGCCAAGAACTGCTAGACAAGGTGATGGAGACCCTGCAGCTGACTGGAGTGCCAGAGGAGGATGGGGCCTCCCTGGAGAGCAAGGACTTCCTCCAGCTGCTGGGAGACGACACGTGCCTGATGGTGCTAGAGTTTGGGGAAAGCTGGACCCCAGCAGGAATGGGTACTGTCATATGGCCTGGGCCAGAAGAACCCCAAGCACAGAAAGGACATCACCCTCATCACTTTCAATGTATACAAGCAAAACCCTTGGGACTTCTTTGGCAGCCTGACATCAAAGCCACATTCTACAGGTTCTACGCCACAAGCTGTGACTATAAAGGACTTGGCCCAAAGAAAGTACTCAGGGAGCTCCTCCAGTTGGACCTCCATGTTGCTAGAAGGCCTGGGCCACATGTTGCTGGGAATTTCCTCCATCCTTCACCATTCAGTAGAGGGGGCTATGCAGTGGCAGCAGCAGTAACAGAGTTGGCCTCCATCCCTGATGAGAAGGGGCTCTGAGCTTCTGCCCCCAGACTTGTCTCAAGAAATACAATGTGTGCACTGTAACAGTACCAAGTTTGGGGTCCTGCAAACAGTGCACCCTAGATAACTCACCTGTTTTCCCTCAATGTTTTCTGACCGCAGTGTGAAAGGACCCATCAGCATTAATGCCTTCCACCCTTACCCTATACCCTTTTCTGAGGAATGCTGTCCCCTCCTAGCCATCTTTCTAGCCTCCCACTTACCATGAAAGGCCACAAGCCTTTCCCCAGGCATCCCGATCCCACCCTAATTGCTACTACATCTAAATTTCTTAGAACCCCTCCTGTCCCTCAGCTCCCCCATGCACTCAAGAGAGTTCTCTTTGACTTTACATTGAGATCTCTAATTCTTTATATGTTTCTCTGCTTCTCCTCCTAAATAACAAAAACATTTCCAATAAAAATATTAAATTATTTACAAAAAAATACATGATTCCATAAAGACTAAAAAGAGACAAAAAGTAAACATACTGCTGAGAAATACAGATAAAAATGATAAAAATTATAGACAGAATTATATAAATAATAACCATAAAAATCAGGACATCAGTTACCTCTAAAGAAAAGGAAGATTACCTCAAGGATTTCTGGGATGCCAATAAAAATCTGTGATTACATGGTTGCCTGCTTATATTTATTCTTTTTACTATACATTCATGTTTCTATGTGATGGTATGTTATATAATAAAAGGTTTAAAATGCTCTATTTTCTGAAATAATATACTCTTATAGAGACGGAAAAGAGGGTTCCTCTCTTTTGCTAACAATTTTATTTTCTTGGTCTACATTTCTAATTTTTATTGCAATATTTTAATAATAAAGAAATAAGTTACTATGCCTAATTCTCCACAACCCTAATTAAGAGTAGATTTCATAGGCTTTCCCAATGGTTACAAAAAAACACCCAGACCCTTAAAGAGTATTAGTTATCCTACTAAATCTCTGCTTAGCTCAATGTTGTTTGTTACTTCTTTTCAATGAAATGTATGCTTTTAAAAAAAAAAGTCTACATTACATTCAAGTAATAATTTTATACAGGCTGCACTCCAAAATATATCATATTTTAGTTCATGGGGAGGAAGAAAAACACTCTTAACTGTCACACATTTTAAAACAATTTTGGGAGCCTGTATATGCATACAATATGACGGTTCATGATAGGAAGGACATAGACATGACACTTGGGGTCCAACCCAATGTCACTCTATGTTAGGTAAGTATGGTTCACTGTGTGTACTAGAAAACATGATAGCTGGATTACAGGATGGATATACAAAGCAAGTTACACTTACAGTCTACTGTACAAAGCATAACATAGGATGACTCATTCAAAAATAGGTTTGATAATGCCTAATTTAAATTATACTGGAGCAGTTTTAAGTATTTCCTTTGGAAAAACAAAAAGAGGGAATTAAAATTATTACAAAAGGGGCACCTGGGTGGCTCAGTTGGTTAAGCGGCCAACTTCAGCTCAGGTCATGATCTCACGGTCTGTGAGTTCGAGCCCCGCGTTGGGCTCTGTGCTGACGGCTCAGAGCCTGGAGTCTACTTCGGATTCTGTATCTCCCTCTCTCTCTGCCCTTCCCTTGCTCACTCTATGTCTCTCAAAAATAAAATTAAAAAAAAAAAAAGTTAAAAAAAAGAAATTCAAAAAAATTATTACAAAAAAAATAACAATAATAAAAATAAAAATAAACTGATTTCAATTATAAACATTATACACACACAATTTAGGAAATCCTAAAAGATCTATTATCTACAAGCATCTTTCAACGTATGTTTGTTATAACTTTTAGATGCCACTAAACAAGTGGACAATGAAATTTAGAAACACGACCATCAGTCCCTTCATCATACTCCAGATATCAACACAATCACAATGGTATCACCCATTATAATAAAGATGCTTTTGTTGCATATTGTTGTTTTTCTATGAATGCAGCCAAGGAGTCCCCTCTTTAGTGGGTCCAGCTAACCAGTTATTTGCCCACCTATTAAGTACCAACTTCAAAAAAATTACAGTGTCCAGCAGGGAGCAGCATTACAACATTCATAAGACTTAACTTGAACATGAAACCGACAGAAGAAAAAGGAGAAAAGAAAAAAAAAAAGAACACACTTACCATAGGTCTGTTCTACAATACATTCGATTTTTAGAGCTGTTGCAAGGCTTCCAGGAGAAAAAACACTTAAAGGATGTCTCAAAGTATATATGCGTGATCCACAATTACAGGATTCCTAAAGCAGGAAATCAAAATTATATTAGGTAAAAGATTCCCCCCGCCACACTGTGTAAAATTAGTATATAATACGACTAAATGTCCCTCAGTTCTTAAGGTACATATTCCTCTTAGTGGTTCAATGGGATGCTGAATTTAGATATATGATATACTTTGGATAAAACGATTAAAAAAGATCCAGAATATTAAAGTCCTTTATCCACCAGAAAATTTAAGCAGAAGAAAGTGGGTGCCATGATATATCAAACAAGAGAGAACAGTGATCAAAGACTTAAAAGAGTTGATAATAGTTGATATATCATTCTAATATATCAAATTCTAAACAATTTGCAAGTAACAAGATATAAGATTTATTTTTACATGCTAGTATGAATATCTGAGGTTAATTTTACCAACAAAAAGGCAGAGAGAAGTAGTATATAATGTGGATATGTTAAAACTGACTATTCAAATATTTACTGAATACAAATAGTGCATGTGATATTGCAGAAAAACTCTGTTACCAGTTAAAAATGTGACAAATGAAAAACATACTATGTTTGATACTGTCTTGGATGCCAAATCTGCCTCAGAGTCAACTAAAATAGTTCCATGTCAGTTCTTATGACTGAAAAAAAAAGGTTTTATTTTCCAATTATAAAATGAATTTTCAGTTATAAAATAAATACATCATGGTTATATAATATACAATGTAGGGAACATAGTCAATAATATTGCAATAACCTTGGTGACGAATGATAACTACATTTATCATTTCACAGTGCATAAAAATATCAAATCGGTATGATGTACATGTGAAACTGTATGTCAATCGTACTTCAAAATACAGTTTTAACTCCATTTTTATTTGAGATGTTAAAGTTTGCTTCATATGTGCTTACATGCAACAATTCAGTGTCTACACTGAAACATAAATTTTTCCCATTGAAAGAAGTAACATGAATATTCATCTTGAAATATATATTACATAATTATATATAATTTATGTAATAACACACGTTATCACATATCAATGTAAATGATATTTATTCAAAATTTAACAAATAATATGTAAAATGGTTTCTACGATTTTTTTCTGGAAAATACAAAAACCTTAAGTATATGATATTAAGACTACAGTGACTCTCTAATAATTAATTTTAATGAATCCAAAAGAAACATGTATTTGTATTAACCTTCCATACTTTAACATTAAGCTATTCATGGCATTATTTCTTATATTTTGCCCTCCTTACTGTCTTTCTCTTATGTCTTGCTTTTGTTTTTATACATTTCATTTTTTTTGATACTTCCTTATTCCTACCAGTCTATCTTCTCTCTCTTTTCTAATACATTCCTGTTTCAATCTCAATTTCTGTTTTGTCAAACTCCTCTCTTTATGACTCTACCATCTTTTTCCCTTTACTGTTAGGGCCCTTAAATATGAGTTTTTTCTCCAACGGTCTGCTTAAATATACTCTTTCCACTTATAGGCACTGTCCTTGATCTTAACAATTTAACCTGATTGGAAACTCCATAAACTTAAGTTATATTGTTGCTACTTATAAAAATATTTTTCCTCTGATTTATTTAAACAATTGAAGAATTCACTAAACATTTTGGAGTCAATCCTGAAATCCGAAAATTTCAAGGACATTTAATCTCACACACTCATTCCAATCAATGAGACCTCCACTATTCTAATAAAGAGATGATTTAGGATGTTACTACATTAGTATGAGTAGATACTGAGTAATAAACTTTTTTAAGTCAACAGAACTTCAGTGCTTTTTATTCGTATGTATGCATGCACATATGCACAATATCCTCATTAAAAAGCAAAGATACGTGAAATAAACCCTTATTTCTAATATATATTGTCAAGTCTGAAAAAAGTGATTTTCCTATTCAGCACTCTCTAATATGGATATTAACATTAACAGTATTAGTATATTAAAAAATAATCGCATAATATCACAAATGTTGATTTTTAAAATTATAAATAGATTATAACACATTTGTAATATAATTACCTAAAATGAGACTGCAGTGAGTCAAATAGTATTCCCCTCTCCCCCGAAATTCTTGCCTACCAATAATCTCAGAAAGTGACCTTACTGGGATGTAGGGTCTCTGTGGATATTAAGGTAAGGATCAATAGGAGATCATTCTAGATTAGGGTAGGCCCTAACTCCAATGTGAATGTTCTGACAGAAAAGGACATAGACATGGAGAAAAGAATGGGAAAATGGAGGCAGAGATTGGAGTTATGCTGCCACAAGACAAGGAGCAACAGGAGCCACAAGAAACTAGAAGAAGCAAGGAAGGATTCTCCCCTAGTGCCTTTGGGACAAATATGGCTCTGGTGACACCTTGATTTTAAACTTTTGGTATCCAAGTAAATTTCTGTGGTTGTAAGCCACCACATTTGTGGTAATTTGTTATGGAAATTCTAGGAAATTGATACAGATTTTGGTATTTAGAAGTGGAGGGTTGCTCTAACAGACATCTAAATAGCAGAAATAGACATGTTAAGGAGATTCTGGTAAAGGTTCAGAAGGTAGCGGACACAGGATGCCAGAGAAAACTATCATCTTAGAGAAAATACATATTGGCAAGAACAAAATGTTAAAGAAATATGAACATTAAAGGGGCTTCTGGTAAAGTCTCAAGAAGGAAATGAGGGACATGTTATTCAACACTGAAGGGAAGGCAATCCCCAATATAAAGTAGCAGAAAATTTGGCTGAAATGTGCTCTATTGTTGAGTGAAAAGCAGAACATATAAGAATGAAATGTATATTTGGCTGAGATTTCGAAACAAAGTGTTAAAGACGTGTACTGGTTTCTCCTGTATATTTTAGTAAAACATGAGAGAAAGAGATAGAGAAGAAGGAACCATTAAGAAAAAAAAATCAGTACCAAATGACTTGGACAATTCTGAGGCTATCTAGATTATATAAGATGCTAACATCACAAATCATTAGGAAAATGCAAATCAAGACCACAATCAGATACCACTTCAAACTCATTAGGATGGCTATCATCCAAAAAAAAAAAACAGAAAACAACACAAGTTGCTAAGCTCAGGAAGAAACTGGAACCCCTATGTACTGTTACTGAACACAAAATAGTCAGCCACTGCGGAAAACTCTGTGGCAGTTCCTCACAAAGTAAACATAGATTTACCATATGATTCAGAAAATTCCACGTCTAGGTATATACCTGAAGAAACTGATAGCAGTAACTGTAGCAGATATTTGTATATACCAATTTCAATATTTCAGTATTACTCATGACAGGCAAAAGGAAACAACCCAAGTATCTACCAAAAAAATGCACGGGTAAACAAAATGTGCTATACCCATACAATGAAATACTATTCAACCATAAAAAGAAATGATGTTCTGATGCATGATAAAAGATGAATGAACTTTGGATGAACTTTGAAAAACACTATGTTAAGTGAAAAACATTATGCAAATGCTAACAAAGAACATATATGTTTCCACTCATACCAGATTCCTAGGTAGGCAAACTCAGAAAGACAGGAAGTAGAATAAAAGTTACCAGAGGCTGGGCGATGGAGGAATAGGGAGTTATTGCTCAAAGGAGAAAGAGCTTCAGTTTGAGATGATGACAAAGTTTCAAAAATAGTGACAATGTTTACACAACACGGTAAATATAACTAATGGCACTGAATAGTACACTTAGAAAAAATTAAAATAGTGAATGTTATCACAAAAAGGATTTTTTTATAATATTTATTTTTTGGGGCCCAGTCGGTTAAGCATCCGACTTCAGCTCAGGTCATGATCTCACGGTTTGTGAGTTTGAGCCCCACATTGGGCTCTGTGCTGACAGCTCAGAGCCTGGAGCTCCTTCAGATTCTGTGTCTCTCCCCTGCTCACGTTCTGTCTGTCTCTCTATCTCAAAAATAAACATTAAACAAATATATTTTTGAGAGAGAAAGCAAGGGGTAGACGGAGTGAGAAGCAACTCCTCATCCATACAGGTTTTATCATGAGATAGCAGTAATTCACTTGCATCTTTAGGCTCCACTTCTAAGTCTAGTTTTCTTGCTATTTTTACCACATCCATAGTCACTTTGTGAAGGTCTGAAACCCTCAAGGTCAAACATGAAGGCTGGAACCAACTTCTCCAACCTCTTGTTAATGCTGACAATTTGGCCTCTTCCCATGAATTAATGTTCTTAATGGCATCTAGAATGACAAATCCTTGGGGCGCCTGGGTGGCTCAGTTGGTTAAGCGTCCAACTTTGGCTCAGGTCATGATCTCATGGTTCGTGGGTTCGAGCCCCGCATCAGGCTCTGTACTGACAGATCTGGAACCTGCTTAGGATCCTGTGTCTCCCTCTCTCTCTACTCCTCCCCTGCTCACACTCTATCTCAAAAATAAACACTGAAAAAAAAAAAAAAAAGAAAGAAAACATTTTAGAATGACAAATCCTTTCCAGAAGGCTTTCTATTTACTTTGCCCAGGTCCATCAGAAGAATCCCTATCTACTGCAGTTACAGTCTTACGAAATGTATTTCTTAAACAACAAGCCTTGAAAATTGAAATTACTCTTAATCCACGGGCTGCAGAATGGATGCTGTGTTAGGAGGCATGAAAAAATTCATCTCGTTGTACATCTCCATCAGGGCTCTGGGGTGACCAGATACATTGTCAATGAGCAGTAACACTTTGAAGGAATCTTTTTTTGTAAAGGAACCTTTTTTTGTGAGAAGTCTCAACCTTGAACTTAAAATACTCAGTAAACTGTGTTGTAAACAGATGTGCTGTCATCCAGGGTTTGGTGTTCCCTTTATAGACCACATACAGAATAGATTTAGCATGATTCTTAAGGGCCCTAGATTTTCAGAATGATAAAGAAGCACTGGCTTCAACTTCAAGTCATCAGTTGCATTAGCCCCTAACAAGAGAATCAACCTGTCCTTAGAACCTTTGAAGCCAGGCACTGACTTCTCTCTACCTATGCAAGTCCTAGATGGCATCTTCTTTTAAGAGAAGGCTATTCTGTCTATGTCTATATTGAAAATCTGTAGTTTAGTGTAGCCACCTTTGTTAATGATCTTAGCTAGATCTCAGTAATGCTGCAGCTTCTACATGAGCACTTGCTGTTTCACTACATACTTCTATGTTATAAAGACAGTTTCTTTCTTCAAACCTCACAAACCAACCTCTGCTAGCTTCAAACTTCTTCTGAAGCTTCCTCGTCTCTCTCAGGCTTCACAGAATTGAAGAGAGTTGGGGCCTTGTCCCGGATTAGGCTTTCAGCATATCTTAGCTTTCAACATGCCTTCCTCACTAAGCTTAATACCTGGCTTTTGATTTTTAGTGAGAGGTAGGGGTGCCTGGGTGCTCAGTCAGTAAGTGTCAGCTCAGGTCGTAATCTCACAGACCTGAGAGCGAGCCCACAACGGGCTCTGTGCTGGGTGTGGAGTCTGCTTAAGATTCTCTCTCCCCCTCGGCCCCTCCCCTGTTTGAGCTCTTTCTCTCTCAAAAGTAAAATAAAATCTTTAAAAAAATAAATAAATTGGGGCACCTGGGTGGCTCAGTCGGTTAAGCGGCCGACTTCAGCTCAGGTCATAATCTCACAGTTTGTGAGTTCGAGCCCCGCATCGGGCTCTATGCTGATGGCTCAGAGCCTGCAGCCTGCTTCAGATTCTGTGTCTCCCTTTCTCTCTGCCCTTCCTTTGCTCATGCTCTGTCTCTATGTCTCTCAAAAATAAAATAAAAACGTTAAAAAAATTTAATAAATAAATAAATAAATAAAGTGAGAGATGTGGGATTCTTCCTTTCACCTGAATACTTAGAGGCCACTGTAGGGTTATTAACTGGCCTAATTTCATATTGTTATGTCTTAGAGAATAGGGTGGCCCAAGGAGATGGAGAGATGGAAAATGGTTGGGACTAGGCAGAACATACATAACATTTATTGGTTAAATTCATTGTCCTATATGGGCACAATCTGTGATGTCCCCAAGTAATTATAATAGTACTATCAAAGATCACTGATCACAGATCACCATAATAATAATGAAAAAGGCTAAAACATTGTGAGAACTACCAAAATGTGAAGCAGAGACACAAAGTGAGCAAATGCTGTTGGAAAAATGGTGCAGGTAGACTTTCTCGTTGCAGGGTTGCCACAAATCTTCAATTTGTAACAAATGCATTATCTGTGAAGCACAATAAAGTAAAATAATCCAAGGTATGCCTATAATACAAATGGCCCTTAACTTTTTTTTACTTTCCATTTGAGGAATGAAAAATATAAAAAGTAAAAACATGATGTTAAAATTCTAAAGATTTTTTTTTTAATTTTAATCAACATCCATTACCTTACAGTTCTGTAAATTACCAATATAGACAATCTTGATTGAGTTCTTTGCTCAGGGTATCACAAAGCCAAAAATGAGGATTTCAGGCTGAGCTCTTCTCTGGAGTCACTGAGGAGCAATCCACTACCAACCTCTTCTAGGTTGGTGTCAGAACCCTGCCCCTTGCAGCTGAGAAATGGCCTGAGGTTCCCTTTTTTTGCTTGTTATCAGCTGAGGGCATGTCTCCTTTCCTTAAGGTTTCCGACATTCCTTTTCCCATGCTGTCTCCATCTTCGGACCCAGCATGTTAACATCTTTCAAGTGTTTGGATTTTTTTGACGTCCTCTTCTGTTATCAGGTGGAGAATATTCTCTTATTTTTTCCCCTGAAGGTCTCATGATTAGATCAGGCTCAACGTAGTCAGTTTCCCCACCTTTAGGTCAACTGTGCCATATGAAAACATAATTAGGGAAGTGACATCTAATCATGTGCACATGTTTCAGGACTTAGGGTGGGCCATCATTGGGAAGACAAATTCAATCAAATTCTAAAGTTTTTTAAAAGCAAATAGTTTTAAATTATTAAAGATTTTGTTTCAGTGCTGGACAATGCTGACAAAAACAGTTCTTTAAGTTGAAATTAAGATTTCAATGCTCTAGAGAAACAAAAGGTCTTAGTTCCCTTTCACCAGATTAACACAGGCCTTACGAAACTCAGAATTATTCACCTCTGGGTTAAATATATTGCACTTACTATCTCAGTTGTTTCAGATCACATTTTCTCACCATCCTAGTCACTATGGATATATAACCCATTTTAGCAAGGGAAATATACCTCATTTCTAGTGCTATTATCCATAAATTGGCTAAAGAGCTATCTTTATGGAGGACACTAACACTGAGTTTGGGTATAGGTGCAACTACGAAATAAGAGCATGGATTTTTGTCATCTGACAGCTTAGCTCTGTTGTGAATCCTAGTTCTACCACTTACTAGCCACATGACTATGATGACTAGTTTTGTGTGTCAACTTGACTAGGCCATGGGGTACCAAAATATTTAGTCAAACAATATTCTGGGTGTTCCTTAAGGGTGCTTCTGGAATAGATTAACACTTGGATTACCAGACCCAGTAAAGCAGACTGCCTTTGCTAATGTGAGTGTACCTCATCCAATCCACCGAAGGCCTGAGGAGAATAAAAGGCTGACCCTCAGGCCAGTACAAGAGGGTGAAAAGCATCAACAGACTAGAGATTTTGAAGACTTTCTATAAGATAGAACTATGAAGTCATAGTAATAGGTAGATTAGGGTGGAAATGGCAGAGAGGAGTAGTTCTGAAAGAGGTGGTAAGGTCTACAAAATGTAAAATGTTTACTATCTGGTTTCTGAAAAAGTATGCTGACTCCTGGCCAAGCACACACACAGAAGAATGTTTCAGGGAAAATAGGACTTTTTTCTTGTGATTCCAAAGGGGTTGTGGGATGAATCAACAGTTATGGAGAATAACATACTTAAAAGAGGTAAAAGCTGCCTGAGAAGAACTTGGGCTCTAGGTATGGTGGCTGGAAACCTAGGAAAGTATCCTCTTTATCTGGTTATTAGAGAAGGGTCTGACCTGTCTGCTTATTTATTCTGAGCAAAGCACACCAATAAGTAAGTCCTACCTACCTACAAAAAAACTCCCCAACAATATTCTTTGTATTTAGGGTAAAGATTTGGCAGGGAATCAAGAAAAAACCTATTCCAATAATCTATATTATTCAACTGGTCATATATTAACATTAAGGACAACCAAGGATCACCGACATTTAAGGAAACCGTAAGAATGAAAAACAAAGCCCGTGATGAAAACAGAACAAACAACTCAAGAGAAAACAGGTCATTCAAAGAGGGAAAAAAAGAAAATTCTATTTAACATCTTCAGAAATATTGGGTAAGATAGCGCACCTACAAAACAAGAAGTATATGAAAGAGTAGAATTAAAAGAACACAGAGTACAGTTTAAAGACACTTAAAATAGACTGCCTGTCCACCACCATCTCCCTCCACATGCAGAAAAATTTGAAAAAGCGGAACAAAAGTTGAAGAAATACAGAATAACCCAGTGTGGGTGATATTTTCTAAAACAGTACAGGAAGAGACTCTTTTCTCCTCTCCAACACACACACACACATGAGGAAAAAGTAATGGAAAGGACCCAGATAATACAGAGCAGAAGAAAAATATATATACGCTCCTAAATACATCTTTGATTTAGAGTAGGAGTTGTCAAACTTGGGCCCATGAGCCAAATCCTGCCAGCACGATTTTAGCAATTAAGGTTTTACTGTAATACAGAATGTTTATTTGTTTACAATTGTCTGTGGCTGCTTTCCTACTAACTACAACAGCAGAGTTAAGTAAGTTGCAACAGGGACCATCTGGTGTGCAAAGCCTAAAATATTTACCATTTGGTCTTTTACAGAAACATTTGTCAAATCTTGATCTATGGCTATGCTGTCCAATATAGTAGCAACTAGGGGTGCTTGGCTGGCTCAGTTGGTTAATTAAGCATCTGACCTCAACTCAGGTCATGATCTCACAGTCTGTGGGGTCAAGCCCCACATCAGGCTCTGTGTTGACAGCTCAGAGCCTGGAGCCTTACTTCGGATTCTGTGTCTCCCTCTCTCTCTGTCCCTTCACTGCTCCCTCGCTCTCTCTCAAAAATAAATAAAATATAAATATAGTAGCAACTAGCCAAATGTAGTGTTTAAAGTTAAATAATAAAATTAAAAATTCAGTTCCTCAGTCCTATCAACCACACTGCACGTGCCCAATAGCCATATGTATTTAATGATTATTGTACTGGATAATACAGGCATAGAACATTCCTATCAACACAGGAAATTCTGCTAGACAGGGCTTATTTGGAAATTACCACAATAGATTACTAGAACTGTATTTTAATTATTGCTTTAAAAAGTATTATAGTGAAAAAATGACAAATAAGTAAGAGAAGGAGGAAGATTAAATTCAGAAAAAAACAAACCAGTAATGTTAGAAATGAAAATAATGCATAAACCTAAGATGCGATTCTAGAAAAATAACTCTAAAATAGATTTTTTTTTTTTTAATAATGCTTCAGGGGCACCTGGGTGGCTGGCTCAGTTGGTTAAGTGTCCAATTCAGCTCAGGTCACTATCTCGCAGTGTGAGTTCGAGCCTGCATCAGGCTTTGTGCCGACAGCTCAGAGTCTGGAGCCTGCCTCGGATTGTGTCTCCCTCTCTCTCTGCCCCTACCCTACACATGCTCTGTGTCTCTGTGTCTCAAAAATGAATAAATGTTTAAAAAAATCTTTAAATAATGCTTCAAAGTTTTCAGGGAAAAGAAAATCCAAATATATAGCATTATAAATAAATGAGTAAAAGTCATCAGAGATATAGAAGAGATTATAAAAGAATTCAATGTAGGAAATACAATTAATGCTATCAAACTTGAAAGTAATAAAAAAGTGTTTCCTAAGAAATTATAATTCAAAGAAAGGTAAAATAATTATATGGAACAAGAGTCATGAATAAAAAGTTTTAAAAAGTTGTATAGCAGATGGCTCCAATTTAGTTCTGAGTTAACAAGGAAAATATTTGCTAGGAATTTAATTTTCATCTTATACTGTAAGAAACTTCATATTCGGTATATAAAGTGTAAACATATTTCATGTCTTAAACTAGAAAACAGTAGTCACAATAATATATTTCCCTCCATTAACACTATTCATTGGGCCCAGAATTATATATTTCTTTAGAGAGGAGCTTTAGTAGTCTTTGTGACCCTCTGTGCAGAATCAGATATGATGTAAGAAGCTTCAAATGGCACAGTTTTAAATATTTAGCCTTTCCTTGGGTTTCCATAATTATTCCTACTGAAAATGAATTGATCACATTTCATCAGAAACATCCAGGACAATTAGAACAACACATGGGTTTATACTAGCTAACAGCGTTATGCCTATGAGATTCCTCAGAAAGGTGACACACGAAAGGACCATCTGCACCAGTTTAGCAGTTGTTCAATCCCTACTTGGGCTTACTTGACAATAAACTATTAAAAAAAAAAAAATACTTGGGCTTACTTGAAGAACAGTCCTAGTTTGGGAGATATGCCAATACTGGGCCATCCTGCTCTAGAATTTCCTTTAATCACTGTAAATTATTAGTGTTCTAGTGTTTACCACCAAAAATGTCTTGTTTTCCTTTATAGATACATTTACTTGACAAATTTCCTTGAACCAAAACATGTTTACCTTTTGACCCATTTACCCTATTACACTGAATATTCCAAGACGGGAGTATACAATGGATTTTTAAATTTTAATTTTAAACTCCCCGGTTTTCTGTTTATATTTAAACATCCACTAAAATAAGGGTGAACATAAGTACTCGTGTGCACTGGACAGTTCCAGATTACACCTGCTTTCCTGGCATCCAGTATAATGTGTTACTGTGGTATTCTTAAAATATCCAAAACAATTCATGCGTCAGTGGAGAAATCAAACCAAAAAAGTTGAAAATATTTTGAAATAAATGTTGATGAAACATAAAATATTAAAAGTTGTAGGATGCAACTAGAGCAGTATTTAGAGAAATTACACCCTTAAATATAAACAGTATTATTAGAAAAGAAGAAAGGAAGAAAATCAATGAATTAAGCTTTTATCATAAGGGGGAAAAAACCAAAATCTCAGCAAATCTATGCCAATGAATGTAGAAAATAGGTAAAAATAAAGGGCAGTAATTGACAAAATAAAAAGGAAACAGAAACAGAAAAAAAATATTAAAACCAAAAGTTGGATTTTTGGGAAAAGAATAAAAATTAAAAACCTCTAGCAAACCTAACTATGAAAAAAAGGAAGAAACACAAATAGTATCAGCAATTATAGTCATTAAAACAGTAGAAAGAACTGCTTCTAGTATGGTGAAGTAAAATTATAACAAACTCTTCCCATAGATAACAACCAGAAATGCAAGACAAAATACAAAAACAATTATGTGAAGGCTCTACAGACTGAATAGAAGCAAAGAGATTTTGCTGAGGAATCAGTTATAAAAGAAGACTGTCAAAAAGGTTTCTTATTTTTACAGATTTAGCTTGAGCACAATGTAGTATAGGTAGTTAAAACAAAGGGAAAAAGTCATCCTTCTGAACAACCTGAAGAATCACAAACTAACCAATGGAATGGGGAGTCCAGAAAATAATCTACTTAATCAATGTGATTTTACTTGGTGAAAAACTAATGATTCAATACAGCAGGGAAAGAACTGTCTTTTCAGTAAATGGTAGGTCAATAAGCTATATAGGAAAAACAAATACACCTTTATCCCTGCCTCACGCCAAGGAAAAATAAAATCAATTCCAACAGATTGCAGATTCAAATATCTGGAAGAAAACAATGAGATCATCTTTGGAATCTTGGAGTCGGCAAACAGCCACAAAATAAGAAATTGATACGTCAGAATATATCCTGATTAAAAGTGAAAGATAAGAATATAGAAAGGTGGGGCACCTGGTTGGCTCAGTTGGTGGAGCACACTACTCTTAATCTCAGAGTGGTAAATTAAAAGTCCTATGTTGAGTGTAGAGATTACTTAAACAAATAAAATATCAAAAAAAAAAAAAAAAAAAAAAAAGAATATGAGGGCACCTGGGTGGCTCAGTCAGTTAAGCGTCCAACTTCGGCTCAGGTTGTGATCTCACGGTCCGTGAGTTCGAGCCCCATTTCTGGCTTTGTGCTGACGGCTGAGAGCCTGGAGCCTGCTTCAGATTCTGTATCTCCTCTCTGCCCCTCTCTCCCTCACGCTCCATCTCTCCCTCTCTCTCAAAAGTAAGTAAACATTAAAAAATAAATAAAGAGATATGAAAAGGGAAGTCACAGACTAAGAGAAGAAATTTCTAACACATTTATTCCAAACTGGACTTTTATCCAAAATATAAAAAGAACTCCTAAAAATCCAGAGAATCCAACAATACATTTTTTTTAAAAATTAGCAAAGACATGAACAGACTCTTCGCATAAGTTTATCTAAATGGCCAATAAACATACGAAAAGGTGCTCAACTTGATCAGTCAAAATCCAAATGACAATGTCATACCACAACCCTTTCAGAAAGGCTACAGTGAAAAGAAAATATTAAGTATTGGTAAGGATGATAGACAACTGAAATTCCCAAACATTCCTCGGAAGAGTGCTAACGTGTTCTAACCACATTAGAAAAATATTTGGCCACAAACAGCAAACTAGTCAAATTCCTTTCAACAGCAGAATGTATAATGATGTGTGGTATATTTACACAATACTACAATTTTTTTAATTTTTATTTTTTATTTTTTTAATATTTTTTAACATTTATTTTTGAGAGACACAGCGACAGTGTGTGAGCAGGGAAGGGGCAGAGTGAGGGGGGACACAGAATCTGAAGCAGGCTTGAGGCTCTGAGCTGTCAGCAACAGAGCCCAATATAGGCTCAAATTCATGAACTGTGAGATCGTGACCTGCGCCGACGTCAGACACTTAACCAACTGAGCTACCCAGGCACCTCAATTTTTTTAAAGTTTATTTATTTGAGAGAGAATGAGAGAGAGAGAGAGCATGAATGAGCATGGGGGAGGGACAGAGAGACAAGGAGAGAGAGAGAATCCCAAGCAGGCTTTGCACTGACAGCACAGAGCCTGATGCAGAGCTTAAACTTATGAACTGTGAGATCATGATGTGAGCCGAAATCAAGAGTTGGATGCTAAGCCATCCAAGTGCCCCTACACATTACCATAAAGCAATAATTCATGTCTGTACACATTAATAGCAATCATTTCACAAATACGATGTTGAGCAAAAGAAGTCAAACAGTGATGGCTTTATTTACACAAAGTACAAAAACAGGTAAAGCAAATCAGGACTATGGTTTCTCTTTGTGAATGTACTAAAAGGAAGCAAAACGAGATTACATGGGGTTCAATAACTCCCTCTGGGCAGGCATGACTTTGACATTTATTCATTCAATCATGCTTCCAGAACACCATCAGACCCTGTAATAAGCCTCTACAAGATATGTTAATATGGTTCACCTTCACAGTCACAGTTGTAATAAGGACCCTAGGTCTCAAAAAGCCACTAAAAGACCAATCGAAGAGGTACCCACTTTAGTCATGAGGTGCTAGTTGCTTACCATAACCATTACGTTTTCTGGTGTACCTTAAATAGGTTGCTATGGTTTTAGAATTATACTCGAAGACTTCTCAGAATATCAACTTGTTGGAACCCTTGTGAAAATGGTCCCACTATGTGGCAACAAGAGTGATAAACACATTGTTTATGGAACCCTCAGATTGAAATTTTATATAGCTAATTTCATATTAAAGAAGTTTTAGGGTTACAACAAAATTGAGACAAAGGTACAAAAATTTCCCATATACTCCTGATCCCGCATATGGATAGCCTCCCCTATTATCAACATCAGTCACCAGAAATTGCATTTTTTTTAACCAAGGATGAACCTATATTGACATATCATAATTACCCAAAGTCCACATTTTATCTTAGGATTCACTTTTGGTGATGTACATTCTGTGGGTTTGGACAAAAGTATAATGACGTATCCATCATTATAATATATAGAATATTTTCACTGCCCTAAAAACACTCTATGCTCTGCTTATTCATCTCTCCTCCCAACCACTCTGGCAACCACTGATCTTTTTATGGTCTCCACAGTTTTGCCTTTTCCAGAATTCCATAGAACTGTACTAAGTATGTAGCTTTTTCAAATTGGTTTCTTTCACTTAGTAATTTGCATTTAAGGTTCCTCCATGACTTTCATAGCTTGATAGTTCATTTGTTTTTACCAATGAATAATGTTCCATTGTCTAGGATTTTATTCATCCATTCACTTACTGAAGGACATCTTGGTTGCTTCTAAGTTTTGGCAACTATGAATAAAGCTGCTATAGACATCCACGTGCAAGTCTTCATGTGGATGTTTTCAAGTCCTTTGGATAAACGCCTAGGTGAATGACTGTTGGAACATTAAGATAAGAGTATGTTCAGTTTTTTAAGAAATCTCCAAACTATCTTCCAAAGTGGCTGTACCATCTTGATTTTCATCAGCAATGTTTAAGAGTTCCTGTTACTCCACATTCTCATCAGCGTTTGTTGTCAGTGTTTCAGATTTTGGCCACTTTAGTAGGTATGCACTAATATTTCAGTGTTGCTTAAACTTCCATTTCTCTGATGACATATGATGTGAAGAATCCTTTCATTTGCTTTTTGTTCTCTGTAGGTCTTCTTTGCTCAAGTGTATATGAAGGTTTTTGGCCCATTTTTTAAATCAGTTTGTTCATTGTGGAGTTGTTTTTTAAAGAGTTTGTATATTCTGGACAACAATTTTTTTATCAGGAATATCGTTTGCAAATATTTTCTCCCAGTATGTAGCTTTTCTTCTCATTCCCTTGACATTGTTTCTCACAGAGCAAGAGTTTTTACTTTTAATGAACTCAAGCTAGTCAATTATTTCTTTCATGGATCATATCTTTGGTTTCGTACCTAAAAAAGCACCATATACCCAAGTTGTCTAGTTTTCTCCTACGTTATCTTCTAGGAGTTTTATAGTTTTGCATTTTATGTTTAGATATGTGATCCACTAGAGTTAGTTTTTGGGAAGGATGTAAGGTCTGTGCCTAGATACTAATTTTTCTTTGCCATGTATATGTTGTTCCAGCACCATCTGTTGAAAAAACTATCTTTGCTTCATTATATTACCTTTGCTCATTTGTCAAAGATCAGTTGATTGTAGTTATGTGAGTTTATTTCTGGGCACTCTGTTCTACTGATCTGTCTATTCTTTTGCCAATCCCACACTGTCTTAACTACTGTGGCTTTGTAGTATATCTTGAAGTCATGTGGTTTCAATCCTCCAAATTAATTTTGTGTTTGCTATTTTTGGTCTTTGTCTATTCATATAAACTTTAAAATCAGCCTTGTCAATATTATAAAATAATTTGCTGAGATTTTAATTGGGATTGCATGAATCTAGAGATCACTCTGGGAAGAACTGAAATCTTCACATTGAGTTTTGTATCCATAAACATGGAGTATCTCTCCATTTATTTAGTTTTTCTTCTATTTTATTCATCAGTTTTGTAGTTTTCCTCATATAGATCTTTTAAATATCTCTTTTAGATTTATATCTAAGTATTTAATTTTTGGATACTAACGTAAATTTGATTGTGTTTTCAATTTCCAATTCCACTTATTCAATGTTGGTATATATAGGAGCTGATTTCATTGTGATAGCAAGAGATAGCTTTAATGAGAATGTGTAGGCCGAAGTGACATTTGAAAGATAATTAGAAATTAACTAATGGCCTTTAGGAGGAAGAGAACTTGCGGAGTACAGAAGAATGAATAAATGCTAGAGTACAGACAGTAAGGAAATTTACAGAATGATGTGGCTAGAGAGGCAAATAGAGGGAACTATATACAGGTGCTTAGTATTGTTTTTATATTACCAGACTTCTATTTTGAAAGGATTAGCACAGCTCTTGAATGGAGAATATACTGCAGCTGAACCAAGATGAGGGCTATATGTCCCAGAATGGATTAGAAAGCTATGGAGAAGTAAACTCCATACGTCTTGGCAATGTAATGGATATGGCAGAAAGATGCTTCAAAGAGGACCTGAGTGGAGCACCTGGGTGGCTCAGTCAGTCAAGTGTCAGACTCTTGATTTCCGCTCAGGTCATGATCTCACGGTTTCTGAGATAGAGCCCTGCATCAGGCTCTGCACTGACATTGTGGAGCCTGCTTGGGATTCTCTGTCTCTCTCTCTCTCTCTCTCGCTCAAAATAAATATTAAAAAAAAAAAAAAAAAAAAAAAAAAGAGGACCTGAGTGTAAGTGAGGTTACTTGTCTTAGGCAACTAATTCTGCAAATGGTCCTGTCATTTACGGAGATACAAAACACAAGAGGAAAGTCATTCTTGGGCATTATGAGTTTGAGGCCCCCACTAAGATTCTCAAGAAACAGGTAAAGTAAATATATGAATTTATAATTCTGGAGGTCAGAGACCTGGACTATTTATGTTAGTCATTGATATATAAATGGTAACTGAGGTCCCAGGAGTGGATAAAAGTAAGAATGTAGAATAAAAAGTTAAAACGGTCTTAAGGACTGCAAGATAGAATGGCAGAAAAGAGGGAAAAGAGCTTCTTTTCACTTGCACATTTTAGCCATTGAATTGCCCCCCCCCCCTTTCAAATACTGATCCTTCTCCTATGCTATGATTTCCATTCCTTCTATCTCATTCGGGTCCTTTGCTTTATCAGTTGTCTAGAATTATTTTCCAGTGCCTGTTTTCTTTTTCTCTTTAACAAAACTCCTCCCTTAAGCCTTTGTCATCTCCCTCCATCCCCCTTTAAGGAAAGCTTTCTAAAATGTAAAATGATCTACTTTTATAGACTATTTAACTTCATTTGCCATTCAATTCTAACATTTTTTTTTAATTCATTTTTGAGAGACAGAGAGTGAGCAGGTGAAAGGGAGAGAGACAGAGGGAGACACAGAATCTGAAGCAGGTTCCAGGCTCTGAGCCGTCAGCACAGAGCCAGACGCGGGGTTCGAACTCACACACTGTGAGATCATGACCTGAGCCGAAGTCGGCCGCTCAACCGACTGAGCCACCCAGGCGCCCCACCATTCAATTCTAAATATAATCATTTTACTTTTCAGTGTATCACTCCATCAAATCTTCCTTTAACAAAACCTGAGAAATATTATTACTAAATCAAATAAACACTTTTGAACTCTTATTTTACTTTCTGTTCCTATGCCCAGGTTTTAAATGTTCATATTCCCCCAAAGTTGACTCTTGGTTCTTTTTTCTTCTCATGTTAAAGTATGTATTTCCTTGGTGAGTTTATTCATTCCCTTGGGGTAAACTCCCACCATGTGCTAATTAATTTCAAATCTGTGTGCTTCATCTAGAGGTCCCTCTGTCACATAGCCCACTGTGTACTGGACATCTCTACTTGGATGCTACAAGGGTACCTCCAATTAAACATATTCAAAGCAGGGGCGCTTGGGTGGCACAGTAGGTTAAGTGTCCAACTTCAGCTCAGGTCATGATCTCACCGTTCCTGAGTTCGAACGCATGGGGCTCTGTGCTTACAGCTCTCAGAGCCTGGAGCCTGTTTCAGATCTGTGTCTCCCTCTCTGTCTCTGCTCCTCCCCCACTTGTGCTCTGTCCCTTCTCTCTTCTCTCAAAAATAAACATTAAAAAAAATTTAAATATATTCAAAACAGATTTTAAAAACTCATTTTATGATCTTCCATTTTGTAAAACAACTAACACCAAAATTCTGCTGTTATTTTTTATTCTTGATCCTCTGCCATTCACAAATCCATTCAAAGCAGAAACCTATTAGTCATCTTTGATTCCTCCTTTCAACTTTCCTTGGTCACATCAATTCTACTCCTAGTAATTTCTTAATTAATTCCATGTTTTTTATCCCAGTCCATTCTCTTCTAATATACTCTTAGCCAAAACATAACAATCAAATATGATCATTACATTACCACTTTACTTAAAATTTTTCAATGATTTACCATCTCCCATTATTTTTCCAAAAAAATAGAACCACAACATCCAGTCTCTTCTTAGCACTCTGTATAAATCATGAGAACTAACCTGAACAGAAGCAGTGGGTGCAGATTTATTGAAGGAAGTCTCCTCATTCTCTAATGGCTTTCATTGTCTGTAGTGCCTTTATCTCTTACACACCCTTCATTCACAGGAGTTAAACTTTCCCTTCAGGAGAAACTTCCCAAGGCCTCTCTCTCTCAGTCCAAGTTAGGTATCCTGCATTTGTACTCCTAGGATTTATAATATACTTCACTATCTTATTTACCCACTTTCCTCCCCCAACTATGACTCAAGGAGAAAAGAAACTAAGGATTCTTTCTCCTATAACCTGAATGCTTAGCATACTGCCTGGAATTTAGTATGTGCTCAATAAATGTCAATTATTAATTAAGTTGTTATTAATCATTATTAACACCACACCTAAAAATATTCTTTTAACTCTTCCCTTCCACAAAGGGATTATTCCTTTGTGAATAAGGGATTATTTACCAGTAATAAAACATTATTCCAATGTTTTATTCCAATGTTTTATTACTGGTAAATTCAAGTATTTGGCATCATTTGCTTTGTAAGCAAAAGTTTTGTCTTCACAAAAAAAATTAAGACAGATTAATTTATTCTATGATATGTTATACGAAAGATATAGCCTCATTTCAAGAATGCCTTTGTGTGCATATACAGCATGCTTTCCTAATTATAAAGTTGAAAAACAATTCTCCTAGTAATTCTAGTAGTTCTAGTAACAAAATAAACGAAGCATATCATTGCCATTAGAAAACTAAAGGGTGAAGTAAATGGAGTAGGAAACAGGGAATATGTAGTAAAGAAGCCTAAAAAATTCAGTCTTAGCAGTATTTCAAAGTTTTCAAGCAGCAAAATATCCAAGACCTTTCCATTGGATATTGGACTGCTTTGTTCCTTTATGTTTTGGCCTTCTTCGTACTTAGTCACCACAGGAAAATATTACTGTCAATCGTCCAATGTGTTCACTTTAGCTGCTATGCTGTTTTCTACGTGTTAATCTTATCTCCCCAAAATGAGAACATTTTTACTGTGATAGGCCTGAAATGACATATTAGATCTAAGCAGAAAGCACTCGACAGCTATTTATTGAATAACTTAGATCATAAATCTATACTGATGAAATATTCTAAATGAAAGCGTCTAAACCTTGATCAAGCTTTCCAGCTGATGTATTGTTAAAGAGTAAGGTGGTTTGGTTTGTTGTCTTAACATTTGACTTTAAAAACAAAAACAAAACCCACCAGCCACTATTTCACAATACTAATTGCAATTTATCAAATAGGCCTAAAAGTTTTAACAAGTCACTGTGATTTAAAACAATTCCATGGCAAGAATTTCAATGAGGTTGGATATATTTCGGAAGTATCATAGACCACTGTCAAAACCAATAATTTAGTAATGCAGGCATGATTTGGGAGTCTTTTTTAGTTTAGTCATTTATCATGAATACCTTTAAAAATCACTCCTCTATCCAGCTCAGTTTTGAGAAAAGTTTTAAATCCAAAGACACATCTCTAAATCACATCTATTTTCAGCACATAAAATTCTAATAAAAAGCTCTCAATTCAGAGTTCACAAATCACCAGAAAAAGAAAGTACGTACACATCCAATACTCACCAGTTTTTTTTTTGGGAAAGAGACCTCAAGTATTTTCTGTTATTTGCAGCTGCCTTAACAGCAAATGACAATTAAATGTGTGAACAAGGTTGTCAGAGTAACACTTGTCATTCACACTACTTATGGAAACGCGCCCCAAGACTTCCAGAAGCACTAATTAAAATTAACGAAAGCTTCTCACGGGGACTTGTCAGAGAAGTACATTTTGTCATTTGCTGTTTGAGACAGAGAAACCAAAACGCCTCAAAGCTCAAGAGTTTCCCCCCTAAGGTCTAAATCCAACCCACCTCTCTGTCATTGACACTGACGGACTGAGCCCAGATGCTGAGCAAGCAACTCATTAAGAGTTCCAATTCTTCAATATAACACAACCATTCCGAGAAAAAGAAAAGAAAAGAAAAGAAAAAAAGGAAAAATCCAATCCTGATGTTAAAGGCGGTATGAACTTTCTCTCAGAAATCAGAAGAGAAAGAGGCGAGGGAAAAATATCTTTTCCCTTTACCAAAAAGCGGAGAAAGGTGCAATTTCCCACTAGTAGCTGCTAGATATACCGCTCTTTTACTAGCTTTTTCTTTAACTCAGAGTGAATCCTCAAAACGAGAAAAATTTTGAACACTACCCACCTCTAGCCCCAAAGAACCAAGGAAGCCTCTCACCCAGGACTCAGGTGGGCCTTTCTCACCTGGGCCCCAGAAAAGTCCGCCGTCCCCACGCAGAGCTCACTTTTCAGCAATACTCCTTGCGATTGGTTGACTACAAAGAGAACTCTCAATCCTATTGGCCACGAGACCCGCGGTAGTGGGCCAGGAGGCGGGAGTTTGGGGCTGGCTCTGACAGGCCCGCTGCTTGAGTTCCCAGAGTTCCTATTGGGTCAACGCGGGAAGCTCCAAGATGGCGGCAGCGGCGACCTGCGGCACCGGCACTGGGAGTACTGGCTCTATGGTGGCTGCAGGCAGCAAGAACAACGTCACCAGTTTCCAGAGGAGGGGTCCTAGAGCCAGCGGTCCCGACAGCAGCTGTTCTCGACTGGTGTCCATCGCGGGCACACGACCGTCGGTACGGAATGGACAGCTGCTGGTGTCAACTGGGCTCCCAGCCCTGGACCAGCTCTTAGGTCGGTTCAGAACGGAGA
Source organism: Paguma larvata (assembly GCA_030068075.1). Classification (NCBI taxonomy): domain Eukaryota; kingdom Metazoa; phylum Chordata; class Mammalia; order Carnivora; family Viverridae; genus Paguma; species Paguma larvata. The sequence goes on from CM057831.1 coordinate 82,712,880, forward strand.
TTTGGGCTCAACAGAGGGAAAACTTAGGGAGGGCACCCGCCGGGGGAGCCACCCTAACCTCCCATCTCTCTCTGACCCCTCAGCCTTCGGACGTAGGGAAGAGTCCAGTCTGATAGAGATGGAGGGGAGGAAGGGTTACGCTGAGACTTTTAAATGCTGTTACCACTTTCTACCGCGTTTCTGGCTCACCAGCCTTTTCTAGGCTATGACGGGATCCCTACATGTTTGGGGTTTTTTTCTGTCTTTTTTTTTGTTTTTTGTTTTTTCCTTGAAATGCTGCCTAGTAAGGGGCAATCATTAATATTTGGAGACGGTTTGGCCTTCTTCTCTAGGATCGCCTCCTGATCTCTGATTGCACCCTTCTGTCAACCCCAGGTAGTTCATGGTTTGGCCTAACCTATGAAAGTTTATATCATTGTGAGAGATGGGCTTCATTAGAAAATGCTGAAAAACGTAACTTCCCTTCTTTCACCGCCAGGCTGCTTATCTCCTGGTTTATCTCCTCTTTATCTCCTGTAAACAAACTCTATTGGCTTTAAGGGAATGGATGTTAAAGGCTTATCTGGATCTAAAGTAATTAAAGCCTGTCGTTGATATTGATGGTCATACTAATGTCTGCATTAAATATATGTATTTTTTTTTGTTAATTTTTTTCTCTATATATTTTGCCTCCCAGAGTTAAATTTCAAACGATACGTTTAAGGTTAATTCACATTTTAATGAGAAAAATCCAGTTCTTAGACCTTCCTGTATAATCTCTGTAATTTTTCATGAGAAGCCTGCTGAAGAAGAGCTTGTTTCATAACTGTTAGGTTGCAAAGATTGACCACATGAGATTGGTAGGACAGAGCTGCTGTGTTACGAGCTGGTAAATTAGTTAGTTCCTATCAGAATGTTTCTTCATTAAAACCGGTCTATGTTTATATTTCATAACTTGTATATAGTACGTGATATGTGTCAGTTAAATCTTGTACACTTTCATAAAATATTACAAATGACATTGCTCGTTCTTTTACTTCACTTGACATTTCTCCCTTTTTTACCCTTCAAGGTACACTTTTCAGGTAGGTTTAGTGCAAAGGAAATTGAAAAGGCAAGCAAACTATGAGAAAGAGTGTGGCTTCTTGCCTCTGTTACTTCGTGTCCTTAACTTGATCCTGGTTATTTCTACATGAATTTAAGTATTTTCACTTAATTGTTTTAAGTCTATTGCCTTCCTCAATTTCATAGTACTAAAAACAAATGATTCAAAATATCTAGTTAGCAAATATTTATCTCTTTTTTCCCTAGTGAGCTTTTTTGGTGTCGTCCTGTATTTGAACTTGAAGCTTGAAAGCTGTTCTTAGTCCTTGCCTTTTATTTTATTTTATTTTTTAATTCAGTGGGGATCTGTAACTTCATTCACTTGATCCTGAAACTCTTCAAACAAAAAGGTCACATTTCTGACATTATACCTTCAATTTCTCATTAGAATAACAAAATGCCTAGCACAATTCATGGCATATAGTTGATTCTCATTAAGGTCTTGATGGAAACAGAAACCTGGACAAGAGAATATGAAACATGTAGGTTAAGTTATGTATTTGAGCTCTGAAAACAGACTCAAATACAGTAATGTGAACAGAGTCATAAAACCAGAGACAGTCTATCCAGGCTGATCTTTGGGCTTCAAATTTAGTGTTCACTATGCTACAGCTGTTTCAAATTTTTGAGAACTCTTTTAAGTGGCTTTAAGCATTTATCAAACCTAAGACCAATAGTTTAAGTATGTGTCTTAAAGCACCCACCAAAAAGTTAACCCAAAGCACCTTCTTATGTGTGCTTAATGATATAATGATATAAACAATGATATAAACTTGAACTATAATTTAAAAGCTTCCAGATTTGCTTGCGGGGGACCCTAGTATTTAGTGCAACAAGCTTATGCTAAAAATTGGTGTAATTGAAATAGGTATCAATTTTTGGATATTTTGAAATATATTGCATGTATACAGTTAATTTCCAAAGTGCACAGAAGCTGAAGAGGTTGTTATAATAGAAGTTAGTACATTTGGAATAATAAATATGTCTAGAAGTATTTTAGTTGTTAACTTCTTAATGACATTTTTGTATTTTGATTTTTTTATTTTGTATAGCTCTATAGAGCAAATCCGTTACATTTGTTTTTCATTAAAATATTATTTGAAAGTGAAACATTTGGCTGCTTATGTGTGTACACATAAATATAAGTAATTCAGATTATATTGTTATTCTAAAATATTATTTGACTCAGATTGTGACAAGCCTAATATAACCATATTATAACAAAATTTAATGATCCTAGGATGTTATGATACCAGAATGGTGAAACTATGCTATAACATTGTATTTATTATCTAAATGTATTCTGTGGTTACTGTGTAACAAGTAAATATTGTATTGTCACTGCTATGCAGTGCAGTGATATTTTGCTACTGCCACTGTGATGTCAATGTAATTTTAAGCATAGATGCAAAATATATTTAAATATATATTTGAATATATTACACAGGCAAATCAAATGTTGGTCATTTGAACATATGCTAATATTTCCATTCATATTCCCAAGTGCTTTATAAATTTGAGGATTCTCTATATCGTCTTTTAAATATGATCTAATCATATTAAATACTGTTGTTCTGACAGCCTAAATTTTATTAGATATTGATATACATTTTCCAACTTGGCTACATTGAAATTTTTTCAAATTCTTAGATTTCCTAACTCAGGTTCCCAACCTTGCCTTTTCAGTATATTTATGTTGTTATATGAGGACGCTATCTGTAAATATTTCATTTTCCTTCTTCCAAAGATTTCCAAACAGTTTACAATAGGTGAAGGGTTCTGGCAGAATTTCTTTTTTTCTAAGATGAAAAATATAGCTCATCCTAGGACCATATTGTCTAACCTGAAGGAAATTCTTCCCAGCCTCATCCTTCAAAAGGTACTTGAAGAAAGTGATTTCTCAGGTTTGACTGGCTTAACTTTTGTGCTGTGTGTAACTTACTCAGTGTTGGCCGTCAAATGAATAGAAGATAGGGATTTGGGATAAATAATAGTCCAGGAAGAATACTCCAAAGAAGCTTGATGGTCGCTGCCATTTTCAGCATGAATGTCAAAAAGTAAAAATAGTGGTGGGCTTATTTCCATTGCACCACTGTGTCTTAATATAGAGTGTGGAATGTACTTTGAGTTTGGACTGTATATTAAAAATAATCCTGGTTGTGATCTTTTAGCAACTGATATCTGTACATTTAAGGAAAATGTAGCTTATGCCTTTGTATTGTTATATAAAATTGTTTCATATAATTTAAACTATAGAACCGTTCTCACTGTTAATAGTTTTTTCTATTTTATTTCCCATATTTGCCCAGCTAATAGTTGTGATAATCAAGAGTTGTCAGGATATTTACTACCTCCTAGTGAGAGAAGAAGAGTAGGCTTGTTAATGAAATAAACTGCAATTTAATTCGAGGTATGGCATTAATTAAGTAGTTAAGGACATTGCTATGAACAAGGAAAGATATGAACTTTTCGTACATTTTATTTCCCTAAAATGACCTATAATTTCATACAAAACTATTCCTTTTATAGAAAGCACTAGAGAGAACTGATATAAATCAATGTTATCTTTCATGACTTTCATTCTTGTCTCTTTTATGTCCTGTAACTGAAAAAGGAGGTGTCCTTGTAAAGAATCACTTCTGGGCCTTCATATCCTAATATGTTAAGTTGATCTTGCTTACCCAGAATTTATAGCTTAACTAGAGATTTGTTTTGGGAAGTGTATGGGGATTGAATTTTCTCCCTCAAAAATCATTTTCTGAGGTCCCTAACTAGCTCATTCGGTAGAGCATATTCCTCTTGATCTCAGGGTTGTGAGTTCAAGCCCCACGTTGGATGTGGAGTCTACTTAAAAAAACAAATCATAAGAATGCCTGGGTGGTTCCATCAGTTAAGCATTGACTCTTGGTTTCTGCTCAGGTCTTGATCTGAAGGTTGGTGGCATTGAGCCCTGCATGGGGCTTCATGTTGTCAGAGCCTGCTTGGAGTATTCTCTTCCTCCTCTTCCCCCATGCGTGCACATGCTCTCAAAATAAATAGACATCTAAAAAAAAAGTTGTAAAACACAAATTAAAAAATGTTTAAATCATTTGCTAATTATTCACAGAAATAAAAAAATAACCCTTCATATTTTAAAAATCATAAAGTTGGAAAATAATTGTCAATAAGATCTTAAATTTTCTGGTAATGTTTTTTAAAGTATTAGATTTTTTTCTAGTTTTAAGACAAAATGCTGTATCAATTTTTGAATTAAAAACTTTCATGAAATTAACACTTTAGAAGAATCTTCAAGCTTTCAAACTCGTTATCTTACATGTTGATAAGCTATTCTACCTGTATTTTTAATAAGCTGGAAATAGACTTATAAAGAAATCCATAAGTAAAACCTAGAGTTTATTTGCTTAGTGACTTCAGTGTGATGAGTTCTCAAAGATCTGATTAAAAGAGAAAGGAGGCAATAAACAAGACATTTAACTCCTTATGTTTCATCACAGAAATAAGATGATTGCTTCCTTTCCTTAAGTTACTTACCTGTCAAACATTTTAGTGAACTATTGGGAAAAGATAGTCTATTTTAATTGGGTACTATTAATGTGAAATCTGTGTCGCTTTTCAAATAAAATTACTAATGGATGTTTGCATTTAAAGATATATTAAAATGAGCTTTGGTTCAATGTGGCATGTCAAGATAGCCTGTCATGGTCGGTTGCTTAAGCTTTGTATATTTTGATAAAGGCATGGCTACAAACTTGCTCAAACTTACTCTAGTTTAAAAGACAGAACCTCAGTATATCAAGTAAGGTATATCAAAATACCATATATAAACAAGTATTTTAGGGAAGTATGAGGTCTTGTCACACTGGAATTTGGAAGAATAGAAGAACTTCGCTGCTATATGTGTCTGTGTATGTCCATGTCACACAATAAAAACCTGATTTTTAAAATAGTAATAAGGTGACTTCATCTTATTCCCCATGACCAACCTTCAAAATGACCAAACTTTACTTGAGCCCTCCAAATTTGCATCTAGTAAATTCACATAATAGAGCCCTTTAGAAGAAAAGAAATTACCTTTTTTAAAAAAAAACTTTTTTTTTTTTTTTAATTTTAGAGAGAGAGTGTGTTAGTTGGGGGGAGAGAGAGAAAGAGAGAGAGAGAGAGAGAGAGGGAGAATCTTGAGCAGGCCCCAAGCCCAGGGTCGATTATAATGCGGGACTCAATCTCAGGACCCTGAGGTCATGACCTGAGCCAAAATCAAGAGTTGGATGCTTAACCAACTAAGCCACCCAGGCACCCAAAAACTTCCTTTTTGCAAGAGAAGTTCTGATAGTATATTAAGATGACTGGTTGAAGTCATTAAAATGTCCTCATTTTGTGTTGTTTTAAGTAATGTTCAAATTTTCCAAACATTAGAATTTAAATGTACATGTGATTTCAAAATTAAATTGTGACATTTCCTAATTTGTCAGAAACAGTGGATTACTTGAATCATTCTTACAGAAAATTGCCTTAGTATACACTCATGTGTATAATGCTTTGCTTAACTAGTTCATCAATGGGAAGTATTCTTACTAAGTCTTATTATTATAATGATCACTATCACATAATGATAAATCTTTAACGATTTGTTCTAATTATAAAATAATTACCAGCATGGTAACACCTCTTACTGAATACTTCTCTGAGTCAGACACTTCAGCTAGGTATCACTTCATTTACTCGGGAAACTATTCCTTAATCTGTTTGTATCATCCCACTGTGAATAACAGTCACGAAAAAAATCTTTAATTCTTTAACTCTTCCACTTATACTATGCCTTACATAAATTCTTAATTTGAAGCTATGTGACTGTAGACCCAGGGATGTTTAGATAAGAAATCTAAATGTTTCCTCTAAGAAATAACTTAAGGAAAGAAAAGCAGCTAACTTTTATAGTACCTGCTCTAGACTTGACACTGCAGTATCTGCCATGTACATGGATTAGTTCATCTTAAATATACACAGATGGTGATTAGGTATTTAAATACTTGTTTGTAAAGGAAAGTACAGAAATAAAGGAAAGTAAAATGCTCCACATAGATCAAAAAATCAGTAGCAGTCAATATGTAGCACAAACTGTAAAAGTAAACATTAAGCCTAATCTTATCTCAGAAAATCTTTTTTTCTCTGATCCTTTATTGTTGTTATCATCCTCTATATTTCAATTTATGTGAATCTTTTAGTGAGAACAACATTTGAACTTATCCTATATAGTCACATTCTTTGAAACATAACATTTATGCATATTTGCAAGGCCAAAATGTAAACACTTTCAAAGGAAATTTCATACTAAGTTTTTCTATATAATGTTTGCCACTACAAAATTTGTTGCGGGAAGAGTTCTTTATTAGTATTCTGTTTCTTTCCCGGTTTTGTGCACCAAAACCAAAAAACACGAGTAGGATTGACTTAAATTGTCCAACAGTTTTGAGTATTTTCTTTTTTAATTATTTTAAATATATTTCATTCTTTGAAATACACATTTTATTCTTTGTAAGTGAATTTGCTAGTATAGTTCGTAACATAAATTGCAAATAGCAGTACTTTTACAAATGTTTTCATCAATGTTGCACAAGATATTTGTACTCAAATGTCTTTTTAGTGTAGTTTTAGTCTCCTATAATTTGATTTTAAATTGATTTTTAATGAATCCCTATTTGAGTTATATGCTCATGATCATATTACCCTAATTCAAGTATTCAAAAGAACATTTCCTTCTATTATTAAAAATGTATTTTATGATTGTGACCTTTTTGTTTGAAATACAAAAGTATTGTTCATTTTAAATTCTAAATATATTTGAGAGTATGCACAGTCTTTGCGTATATTATTCATAATGAAAAATATAGTTTTAATTATCAGGGCTATTTTCACCCAAGGCTTATTAAATGTGAGGGTAAATAGTAAAGTGGAATTTCTTTTATAATAACCTTTCTTTTTTATGTTGTACTTCTGTAGTATTAAGTTACTGTGAACATTTAGGTCTCGGCTATTGAGTTAATTTATTAACAAGTGCTAAATATAACATTACTGAAACACGTAACCACGTTTATGTTGAATGCTGCATGGTCCTATCACAGGAGAAAGGAGGATAGTACAGTATATTATGAAAGTAATTGTAATGTGTAGTGTGTAATTACATATAATATGTAATTATTTCATAATAGCACCTTAAGCAAAGTATTGCAAAGGTAATTAAAATGTTGTTCTCATCTGCAATTTTAAAGTTACTGAAGAAGCAGTTCTTGATAAAGCTTAACTTTTGCGCTAAAGATAATGTGTATAAAAAGGTAGCTAGATTAATTTTCTTCTTGATTTTGTTTCACTTCCAGGTGGAGGTTTGGCCGTTGGAACAGTTCTTCTAATTGGTTAGTATGGCATACACACTTTATTCTTCCTAAACAGAGTTTTCTGTTGTGCATAATGATTTTATAGGTTTGCTTACTCTGATATCAAATATATAACTTTTATAAGAGTTAAGGTAAATTAGAGAGGAAATGCTTTAAGTTTTCATTTAAATTCAAATGCTGATCTGAACTTGAAATAAATGAAGCAAGTATATCTAAAAAGATAGCTCTTATAATTTAAAAATGTTCACCGTACATTGTCCTCCATTTTTTTAAAAAAGGTTAAAATCATTGCCAATTGATATTTTCTTAAATTTTTGGAGAATCTCTGTATTTGTATTTATAGTGGAATTGATACAGTGATTAATCTGAGAAGCTGATGTACCAATAGTGCATTGTATATATATCATACATTTTTATCATTTTCTTCTTATTGAAAGAAAAATAAGAGACCAATAATCATATTTTGTTCATCTTTAAAGATCAATGGTTCTTATTTAATTATACATTCATAATCCCATTTGCCTTATTGTTTAGTTTAGATCATAGAATCTTGAAATTGAAATAAACCTTGGCAGTTATGTAGTCAAAGCTCTCATCTAGCCACAAATCACTTTTCCATCTAGACACAAATCACTTTTCCATCATTCTTGACAGTAGCAAACACCATTTGAATACAGATTATATAGTTTAAAGGGCTCATTACCTCACAAAACAATGCATTCTTGTTGAAAATGCAATAATATTAGAAAGTTCTTCATATTCATGTTTAATCTGTATAATTTAACAGATTTGTTGTTCCTAATCTTGTCCTCTGGTATAATACAGTTTTAATTTATGTACTTTTTCACATGACACTCTTAAAATATTTGAAAGTACCTATTTTATCACCTCAGATCTTCTCTAAATGAAATAGTTTCTTTGTCTGTTTTTTATGTATCGTGGTTTTCACGTTCCTCAGTCTCCTGGTATGTTCTTTAGTCGCACCTGTCAGTCTGACCTCATGTCTTCAACTATGCTCAGAACTGAATACAATATTCCAAATTTAGTATGACCTATACTCAGCATATCGAGACTATAAAATCTGATAATCTAGATAGAATTATTATTTCTATGCACCAATAAAGTTGCTTTATATTCATTGACTTCTCTTAAGATAGCATTGAGATGTGTTAAGTATTTTAGAAAACTCTGCTCCAGGAATGATTAAAATGCAAAATGGTGTGGGGCGCCTGGGTGGCTCAGTTGGTTAAGCATCCAACTTTGGCTCAGGTCATGATCTCACAGTTCATGGGTTTAAGCCCCATGTGCTGACAGCTCAGAGCCTAAAGCCTGCTTCGGATTCTGTCTCTCCCTCTTTTTGCCCCTCCCCTGCTCACGCTCTATTTCTCTCTGTCTCTCTCAAAAATAAATAAACATTAAAAAAAATTTTTTTAATTATTTTATTTTTAATTTATTTTATTTATTTATTTTTTTAGTGTTTATTTTTGAGAGCGAGAGAGACAGAGCATGAGTGGGGTAAGGGCAGAGAGAGAGGGAGACACAGAAACTGACTCCAAGGAGTCAGCACAGAGCCTGACGCGGGCTCGAACTCACAGATGTGATATCACAACCTGAGCCGAAGTCGGAGGCCTAACCGACTGAGCACCCAGGCGCCCCTAAAAAAATTTTTAAAAAGGCAAAATGGTAGTGTATAAAATTTGCCACGTACATAAGCATTTGTCTGATAAACGAAGCACTATGTGGAAAACTCAAAAGAGATTTGTGGTACTTCTTACTCCCCATCTCTGCTGGATAGTTGAAAAGTAATAATAATAATAGTGAGAGCTCCCCTTTATTTAAGTTTCGCTATGGGTGTTGTGCTAAATGTTTTATACACAGTTTTTTCCGTAATATAACAGCCTTATAAGATGCTACATGTAATCCATATTATTCCCATTTTATATTTTAAAAAGTAAGATTCAGAGGAGTGAAGTAACTTTCCCATTATCATGTAGCTCGTGAGAGAACTAGGATTTGAAATCTCATATGACTGAAAAGTTCATATTTTTTGTAACTGTGCTCTGTAGCTATTTTAATGCTTCATTTAATGGTCACAAACAGTAAAATAGAAGTATTATGCCATTTTAGAATAAAGGATTAAGTAGTAAATAATTGTGGGCTTTTTCTTTTAGTAAATTTTCAAATTTCTAAACTTGAAAGAGTCTTAATTTAATTAATACACAGTAAGGATACAGGATGCAGCCTTGCCAGAATTCCTTGCTTTAAGAGAACAAGTTGGTGTTGCCAGAAAGGAGGATGGTGGAGAGATGGGTAAAATAGGCGAATGGGAGGGGGAGATACAGGCATCTGGTTATGGAATGCGTACATAACAAGGATGAAAGGCAGAGCGTAGGGATTCCAGTCAATGGTAGTATAACAGTGTTATATGATGAGAGATTGTAGCCACACTTCCGGTGAGTGTAGCGTAAGGTATAGAGTTGTCAAATCACTGTATTGTATTCCTTGAAATTAATGTAACATTGTGTGTCAAGTAAACTTCAATAAAAAAAACAATAAAGCAAAATATTTTTTTTAAAGAAAAAACTCTTGTTTTACATTATCAGCATTTCTTCATTCCAGTCAGAAAGTTTTATCTCCATAATAATAAAATACACAGGGGGCGCCTGGGTGGCTCAGTCGATTTAGCGACCAACTTCGGTTCAGGTCATGATCTCGCGGTCTGTGAGTTCGAGCCCCACGTCGGGCTGTGTGCTGACAGCTCAGAGCCTGGAGCCTGCTTCGTATTCTGTGTCTCCCTCTCTCTCTGCCCTTCTCCTGCTCACGCTCTGTCTCTATGTCTCAAAAATAAATAAACGTTAAAAAAAATTAAAAAAAAATAATATGTACAGACTATTAAGATTTTTTATGACATGCAATATTTATTAAAGAATGGTTTGTATAGTTGCATCTTATTGCTATCTAAAATGTATTAATTTTTCATTTTTTTAAAATTTATTTGTTTATTTTGAGAGAGAGTAGGGGAGGGGCAGAGAGAATAGGAGAGAATCCCAAGCAGGCTCTGCACTGCCAGCGCAGAGCCCAACCATGAACCATGAGATTGTGACCTGAGCTGAGATCAAGAATCAGATGCTTAACCAACTGAGCCACCCAGGTGTCCCTAAAATATATTAATTTTTAAAAATCATGCCTTTGAGTCATGTTGGTCCTGTGCGCAGTCATCATTTTTAACCCAATCATTAATTTCCACGCAGCTCTTGGTGGCAAAATATTTGCCAGTTTCTTTCGAGCCATTTACTTTGATCACTACAGTAGAATTTTCTGGACATTTACCTAGTGCCCAAGTCCCTGAATAATATATAACATATAAGAAAAAGTTAAGTAAAATATGTTCTATAAAATATTTGTGTCACCCATCAGTTTTTAAGGACTTGGGGTACAGAATTATTCCTCACAGTAGATGCACGAGGGAGAAATACCCTGTAATTGAGAATTTCTAGAAATAGTACTGTCAGTCTCATTTTTAAAAACTTATCTTTTAGTTAAGGATTATTGAAGGACTTTGTAGAAGATATAATTCACAGTTTTAATATCAATAAATAAATAGGTAAAATACAAAAGGGTATCTAGAGAAGATTAGGTTGTCACTTGTTCATCCCCATACCTAGAGACAGTACTGTCCTGGTATCTTCCCCCAATTTTTTTTTTATTTTTTTTAATTTTTTTTTTAATTTTATTTTTGAGATAGGGAGAAAGAGACAGAGAGACACAGAGCGTGAGCAGGGGAGAGGGGCAGAGAGAGGGAGGGAGACACAGAATCTGAAGCACTTCCCCAAATATTTTTACTTAAGAAATAAACTTGCAAGCACTCTGCTTCTTCCACTTAATACATCTTAGCAATCAGTCCATGTGCATTCATATGCCTCATTCTTCTAACAGCTGCATAAGATTTCATTATATGAATGTGCCATAACTCGTTTAAATAATTCTCTACAGGGGCGCCTGGGTGGCTCAGTTGGTTAAGCACCAACTTCGGCTCAGGTCATAATCTCACAGTTTGTGTGTTGGAGCCCCGCGTCGGGCTCTGTGCTGACAGCTCAGGGCCTGGAGCCCGCTTTGGATTCTGTGTCTCCCTCTTTCTCTGCCCTTCCCCTGCTCACACTCTGTCTCTCTGTTAAAAGTAAATAAACATTAAAAAAAATTAAAAAAAAATAATTCTCTACAGATGAATTTGAGTTCCATATTTTTACTGCTAACAGTGCTATTATACATAATCTTGTATATGAGTTTTGCATACTAGTGTAAATATCTGTAGAATTGGGCACCTGGGTGGCTCAGCTGGTTGAATGTCCAACTCTTCCTTTTGGCTCAGGTTGTGATCCCAGGGTCATGAGATCAAGCCCCATATCCGGCTCTGCTGAGCATAGAGCCTGCTTAAGATTATTTCTCTCTCCTTCTGCCCCTCTCCTGCTCATGCTCTTTCTTTCTAAAATAAAATTTTAAAAAAAATATTTAAAAAAATATCTGTAGAATAAATGCTAAGATATAGACTTGCTTACTTGAGGCATGTTAAATTGTATTGGATATTATTAGATTGCTCTCCCAAGAGATTATACCATCTTTTCCTTCAGTCAGTCAGCAATTGTAAGAATACACCAGTGAATTTACCCTCACCCTGACAACACTGTATCTTATCAAACATTTAAATTTTTACCAGTCCAAACAAGTGAAAAGTAAAGAATGGCATTTCATCATTTGGGCTTCAGACTTATCTCTTTAATAACTAAAACTCTGGGAAGTTCTTATAATAATTTTTAAAATGTGCAACTGAAATTTATTTATTTATTTATTTATTTATTTATTTATTAAAAAATTTTTTTTAAATGTTTATTCTTGAGAGACAGAGTCGAGTGGAGGAGGGACAGAGAGACAGAGACAAAGAATCCAAAGCAGGCTCCAGGCTCTGAGCTGTCAGCACAGAGCCTGATGAGGGACTTGAACCCACTAACTGTGAGATCATGACTGAGCCGAAGTTGGACACTTAACCAACTGAGCCACCCAGGAACCCCTAAAATGTGCAACTAACTTTTAATTCTTTTCTCCAGTGGAAGTATCTGTGAATGATACTAAGAATCCTGTGATTATTAGTAATCGATTCAGTGAATGTTCATTGAACACACAGGTATATACATGCTAGATATTGGGGTTATGAATATAAATAAAATACTCACTTCCCTTATGGAACTTTGCACCTGTGGAGGAGACATATGTAAAGCAAATAATTACTATAAGTTAAATACCATAATAGATGTATCTATTATTATTACATTTTAACATTGGCTGTAGCTAGAACAAGGGACTCCTATTGATTTTTATATATTGATCTTTTCACCAGCAACTTTTGGATGGTTTATAGATTCACTTGCATATTATAATTGGGCAATCATCTTCTGCAAATATTGACAATGTTATTTCATAACAGATTTTGGTATCCATTTTGGTATCTGGAAGTGGGTACTTCCATAACAAATATCAAAAAATATGGGAGTGGCCTTGGAACCAGGTAGTAGGCAAAAGCTGGAAGGATTCTGAGGAGCATATTAGAGAGAGAGCCTAAATTGCCATGAACAGATTGTTAGTAGGAATACTGTACTCTGATGACAGTGAGAGCGAAAAGGAACTGAGATTCCTGTTACTGAAAGCTGGAGGATGGGGGATCCTTGTTATATAGTGGCAGAAAGCATAGTGATATTGTTGTCTGCAGTTATATGGGAACAAAACACATATATGCCTAACGAACTTGATCTAGCAAAGGAGATTCTTTTATAATGAGTTATAAGAAAAATTCAGACAAGAATAATTAAAGCATAGTAACAGATTAAAAAAAAAAGTCTATCTCTGATGAAATATCAATTCACCAATGTTTTTATTATATTTGGTATTCAATAACTATTTGTTGAATTAATGATTAAATACAAGGACATGACAAGTATAAGACAAAGGCCTTGCCTTTATAGTCTGGTTTTTCTATAAAGCTAATACTTTGTATCTTCTCAGTAATATTTACGCTGTACTATGAACTTCTATGTGTCTAAGATTTTTGAAAATATGTATAACTGCGGTAAACTTAGTTTCATCATTTATTAGCTTGTTTTCCTTAGAAAACGTAAAGCAAAATTTGGTAAACATTTTCACATTTTTGAAAGATTACATTAGAAGAAGGAGTTTTATATACTAGGTTCTCTACTTTTCTTCATTCCCAAGTCAATACAACTGGCACAATAGATGAAATTTGCCTTACAAAAATGGATGAATAGTTCTAAATACAAACCAATTATGGAGTTTTAAGGTCAGTGTTTGGTAGCATAGGACATTACTATATTGCTCATCACTCAAAGATTTTTTTATTCCAGACGTTGAAGAAAGTTAAAGCATGAAGATGGTTTGCATTAATAGCTTATCACTTATAGATTGTCAGTTTTTAAACCATTTCTCTTCAAACAGACTCACTTACTAAAGCATGTACATAAGTGTGCATGAGTATGGACCTGCAGAGCAGTGTATTTACGATTTCAGTAGCAATGAACTATGAATACTAGAGATTGTGAGCACTGCCAGAGACTCAGGGTAGGTCTTCTTTAGACCTTCTGAATACAGCTAAATAAGTGAATATGAATTTATAACAGACCATTCTCAATTGAATAAGTAAGGGATACCTACATTTACTTAGAAAATCAAAGATAGATTTTTTCTAAAATATGTTTCATTCTTTAGTACTGGACTGGGTTTCGAGATGTTTTATATTTAAATGCTTTCTGACAGTTGGTACAAGGATAAATTTGGGACATCTTAAAAGTATCAAAAGTGAAGGAATGGCATAAATATTTAGAGTTTTTACAGCTTCTTTTAAAATAAAGGATCTTGATCTGTTTGCAGAAATATTGAGCATCAAAGAGATTTAATGGAACTTGCCAGTAATTAAAATACAAGTTATGTGACATTTATGAGCCCATTATTTTTAAATTAATCTCATATGCTAATTATATCATTTTAGTTTTAGAAGTAGGAGATAAATGATATGCTTTTAGACAATTAATTACAACTAGCTATGAGTGTAACTTTTGTATTAGTTACCTATTACTGTGTAACCATATTAACACAAACTTAGCTGTAAAATAACACACATTTGTTATCTCATGATTTCTGCAAGTCAAGAATCCAAGCACATCTCATAAGGTGCCTGCAAGCCAGCGGTCAAAGTCAGGCCTGGGTTCTCATCTAAAGGTTTGGCGGGGGAAGGATCTACTTTCAAGGTTACGTGGTTGTTGGCAGCCTTCAGTTCCTTTTTGGCTATCAGTCAGAGGCTACCTCTCCATAGGATAGCTCACAACATGGTATCTTATTTCTTCAAAACCAGTGAAGGAAATGTATCTCAGCAAGACAGATGTTAACAGTCTTATGTAACAGAAGGGGTGACATCCCATCACCTTTGCCATATTCTCTGTTTAGAAACAAGTCACAGCTTCCACACATACTCGAAAAGAGAGGTTATACAAAGGCGTGAATACCAGGAAATAGCAATCATGGGGCTCACCTTAGTATCTGCCTTTCTCAGGACACCTGGGTGATTTAGTCCATTAAGCATCCAACTTTGGCTCAGCGCATGATCTCACGGTTTGTGAGTTTGATCCCTGCATCAGGCTCTGTGCGGACAATGGAGAACCTAGAGCATGCCTCAGATTCTGTGTCTCCTTCCCTCTGCCCCTCCGTTTCTTTCTCTCAAAAATAAACAAACACTAAAAAAATTAGAATCTGCCACTTTTCACAATTTTTATTTGTTTATTATTTCATGTAATGGCACAAACAAAGCACTCTCAATATACCTCTCACAAGGTATTATAATATTTTCTTGTCAATTGCCTTGAACCTTTTTGAAATTGCTGAGCTATATTTTTTCTCTACACCATGTAATGAATTCTGAGCATTTTCGTTATTATGCACGAGTTGGCATACGACAGCCTGTGGGCCAGTGACGTATCTATAAATAAAGCTTTACTGGGACACAACCATGCTTAATGATTTGTACATTGTCTATGACTGCTCCTGTGGTCACAACAGCAGAGATGAGTAGTTTCAACAGAGACTGTATGGTTCACAAGCCTGAAATACTTATTTTCTAGAAAAAGCTGGCCAATATCTGTTTTTTGTATTGTATTTTGTATTTTTCTTAATTTATTTTATATTAGTACAACTTGTCAAAAGACTAAAATAAGACAAACTGGTATCCATGCAGTTCTTTAGTAAAACCGCCCGACCTTTTCCCCCGAAGCATCTAAGCACCTACACTGTGTTTGGCCCCTCTAGGCAGTATAAATCTTGGTTTTTACCCTTTCTCAACTTAAACTGGATATTGGTTGCACATGGAATAAATAAGAACAGTACATATACAATATGCAGATGATTTTACAGACATAAGAGATATGGAAAAGGCTTAAATTGAATCAAACTATGGGTAGAAATTGAGGGGAGATGGAGGGAGAAAGTACTCATATGGAAGGCCATATTAACAAATGCACAAAAGTAGTTATCAACACAGTATGCTTATGTAGTAAAGAAGTGAAAGCTCTTCTAAAGCAGAAAGTTTTTATTGAGGATTACTCAAAGGGAAAGTTTGGCCTCCTGGGTCGCTTGCCTCAACTATCTACTCGTAGAATTCAGATTGTAAAACCTCAGAACCGTACACCAGCTTCTCAACTGCAGTGTGCAGAGATGAGACTGTTAACTTTTCATCTGCCATAGGACTCCTGGAATTTTTGTTTGTCTAACTTTATGGCCAGCTAAATCTCTCATGCTTTACCTCCTTTTATCTTTGGTTATTGTCCAGGAATTAAGCCATTCCAGTGATCTTTTCTGTTGCTTTTATCTCTATAATATTCTTTTTTTTCTCTGTAGATTCAATTTCCTACTATTCTTATCCCTTCTAAATCTTTCCCCTGTATAATACCTATTCCATATAAAATAAACTCTAATATCTTAAAATACTATCATTGAATATTTTATTGAGTTATTTAACATTTATTGTAGATTTACTGTGTGATAGGTATCATGCTAAGCTCTTGACATGTATTTTATCATTTAGCTTCACAACAATCAAATGAGATGTCTATACTTTAGAGGAGATTGGAATTGTGAGAGAAGCCAAGTAACTTGTCCAAGGTCACGGACTTAGTAGCTAAGATTTGCAAACAGGTTTCTCTGACATTAAATCATCATTTACACTAAAACTTGATGATTCATCTTAAATTTTTTTTCCAGGGTGAGATTTATACCTTTGGCTTTTCTACCTTTTATATCATGTCACTCCTGCCATATATTGACTTATTGGTTATTTCCATCACTTATTGGAGACCTTCCTGATCTCCAGCCTCCAGTGAGCTTTCAGCATTGGCAAACTTTTGTATCTCCCATCACCTCTTTTTCATTCTCAGTAACCTCAGTGGTCTTTTAAAACCTTAAACTCAAACAACAAACATTTCTACTTTCTCCCTCGTTTTCTGGGTTAATTTGAAATATTTCACATGAAAGAAATTAGTCTCTTCAGATGAGAACTCCCCAATGTCCCACTGTCAAGCTTCAGTACCCACACATGGGAGAATGTTTCCTGTTTGAGAATCATCTTTTCACCTGGTCCTTAGAGCTTTCCTCCTTCTACCTTATCAAGGAATGGCATATCAGTTTTCTCTTTTTTCGTTAACTTCTCTCCTTTTTAGTTCTTTCCTATATATATGTAACATGCTTAAATCTGTTTTCAAGACTCATTTAAAAGAAAAAGGGGGAGGAGGAAGTCTTCCTCTTTAACCCCACTCCTGCAACTATCCCTTTTTCTCTTCCTTTTATAGCCAACCCTCTTGAGCAGTCTGTACCTCTTACACATTTTCATGATATTTAAGTCATTCTTTAGTTTACTAAGGCAATAGCACATCACTGAAACCACCTTAGCCAGAGACATTAGTGACCTTCTCATGGCTAAAGCCAGGAACACTTCCCAGCTCTCTTCCTTCTTCATCTCTGCAGCAATTGATGTGGCGAGTCACTCTTTTGTTTTATGTTTATTTATTTTTGAGAGAGAGATTAAGAGAGCATGTGTCCATGTAAATAGGGGAGTGGCAGAGATAAAGGAGACAGAACATCCCAAGCCATCTCTGTGCTGACAGCACAGAACCTAATGTGGCTCGAACCCATGAACCGTGAGATCATGACCTGAGCCAAAATCAAGAATAGGATGTTCAACTGACTGAGCCACCCAGGCACCTCAAGTGACTTTTTTCTTGAAGTACTCTCTTTCTTCAGATCTGTTAAAACATTCTGTTCTAGTTTCCCTGCTACCTCTCTGCTTTTATTTTTTTTCGACTCCTTTCGCTCCACTTAAAACACGGATATCCTCTTCCGTCTTCTGGTGCTACATAATCTTCCTGGGAGGTCTCAGTTCCTGCCATAACTAGAATGACTAGGGGTGGAAAAACTCATTTTATGAAATCTGTAGGCATTGCTGCATACATAAGATCAACAGAGAAATGCAGAGATCATATTCAACTCCCTTTCAACATTGTCACTTGAATATCTCTCAAAATCAATGTGTCTAGAGCTGAATTTACCTTATCTCCAAATTCTACCCTATTCCTCAGAGGAGGAAATTCCTAGATTATTCATGCCAGAGACCTGCGTGATATACTTGTCTCTCCACTGTACACATCCAATAATCATTAAATCCCAAGGTTTTTAACCTTTTAAATATTTTAAAATTCTGTCTACTTCTTTCTGTTCTTGCTGCTATGACCGTAATTTGGCCATAATCTACAACTCTCACTGAAATTATTGTAACAACCTCTTAGGTTGCTTCCAGTGTTTTCTTGCTTCAGTTTATTTTCATACTGTAGCTAGAATGAGCTTTCTGATATAAAAATCTAAAGGTAATCATGATCTATCCTTGCCAAAGACCTTTCTGTGCTATCAATTTTAACATAAGGTCCAGCCTCCTTAGCCTAAACTATACTGCCTTTAATGATCTGTCATTACTAATTCACCTCACTTCACTCTTCTCATGCCCTCAGCTCTTTCTTCAAGCATTATGTTTATCTCCCTAGGCTTTTAATTCCATCCAGTTACCATTCTTTCCAGGCCTTTGCTTAAATTCTTTCTTGCTGCTTCATTTTTTTCCTTTCTTATCCTAACTCTTAATCATCTCTTAGGTCTCCACTTAGATTCTCTTTCAGAAAGGCTTCTTTAACTGTTGCTTCCCTTGCCTTCAGCCCACTTAGTATTCTCTTCTATACTTTTGTAATATTCTTTGTCTACTGTATCATGGCACTTACTACACTGTTGAAAATATTTAATCATGTATCTTATTCAGTAGACTGTAAGCTCTGTGACCATGGCAACCATGTAAGGGCACCACGAATACATGCTTGAATGAATGAATGAATGAATGAATGAATGAATGAATGAATGCTGTGAAAGCCTGGCTAAAAACAGTTACTTTATACTGGTAAGAAATAGGTAGTCATGAAGTATTTTGAGCTATGAAGAACTATTACGAAGAATGAACTTCAGGAATAAAGTGAAAACTTGAAGTGATGGAAATACTAAAACTCTAATCAAAACATGAGATGGTGTCTGTTACTATACTTTTGAGACTTTAAACCATAAATTTATCACCACATTTTGGTATAACAACGCTACCTAATTTTTCTATGTCTGCATTTCATTATGTGTATTGGATTCTAAATGTTTCACTATTCCTAGATTGCTCTGATATAAAATATAATTTCCCTCCGTTTTTCCTCTTTTAATAGGTCCCTCTCAAGAATGTTGATTCTTCTGTGCTTTCTAAATGTGTAAGAGATAAAGGAGAGACAGGAGATAGGATGATTCCCAGACGTTTGGCCTGAGAAAGTTTGGAGTTAGTACCATTAGGTGAAGTCAGAAGGAGGAGAAGGAGCAAATGTTGATACGAAGTATGAATTTAGTTTAGACATAGTGAAGTTTATGAGGATTAAATTTAGGTGAGAGAAAAATAGATTGGATTTTTCAGTATTATTTTACTGATAATTTATGCAGCAGATGTTTTGGTTGAAGTCATTCATAGGCATGTAGTGGAATGCCTAGATTTACAGACCATGGAGGATTCATCGATGCAACTTTGGAGGGGGGATCTCTTAATTCCTGAAATTACATGTAAATTTGCATATGACTATATATTTTTAGAGTAATGTATAACTTGCATCAGATTCTCAGAGTGGTCTCCAGGAAAGACTAAGAATAACTAGAGTAAAAAGAAAAGCAAGTCAAAGCCTAAAGCCAAAGCCTATCAGTTAAGAGATAGGTAAAGGAAAATAAGCCCATAAAAGAGATAAGAGCGTAGCCTCTGGAATCAGACTTCCTGATTCAACTCATGGCCTTGATCTTTACTAACCCTGTCACCTTAGGCAAGGTGCTTGCCTTCCCTGTGCCTTCCTTTCTTTACCTGTAAGATAGGGATTAACATTTACTTTACAAGTTGTTATGAGAGTTAAGTGAACCTAATGCATGAGAGGTGCATTGCACCATGGTTATCATATAGTTATGTATTGTTTTTAACAGGATGTTGAGTACCTCAGAAGTGGTGACCGTAGCCCACAGTGAGAAAAAGAAGGCGAAGATTTAAGTTCCCTCTTTCCTGCAGTTGGGATTAAATATTTCCTTGCAGGCCCAAAGACCCACCACAGCTAGTTTCTAATAACTCTATCACCATCACCACCATTACCAAGCATCACAGGCAAAGATTGGAAAGAGCAAGAGAGCAATATTCAAGTTCAAAAGTGATCCCTCACTCAGGTAGGTAAGGTGGTACAATTCCCAAGAGCATCAGCCATAGGCATTGAGGATGCTTACAAGAAGCAGAGACTGGCATCCTTGTTTCCCAACTGACTTCTTGTTAAACTTCTGAACCTGTAAGCCCTTCAGTGAGTAGTGCATGATGAGAGAGTCCTTGGGGAAACCTGCCTTAAATCTCCTAGGGTTTGTCAGCATTCCTGACAACAGCACTGTTTTCTGTGTCTGGTGTAGAAAAAGGATGGAAGCCTGCTGGGTGCGATTATATAAACAGCCAAAATAATAATGATAGCAGTACCTGATATTACCAGAGCAGGAGCTGAATATGAATTACTGGCCGGCCCCCTAAAATCTAGATTCACCTTAGAAGGATTACTCAGTGACAGATATGTCCAAAATGAAACCGAACACCACCCACAAAAACCACGCTTACCACCTACATAGAAACCACCATAACTTCAAAAGCTACAAAGCAGCAGGCATAAATAGACCAGATCATAGTAAGGCTAAGGACATCTCTCCATAACCAGACAGCCAGTTATGTAAGCTGATCACTGCCACATTTCCCCCCAGTCTCCCAACAACGGAACTAGGACTTGGAAAGAAGACATGGAGGAAGAGATATTTTAGAATCTTCTTTTCCTTTGGAACCCCTCTCTCCCACTAAGATTTTCAAGCTACAAGTCTTCGTCTCTACTAAAGGGGGGAAAGCTTTGCACTGAATATTAATGTTTTAAACTTGACTGTTCCAAGTTTTAGTAACTGAAACTGATGAGAAAATCATGGAATTAGTTCTAGATGTCAAGAGATAAGAAAGGAAGATTTGGGATAGCTTAATTGAAAGTAATGACTAGAGAAATTTAATAGAACCAATTCATATTTATTTACCAAGGAATTGAGTCTAAAGAAACAGGGCAACTAGGCATAAGAAGTGTCTTAAAAATAGGGCATGAATGAAGAGGGAGAATATGGTTTCAAGAAGAAATTTGTCCATGATAATAGCTGCAATAGACAAATGAAGTAAGATGAAGATTTTAAAGTGTCCCAGAAAATAGACAGAAAGTCATTGGTGACTTTGTTAGCATTCTCAGCTCAATGAAAGGGGCAGTCCTTTGGACTTTGATGTTAAGGAAAATTGATAATCCTATTGTTTCTATCCATTAGGCTTCATTCTACCTCTTGTGTGATTCATTTACATATGACAGTCCATCAGATATTTGAAGACAGCTCTCTTGCATCTTTTGGGTCTCTTTTTCTTCATGCTAAATATCCTTTTTCTCATGCTTTCAAGTTCTTACACCATCCTGGTCACTTCATTCTGAATATGCTTTAGTTTGTGTAAATCTCCAAATGAGATCTATACTATCGTCAGTCTGGTCCACTACAGTAGAATAGACCAGGACAACCATCTCTCTCCACCTATGAATTAGACTGTTAATTCAGGCCAAAACTACATGTGCTTTTTGGTGGTTTTGTCACATCATTATCATTTTTGCTTTCCCAGTGTTATGGGGATTCACTCAATAGATTAATTAAATGCTTAATGTATAACCTCCAAATTTGTTTCACAGAAAATGGTGACTTCCAGCTTGAAGAGCTTATGGTTTTTTGCTCAACCCTAAATAGGTGATCTTCCTCCTCTTAGCTTTGTCTGCCACGTAGGAATCTTTGAAAAAACTATGCGCCAAACTACAGTCTTCAGCCAAACTACAATAGATCTGGCTGATTTACCAGACAAAATAGATTTTTGGGTTTTCCTTAATTATACAAATTTTACTACCAAATGTACAGCGTGTGCCTACTGCTAGCAATATGACAATAAAACACATTCTCTGCCATGAGGATCTTTTAGCTTGGTGGAGAAATTTCAGTCTATATATTAAATGCTACCGTTGGAGTTAACAAGATGCTCCAGGGCACCCTGGTCACCTCACCCAGCCTTCAGGAAAGCTTCTCCAAAGATGAGTTTACCTAATTCAGGTCTGGGAGGATTTGAGGGAATTAGCTAGCCAAGAAAGGTGAAGTAATTTATGCAGAAGTACTGACTTAAGATGCAGTATAGCTACTGGAGATGGTAACTTAAGTTATGAGTGTAGATAAGATCAGTAGGGGTTATATATAGGTAAGAAAAAAGTTACAACTCTCACTCATTTAAAACACAGGTAGAAAAAGAAGAATTCTGCCATCTAGTTTATGTCACTCTTCATTAATGATAAAACACTCAATATTTTTTTATGATCTGTGACTCTCCCTAGTTTATGCAGTACTTACCTGAAAAAGTTGTTCATTCCCTTACTAGTGTAATATGTGACCTTAATTTTACAAATAATTATTTTTGGTAGGCTTCATTCTTTCTTATTTATTTCTTTTACTGAGAGGTTGTTAAACAACCATCATGTCCTTGTATAGAGAAAAGGCAGTATGATACCACTTTTAACACAAAGACTTTTATTTATACACATGGCAGTGACCACAGGAAGCATACAGACCAGGTTATAGTATTTAGTTCTTTCTCCCAAGAGCTATGAGAAACCACTGAAAGTTTTAAGTAGGGAAGTGAAATGATTGGATTTGTATTTTCAAAAGGTCACTGCTAAATTGGAGGATTAGAGTGGATGCAAAGAAATAAGAGGTGATTGAAGTTGCGTAGGCAAGAGTTATTGGTAGCATGATCAGAGGAGCGACACTGGCCTGGAGGGAAATGACCAAATTTCAGAAATGCTTTGAAAATAAATGTAATAGGATTTTAAGGATGGGGAGAGGAATGCATTGGTGGGGGAGAGAGAAGAGGTATCAAAAATAAATCCTGATTTCCTAAAAACGGAAATGACCACATTTGGAAGAAAAAAAATAATGAGTTACTGAGTTCCATCTTGAATATGTATGGTTTGAGGCACTTTTGTACTTCTTTGTTTAATTGTAACAAAGGGGGCCCCTGAGTGGCTCAGTTGGTTTAGTGTCTGACTCTTGATTTCAACTCAGGTTGTGATCTCATGGTTGGTAAGTTTAAGACCTGTGTCTGGCTCTGCCCTAACAGAGAGGAGCCTGGTTGGGATTCTTTCTCTCCCTCTCTCTCTGCCCCTCCCCAAATTGTGCTTGCACTCTCTCTCTCTTTCTCTAAAAATAAATAAACTTAAAAAAAAGATTTAATAATAACAAAAACCTAAAAGCAGGAAAAGTCCATGGTAGAGGGATAATGAAATAAATTCTAGTACATACATTTTCTAGAATATTATGCCCCCTGAAACATGATAGCTACAAGACTATGAAACATGTGAAAATAGCAAGATATAACATTCAGTAATAATTGTAACCATGTAGGGAAACATCCACAGAAAAAGTACTGAAAGGAAATATAACAGGTTTTAGCAATAATTCTGTTAGGGTGATGGATGGTAGAAGAATTTTTAAAAATTTATTTTCCATGTTGTAAAATGTCAACCTTAGAAAGTAAAATTTTTAGTACCCAATTTGGTTTTTACATCAGTGATTTTTAATGACCTTTGTTTATATGGTTGTTTCTGTAAACTGACCCAGTGAGTAATTCCTTAAGATAAAATCAATTCTTTTTTTAAACATAACTTTCTGGGTTTTTTCTAAAGTTGAATAGCGATAAATCGTTAGTTATGCAAAGTGAGTTTGAGTTTTTTGTTTGTTTGTTTGTTTGTTTTCCCCAGCATGGTGACTGCATGAGTGACTAGGCAGTGTTGGTCATCTGTCCATCTGTCTCTGTTCTCTTTTCCACCTGTCAGCTGTAAGCAGTGCAGAGCATTAAAATGTTTTCCTTTACACACAAAACTTTAATGGAATGCTCCTAAATCCGTGTCAAGCCCATTTTGTGTCTTTTAGATTTGTGGATATTAACTTTAACTTGTGATGATAGTATTAAAGAATTAAGTATGTTCTTTAATATATACAATTGTACTTCATGTAAATCTACTATACTGTTGATCATGGATTTGCTCTAATACACTGTAGTGAGAAGGTTTACAAACAAGTTACCACCTGCTGTTTTCATTGCACATTAAGAAAGTATTTCAATAAACCAACTATACTGAACTAAAAATTACAAACAATGAAATGGACCCATTTTAAGTGTATATTTTAGTTAGATTTTACAAATGTGTATATACATGGAACCACTACAGCAATCAAGATATAAAACATTTCCATCATCTTCCAAAATTTCCTCAAGCCTAAAAAGTTTTCTGGCACTAAGCATCTAACTCCTTTCTATCACTAGAGATTAGTTTTATTTTCCATAGAAAGTCACATAAAGGCAATGCATAATTTTTGTGTGTCTGTCTTTTTTCACTTAGCTTAACGTTTTTGAGATTAATCTATGTTGCATATACATATACATATACATATACATTAGTTTATTTTATTGTGTAGAAGTGTTTCATTTGTGGAAATACCATTCGTCTTTTCCATTCACAAATTGTTGGACATTTGTGTTGTTTACAGATTTTGGATGTTACCAAAATTGCCATAAACATTCCGTGTAAAACTGTGTATGGACATGTGTTTTCATGTCTCATGGATAAAAATGCAGGAGTGGAATTGTTGGTTCCTATAAGTGTAAATTTAACTTTATCAGAAATCGCCAAAGTACTTTCCGAAGTAGCTGTACCATTTTGCATTGCCACTAGCAATGTAGGAGCATTTTATTTGTTCCACATTCTTGTCAGTACTTAGTATCGTATTTTTTATTGTACCTTTTCTAGTAGGATTATAGTGATTTTTCACAGTGCTTTTTGTATGTTTTCAGAGTTTAATACCATAAGACTTCTTTCTATACATTTATTGGATATTCATAGGTTTTCTTTTGTGAAGAATGTGGTCAGATCTTTTGCTCATTTTTATATTAGGTGGTTTGCCTTCTTCTGGAATTCGAAGACTTTTTAGAATATATCTGGATACCAGTCTGTCTGTCAGATATATGTATTGAAAATATTTTCTTTTCGTAGCTTGCTCTCCATATTTTTTCTATTATGCTTCCATACCTTGAGAAACCTACTGCAAGGTTGCAAAATTATTCCCTATGTTTTCTTCTAATAGTTTTATTGTTTCAGCTTTTATATTTAGTTTTGGGATCCACATCAAGATAAATATTTGAGTATTAGTATGAAGTAAGATAGAAATTTTGTTTTTTTTTTAATTTATAGTTTGGGGTAAGATTGAGATTTTTATTGTTTTTCGCATCTGGGTACACATTATTCCAGGACAGTTTGTTGAAAAAACAATTATTTCTCCACCTTTGTAAAAAGTCAGTAATGTGGGTTTATTTCTGGACTCTATTCTTTTATATTGATTTCTATTTCTGTCCTTTAGCTAATTCCATATTGCCTTGATTATAGCTTTATCCTAAGTCTTGAAATGAGAAAGTCCTCTAACTGTTCTTTTTCAAATTTGTTGGGCTATTCTAGGACCTTTGGATTTCTATGTAAATTAGCTTATCAGTTTCTCTAAAAATATGTGGGGCCTTACATTGGAATTCCATTAAACCTATAGATCAGTTTAGAAAGATTTGAGTCCTGTATTCCCTAAACATGACATACTTCTCCATTTACTTAGATTTTGTTTACTTACTCTCAGAATATTTTCATTCAACATATATAGTCAAATTTCTCCAAAATATTTCATGTTTTTTTAATTGATCATAAATGGAATTTTTAAAATTTCAGTTTCTAAAGTAAGATTTTAATATTTTGAAGTGTATGGGAACTTGTTTTTTGGAATAGCATGTGGTTTATCTTGGTGTACATCCTAGATGCACTAGAGAATGTATATTCTGGAAGCAGCACTATCAACAATAGCCAAATTATGGGAAGAACCCAAATGTTCATCAACTGATGAATTGATTTAAAAGATGTGGTATATATATATATACATATATATGTATAATGGAATACTACTCAGTGATGAAAAAGAATGAAACTTTGCCATTTACAATAATGTGGATGGAACTGGAAGATATTATGCTAAGCGAAATAAGTCAGAGAAAGACAGGTATCATATGACTTCACTCATAAGTGGAATTTGAGAACCTCAACAGGTGAACATAGGGGAAGGGAAGGAAAAATAAGATAAAAACAGAGAGGGAGGCAAACCATAAGAGAGTCCAAACACAGAGAACAAACTGAGGGCTGATGAGAGTGGAGTAATTGGTGATGGGCATCAAGAAGGGCACTTGTTGGGATGAGCACTGGGTGTTATATGTAAGTGATGAATCATTCAGTTCTACTCCTAAAGCCAAGACTATACTGTATGTTAACTAAGTTGAGAATTTTAAAAACAAATTGTACATTCTGGAACTGTATATTTGATTCAAAGTGGTTGATAAGGTTCAGATTTTCTATTTTCTAAATGATTTTTCTCCTTAGTGGTTCTGCCAATTACTAAGAAATGTATGATAAAATCTCCAAATTGAATTTATGTCTATCTTTGCTTAGTCCTGTCAGTTTTGCTTTAAACGTTACATTTTTTTAAGAAATTCAAAGAAACAAATTATCCACACACACATCTGTGCACATAAGTACATTTATACATGATCACAGAGTGTTATAATTTCTTACATATTTGTCATTACTTATATTCTTTATTCCTTCCTGTAAATGTTGTTTACCATGTTACGTGACTTTCCTTTAACTTTTAGTCCTGTAGTACAAGTCTGTGGTCCTATCCGAAAATGGCGTTTCACCTCAGTTGTTGAATATGTTTTACACCTTTATAATTTTTGATTACTTGTTTCTCTTTCAACTCTTGTAATATATAATTATCATATCCTTTAGCCTTTGTTGCTTCAAATGAGAAATCACTTGTTGATTTTATCATTGTGCTTCTGTATGTCACATACCTTTTCTCCCTGCTGCTTCCAAGATTTAACTATGATGTACTTAGATTTGGGGATTTTTTTTGCATTTATCCTAGGACAGGCTTCTTATAACTTCTTAGATTTGTAACTGAATATTTCATCAAATAGGAAATTTAAATACTGTTTCTGTTTCTTATTGTCTCCCAGTGACTAGACCTCCAGTTAATCATGTTTTGGACTCTGAGGTTCTGTTCAGTTTTCTTAATTTTTTTTCCCTGTTCTTGATTTCATCATTTTTGTTGATCTCCCTTCAGATGTACTGATGGTTTTTTTCCTTCCTTTATCGCCAGTCTACTCATGAGATCACAAATAAGTTTTTCCTATGAGGAATGATAATTTTAAGCTCTAAATTTTCTGTCATTCATTTGTATAGTTTCTTGTCCTCTGTTGATATTCCTCTTCTGTTCGCTTATTGATATATTTTCCTTTAATAGTTTGAATGCATTTTACTTTGAGTCTGCTCCTGTAGGTCATGTTTTTCTTAGTATGGATCATATTCGGGAATTTGTGGTTGAAGTCTTCAAACAGTAAAAAAATGCATTTTAGTGATTCTGAATTCTATTCTGTTTTCCTGAAGATTTCAGGTTTTTTGTTTTAATAGACAGCTAACTTGCCTAATCTTAAATTAACTCTCATTTCAATATATTGTGCAGCAGATAGTATCTCTGCTCAATTTTCCAGATTTTAGGTTTTGCTTTT
The DNA here is from genome assembly GCA_030068075.1 of Paguma larvata. Taxonomy (NCBI): domain Eukaryota; kingdom Metazoa; phylum Chordata; class Mammalia; order Carnivora; family Viverridae; genus Paguma; species Paguma larvata. Next base: position 82,740,795 of record CM057831.1, read on the forward strand.
TTAACCTGGTCACACAGGGTTGTCTCTTACAATCAGAATTTAGAAAAGAACCAAATATTTGTACAGAATTTATACTCAGATTTGGGGGCGCACACTTTCTATGGTTCTCAACCCTGAGTTTTGTCTTCTGCCACCTCAAGTCAGTAAGACTTCAGCTTTCTTTACACAAGATTCTGCTCTCGGTTGGGGAAATAAATGCCTTCAGAGGAGCATTAAATTTGTAAATCTCACATGATTTAGTTGTCTTTCAAGTTTATCCTGTCCTCTCTTTCCTACTTAACTGTTTCTTTCTCCCATTCATGCATAGATCATAGATCGCTTAGTGGTCAACCAGGGATTTGGGCACATTTGGTAAACTTTGCAGAGCTCTCTTACTTCAAGGATTTTTCCCTTAAACTTTAAGCTGTTTTCTGAACTCTACATTCTGCTATCTCAAACTGGAAAGGATTTGATTTAAAGCTGCCAGAGTTAAAGGAGGTTAATAATGCTTTTAAGCAAAAAAGCCAGAAAGTAGAAACTCTTACATGTCATGATCACAGTCTTTCAAAAGGAAACTGCTGTAGTTTCTGTCTGCTTTTCATTGCTTTCCAATGCCTTCAAATATTTATTTTTTAATTATATTTTATTCAGATTTTATAATTATAGATGCAAGAGGTTTTGCACAGTGCTAACATTACCACAAATTCAAACTTCCTTAGGAATATTTTTAATGGTGTGGTTTTTATAGATATTAACAATGCCTGACATATAAGAATTCAATTAATATTTGTTGAATAAATTAATAATGGCTTCTCTTTTTTTAGATAATGCAATAAATTTACCTTTGTCTCTTGTTTTTTGTTGTCTTCAAAGTATTATAGGAAAGAAGGCCGATATAAAAATGTAGGCATGTAACTTATCAGTAACATTAAGAAAATGAAGATATACTCAAGTTGTTTATATATTATGTCATAAAATCTCAAAAATATTAACACATTTTTGTCAAACAAATGTGACACATCATTTTTCCTTAAAAATTCAGAAAGAAGGGAGGATGAAGGAATAATGAAAGGTAAAAAGACAGTTTACTAGGAAATCATTTAGTACGAATTTAAGAACTCTCAAATTAAAATCTTCAATTTTAAATTGCTATAGGACATAAAGCCTAAAACACAAATGTAGAAGTAATATTATTTTTACAAATTTTATAAATACTAATTTTCAGGCTACATACACTAAGTGCTTAGTTGTTATGACATGTAAGAAATGAAGTGTGAGTTTACAAACTGATTGGTAGATAAGAATAGCCCTTTTAACGTTTCTTTACTTTTGAGAGAGAGAGAGCATAAGCGGGGGGAGGGACAGAGAGAGAAAAGAAGACACAGAATCTGAAGCAGGATCCAGGCTCTGAGCTCTCAACGCAGAGCTGACGTGGGGGGCTCGAACGCACAAACTGTGAGATCATGGCCTGAGCCAAAGTTGGATGCTTAACTGATTGAGCCACCCAGGCGCTATAAGAGTAGATGTTTTAGAGGTACAATGCCTAAAAAAAATCTTAGTAAAAAAAAAAATCTGTGATTTCCTTGCGATAATCATACATAACCGTCTAAATTTTGTGGATTATCAGAGGTTGTGCAGTAGTTTGAGAAAAATTTTGGAATCAGACTGTATTAAAAGGACTCAATCCCCATTAACTCCCTAGATAAATAAGTCTCTTAGCCTACCTAACTGTACTTTAGGAAGATGGTTATTACCCTATCTCGTATATTTGTTTTAAGGAGAAAAATTACAAAAACTTCTGAGTGTGCTTGGTATATGATAGGATCCTGACTATAATTTTTTCTTTTTTACAGAAGAGGATAAAGATAATATTTATTCTTCTTTGCTCTTCAAGTACTTCCTGGCAGAAGGAATCATCAATGGGCATACTTTGTTGGTTGCATCTGCAAAAGAAGACCCTGCCGATATCTTACAGGTATACGATATAGTAATTCATATTCCATTTTGAACATTTCATGAGAAAATATTGCTTATATGTATGTAAACAAAATATATGTTTGTATATATACAAACTATATTTAAATGCATTAATGGGAACATACATATATTTTATTCTCTTAAAATTTATTTGAACATGTAATTTCATTTTTAAATTAGTGTCTTCAGATAATTTTGTAACTTAAAATTGATATTGGCAGTGGGAAAAATATTAATAAGCCACTAAAAACTGAAATACATAAAATTATTACTATATTATAGTCATGAAAATAAGAGAACTCTATAAAAAGTTAGGTAAAGAAAACCAACAGCAGAATATTATCTGATATTAAATACCAATATCCTAAAAATATAAATCAGAAGATACAGAAATTATAAATACTTATTTATTAATATTATTTTGCTTTGAAAATACCAGAAATTATTCTATTCCAAGAAACAAGCAACAAAATAAAATATGTGGTCAATATACTATATCTTTGAAAAGCCAAAGTGCACTTTAAAACCCAAAGAGGATAATTCTGACTTTTAGAATTCTTAATTTCTTTGTCCAGAACAGGAACACAACTTAAGCGATTATTTGAATAGAATTCATTATTTGAAATAGAATCTAAAGTTATTTTCTCCCATCAGATGGTTTCATTTCAGTGAAGTGAAATGAAATGAAAATTTATACCCACCCTAAAAAAGTTATGTAATGCTGAGATAAAACTAACGTGATTGCTTCTTATGGGTCGGACATTGCTCAATAAATAATACTGTCGTAAAATCCAAAGGAGAAATCTTTGTATAGTTTTCCAAATGATTTTCTTCCGTTTGCAATGACTGTCTTCCTTCATTCTTATTTTTGGTGTTTGACGTTTATAATATTTTCTCTTTGTTTCTGTTTCTTCTTTTGTTCCCATTCCATGGTCTTAATCATCTTGATCAACTTCTGGACAGTAGTATGCTTGCTAGGAACAGTGGAGAAAAGGCCAAGATTATTGTCCTAAAGAAGTTATACAAGCACTTCATGACACATTCCACAAAAATATTGATACTAAGATTTTACTTTAAACACCTTATAGCCATATAGGCAGTTTTTGCCAGGCAAGAAGCAGGAAAATCCTTAACCTTTGAACAAGGTGGGGTTAGAGACACTGATCCCCTGCACGGTTAAAATATATGATATATTTTAAACAAAAAATTTAATTATGTACTTGCATTTTATACATCTCTATTCTGAACATGTGTCTAGATTTTGAGTTAATAGAACCTTCATTCATCAGTAAAAACTTTAAAATCATGATTTTTTAATTTCATATTTCATATATCTTTTAGATTTCTTTCATTTTAATATGTAATAATAAAATAGTTTAATTTAAAAGAATATATGCCATTCTCATTTTTCTATTAAACAAGTACAGAAAATAATGTTTTTAACCTGTATACCCTTAATGTGGTCTAGTTAGTTTTCACAAGTTTAGAATAGACTGCATTAGAAATTTATGGCTATAAAAATTATAATTATTTATATTCTTCATAACACCAATTTTTAGACAAAGTTTTTAGCATATTACTGAAAAGAATAAATGAAATATTTAAAATGAGAAGTTGAAGAGTAAAATAGATAAGGAGGTTTTCTACATAATATTTAGTCAGGATTTCACTGTTCCCAACTCTATTAGAGTTATATTAGTGTCATTTGTATTAAACAGCCAAAAAAAGAATGACCAAAACCAAGGCATTAATAGTGTTTAGAGATAAACCATGGGTCAGGGTGGTGGGGAGGTGGAGTGGGGAATGCTATAATTGCTTAGTTTTAATTTTATGATGTATGCTTGGGTATTTCTGGAACCTATAACCAAGACAAATATTGCTGGTATAAGAAAAGGGAAAAGAAAATCTTAGAGACCATAATTATCTTAAAACTGTGTATAACTAAAAGACAAGTAAAGGATAAAAAGCCCCATCAGCTGCCTAAGATATATTATATAACCACCCAGCAATTTATCCATCATCCTTTGAAAACATATTCATGCCTATTGTAGTCAAAGCTCCTTCAGGAAGTCAGCATTAAGATGTAACGTTGAAAAATTACACCCCTTAGAAAATCCTATAGAACAATATACATGATGTTGTTAAAGCTTTTAAAAACACATTGGTAAGTATTTTTCAGTTAACTTTTTTATCCAAGAGAATGTTCTTGATCATCTCAAATACAGTGATGAGTTTTCTCTGAAAATTTTCTATGGAATGTATTATAAAATAGCAAAAATTATATTTTTACATTAAAATATTTGTGTTTATCAGTAGATAGGCTGATTTTTTTTTTAGAAAGAAATACGTACATGTATGTACACACATAATTCCTTTAGAACTGGAATATGCTACATTTTTCTGTTATATCTTTTCATAATTTTAAATAATATATGGTAATATTTATAACCTGATTTTCAAAGAAAAATTAAATGCTATTTCTTAATATACTAAGGTAAGATTTAAAACTTAATTCAAATATTTTTAGTGATGGCATGCCATATTTATTATATTCGTGCAGGAAGAGATATCTAGTATCTAGAGCAAAGGGTTAATTCCTGACTTATGGCATTAACTTTTTGAATTACTTGTTTTATACAGTATGTACTAACCAAAATCAATTACAGTTAAAGTAGGAAGCTAGGATGGTATTAGAAGCTTAAAAGTTTTGCTTTTTAATATGTACCCAAGATAAGTAATTGTTACAAGCAGGAATATCAATAACTATCTTGACGTTTTCTAAAGGTTTACAGTATAAATTTTTTAACATCAAACATACTAATAAATGAATAGTTCAAATTTAAAATTAATTACTATGAAAGTACCCATATTTAATAAAAAGAAAGTCTTTCATAATTGAAAATCAATTACCTTATAGTAACCCATGAGTCATGGAATAAGTAGCAGTTTATTTAAAATAAACCATATCAGGGGTACATAGGTGGCTCCGTTGGTTAAGCATCTGACTCTTGATTTCAGCTCAGGTCAGGATCTCATGGTTCCCGGTTTGAGCCCTGTGTCAGGCTCTGCACTGACAGCGCAGAGCCTGTCTGGAATTCTCTGTCTATCTTTCTCTCTGCACCTCTCCTGCCCAAGCACTTGCACGTATACTCTCTCTCAAAATAAACTTCAAAAAAGAAAATAAATTGGGACGCCTTGTGGCTCAATCAGTTAAGCATCCAACTTCAGCTCAGGTAATGATCTCATGGTTCATGAGTTCAAGCCCCACTTTGGGCTCTGTGCTGACAGCTTGGAGCCTGGAGCCTGCTTTGGATTCTGTGTCTGCCTCTCTCTCTGCCCCTCCCCACCCCTCTGTCTCTCTCTCTCTGTCTCTGTCTCTCAAAAATAAACATTAAAAAAATTAAAAAGAAAAGAAAAAAGAAAAGAAACCATGTCATATTCGATGAATTAATATAGCAACAGAATATTTAGTATCGAAGTATGAAAATTTAGACTAACATCTTCAGAATTCTTTTTTTCTGCACTTTAAATCTGTAAGTAAAAATCAAAATATCTCAATAATTTGAAAGCATTTTTTACATATCCCAAATATTAGTCTGTTACCCAAACAATGAACTTATTTATTAAGATCTTATTTATTGTAACCTTGTATCTTTTGCTTTATTGTTTTTTGTTTGTTTTTTAAAGTTTATTTATTTATTTTGGGAGAGAGAGCAAGCAGCATGGGGACAGAGAGAGAGGGAGAGAGAGAGAATCCCAAGCAGATTCTGTGCTGTCAGTGCAGAGCCCGACGTGGGGCTTGAACTCACGAACCATGAGATCATGACCCAAGCTGAAATGAAGAGTCGTATGCTTAACCAATTGAGTCACCCAGGTGCTCCTGGTGTTTTGGTTTTGATCGAGAGAAGATATATTGTTTGATTTACAATTTGGGACACCAGGCACCTGGGTGGCTCAGACGATTAAGCATCCGACTTCGGCTCAGGTCATGATCTCATGGTTCGTGAATTTGAGCCCCGCATTGGGCTCTGTTCTGACAGCTTAGAGCCTGGGGACTGCTTCAGATTCTGTGTCTCCCTCTCTCTCTCTGCCCATCCCCTGTTTGTACTCTATCTCTGTCTCTCTCTTAAAAGTGAATAAACATTAAAAAGTTTTAAAAAAAAATTGGGGGCACCTGTGTGGCTCAGTTGGTTACGTGTCTTACTCTTGGTTTCAGCTCAGGTCATGATCTCATAGTTAACGAGTTCGAGCCCCACTTAGCGATGACAGTGTGAAGCCTGGTTTGGATTCTTTCTCCCTTCTCTCTCCCCCTCCCCCATTCACGCTCACTCTGTCTCTGTCTCTCTCAAAAATAAATAAATAAACTTTAAACGAAAAAGAAAAAGAATTAGATGAAGTAATTATTTGTTAAACAATGTTAAGTTTGAATTACCCTTAAAAAGGTTTCCTTTCCTTGTGTCAATTTGGTTGTCAATTTGGTGTCAATATGAAGTCTATATTTAATATCCGTCTCTCATTAACTGATCATGGAACAAGATTTAGAAGTCTGAATCCAGTGAGTGGTTAGTTGTTTGCCTTTAGTACATTATAGTACAGGCTGGGCTTTCGGAGTAAATAGAATACAAAAATATTTCCCATCCAACTTTGTATCCTTACTCTGCCAAAAATCGAGATAGATATAAGAATAAAGTAAAAGAAGTACCCTTGATTGGCCATATACACTACTGAACATTTTTTTTATTATACCTCAAAGTTGTAGTTTTATAATGCTCAGAACAAAAGTAATACCTTATATTATATATAATTAAAAATTATTTTTTTGGCCGTTCTGTCATTCCACTTGGTAAACTTTATACATGCTCAATACCTTATAAATAACATATCCTCCCACACATTTTTACTTTTTCTAGCCAGTATAATATGTGTTTTATTTCCTATCAAAAGTATTTTATTACTGTGAACAGAAGTTTCTGTTCATAGCATAAATACACATAAATGAAGAGCCCTTTTAAAGGCAGAGCTATAATCAGAATATGTTCCCTTCATTTCTTTGTCTTTTATTTGTTCAGAAAACTACCAGGTTATCTATATGCTTTTCAGTGCTTACAACTCTGAAGTGCTAGTGGAGCCAGAAATTTGCTGTTTGACCCCAGAGTTTCACTCTCCCCCCCCACCCCCCAGCTACTTGTGTGAGCTTATTTAAAATTCTAAGTTCTCCCCTGGCAGCCGCAGTTCGAGCTTCTTTGGCAAACTAAAAAGACTAAGCAAAATCATGCAAAGGCTCAGTACTGCTTCCAGTGACCTACATTTGTAGCCAGCTTTTAAAAGATGGCATGTGCCTTATTTTCCAACAAGAAAATGAAAGATGAGAGAAAAGAATAAAGGAGAATAAGCCCACCTCTCTGTCACTAGCTAGTAAGAACCATTTCTGATATAACATTAAAATAAATACAAAGTTTGCTTTGATTTTTGTGCATCACCAACATAAGAAAGGAGTTTTGCATGCAGAAAAGTGAAAATTCCTCAGACGGTGAAATACATTTGGGATATGGGCTTAGATTTTAATTTCTGTGATGCTACTTAACTAGCTGCAAGACTTTGCACAATCTTTTCACATTAAGATAGAGATAGTTCCCTGGGTACCTTATTCTGGAATGCCAAATTAAAAATGAAATATCAGGAATTTTGCTTTCTAAATGTTAAAGAACTTCCTCCAGGTTTCACATTTACTTTTAAAATTTTTATTTTGAACTTCTAAAAAAAATGGTTGTGAATAATTCATGGTTATTGTCATGTCCAATTGTTAAAATCTTAGAACCATTATACAGCACTTTCCATTCTTTGAAAAGAAGCCACACAAAGTGAGAATTAGGAATATTAAAAATAGAGTTCATTTGTCCTCTGAATACATTTTCTGAAAACATATTCAGAAAAGAAAGTATATAATCCCTTTTCGAAGGGATAAATGACTTCAAATTCTAAAAACCAGAGCCATTGAAACTTTAAAAAAATACCCATCGGTTCTCCAAATTAACATGTTGCCCCATGAAATAAAATGCTAAGGGATCCCATGAAAGGAGAAAGGCAGCACACCTTCAAGTTCAAGGGTCGTAGATTAAATAGATGGTCTTTGAATATTTATTATGTACAAAGGGATAACTTTACTTTGTGTGATAACCCCAAAGAAGACAGGGCTATCTCTCCAGCTAATGCTGGGGTCATTCAGTGGCCCGTGTTTCCTTCCTGAAATTTTGTTTTGTTCATCAGAAACCAACAGGCAGTTGCAGAAAGTGGCCTTAGTTCACTATAGCCATCTTTTTGTATTATATTAGTGAAATCAGAGCATTTGAAATGTACTTATCAGTTTTATAAAATAGTCTTATTATAATGTGCGTGTGTGTGTGTCTAAAATTCTGTGCTAGATTTCGAAAACAGGGTAGATGGTATTAAAGAGTTAATTGGAGTTAAATAACAGGGTACTATAGAATTTTAAAAACCTATTTTATGACTTTATCCAGTTGCTTCTACTTCTCAGTACTCAATGAGCAGAAAGAGAATCATTTTTGTTCTATTAACACCAAGTGTACAACACAAAATGACATTCAGATTTAATCAAAATAAAGTGATACCCAGTGTCGTTTAGTGCACCACAATGTACTAAGAATTTTTTTGACATCTTCCATAAACTGGGTTCATTTTGGAAAAATAAAAGAATATGTCATGAAACAAATAAAACCAGTCATGTGTGTGCTCCTGGGCTATGAATATAACTGATCTGAACCTCTTAAATGAAGACAATGCCTGATTCCATTATTAATTGTGAGATATCTTTGACAGCAAATATCCCTGAAACTTTAGAATACTTCTTTTCAACCTTATAAAAATTCTATGACTTCGATTTAATAATTATGTTAAGATTTCTGTCACTATCTTAACTTTTACAGTAACTATATTTATAAATGTTTAATTATATCAGGTTTTCAGAAATTATTTTAGTTTATATTCAATAAGGATGCTTCATACTTACAAGAATTATATAGAAATCCTTCACCAACATAAGAATCCTTCTATAACTCAAATATTGCATAATCCTTCTATAACTCAGATATTGCATAACCTGTTTGCTTAGTACAGATTTTCATATATCATTTTTTATGAAAATAGGTTAATATATACCCTTTTACAGTAAATGTTTACTGAAGGGAATTATTGCACATGGTCTCATTAACTAAGCCTAAACTAAAATCAATGATTAAGTGAAGAGTTAGTCTACTTTTTAAAACATTTCATTGTATTTTAATCAAGGTATTACAAGGACCACAGCATTTACCATTCATTTCTTTCTATAGCTAGGGATATAGATATAAAGATACACTAACACACACCCACGCCCACACATATATATACACCCCACACACATAATGTATACATAATATATATACACACAAGCAGAAATTCACATGTTTTTAACAATGTAATTACCTAATTAGTACCTCTATTCACTTTAACTTATATTATCTCTCTCAGTATGAGTTTTGTTGATTATGCAGAGCCAGATTAAATATTGATAGCATTTACTATCTGAGCTTTATTTTGTAAAGAAACTCACAAAGGAAAACTCCAGTTTTTATGGCTAGAAATATTAATATATAGCAACAGTGTATTAGATGAATTCTGTATCTAAGTTGATATATTGAAGAAAATTGATACAATTATCATAGACCTCTTAGAAACTTGTTCCTAACAACTCAACAGTTTTGATTTTTATATATGTGAGAAAGTAATTATGGAAGCTAATAATATCACAATGCCCCCAAAATACAGCGCATTCCCCTTTAAAGTGTTTTCAAGTCAGTGCCTTGGTCAAGACTTGGAGTGCTGTTGGTATTCGCAGGCACATTGCTAGGACCTAAGTAAAGAATTTAAAGTTGCCCTTACTTCCTTTTCCCAAACTCACTGCTAGGTAGCAGCAGAACTCAGGGATTAATTACATGTCTGAGTTGCTTTGAAATCTTTCTATGACTGGAACTCTTAAAAATGTGATGGCTTAAAAGATAATATTTTGAAATAATTAGATTACAATTTGCATTTAATTAAAGAAAGTATTACTGTTTTTTCAATGACTCTACCCTTTCTCTTTACTTCTGAATATTTCTGATGTAGACTTCCATTTCCTTTTCTTCATGTTATCCTTCTCCTTCCCTCTATCTTAGTGAAGAAAATTGAGTTTTTCCAGTCTTCTCAATTTATTTCTTGTTTGCCTGTTAAAGAGAAATGTGATAAGAATTGGTGGAAAAACATTGAGAACACTACTCTTCACCTAGTGGTTTCATTTTCTGCTTTTCAATTCATGTAGTTGATGTATTTGTCAAATTAAAGCGTCATTTTTGTCAGTAGCTTAATTTGGGAGTTTAGTTAAAATAATATCTGTATCCCAATGTGAAAGTATTTTTCACCCTTTCTTCTTGTAATATCAGTAATTTTTCCCTCTTTATATACAACAGAAAAAACATACATAAGAAATTGCACCAAGATGTTCCGTGTACTGAATTTAATATGAAATATGGATGGAAATAAGTTAATTCACAGATTACTAATCTTAAAACCCATGAGTAGAAAAACATTTTCTATATAACATCACCTATATACCCACAGGCTTTCTAACTTACTTCATGCAATCTACATTTCTGAATGCTTTTAACAGTTAAAGTAAACTCTCTTTCCATATTTTTAAATGCGTAAATGGAGATAATGTGGAGAACTTATCTTTATTAGATGTATACTCAGCCTGGATATTTAGAGTACTCTTGTATTCAGATTATGATAATCAGTCAATAATATCTTTGAATTCATTTCTCTTTCTAACTTTCAGAAAATAAATGTTCCCCAACTCTCCTGAAATCAACAAAGTAATATACTTACTGATACAATATAATATACTTACTGATACATGGATAATGCTTAAGTAGTATTAATTATACAGTTACCAAAACCTGCAAGGATCAAAAGATTTTATTTTTAAGAAGGATTTCTCATGCTGCATGGATTATGTTGCTACATAATAGCTCAGTAGTACTTCTGCTGAATTGTAAAATAGCTTAGAGAGGAGTATGATGCCCATAGTTGGTGTAATGCATTGGTAATTAAGAGGGTGGGAGGTTAAGCTTCATTAACTGCTGAGGGATTGTATCTTGGGTTTTATTATGCCCTAGAGAACATAAAAAGTGAGAAGGGTCAAACTGTTGGAATCAGATTTTGCTTGTGCATCTGCCAAAACAAAGACCGCAAAATAATATACCAGTAAGCACAGAATGGCATGAATTGAAAAGGGAAGAAATATATTTACAGCATCTTATGGCTAAGGATAAATGTTTCTGCTGAAAAAAAAAATAAATACCCCTAATTACTGGAGTATATTTTGGTATTGGAAGTTTATAATAATTTGGTTTCATATAGAGTTTTTCTTTCATATAGTTGTTTTTGTCCAAAGGTAGTGCCCATTTCTTTATTCGTGTTAATTTTCCAATATGATTCATCTGATTAAGAGAGAAATTTTATACTTTTCATTCCTGTCTTCTGTAGAGACCTTATGAAGCTTGCTTTTTATTTTTACTTATTCCTGATCCTTGCTACCAAATGTATGGCCACTGTAAGCACTGTACTTCATAAAAGAATTAAAATCTGATATTCTTTCTTTTAGGAAACAAGAGTATAACAACCGTGAAATGTGTTCAGTTGGTACTTTGGGTTAGAAATCAAAGACTGGTGATTCAAAAGTATAAGGGAGAACCTTGATCTGTGATTACAGCTGTAGTCATTAAATATTTAAGAGCTTATTCTTAGCATTCTCTTCTAAGACAGATTTTATCAAAACATTAAATAAACTTTTTGTTTAATTAGATATAGACACTGCAACAAATAGTTACAGATTATAGTAGTCATCATCTCTGATAGGGTCAAGGAGTCACCGTGAGCAGGTTAGGTGATGGCACACTTCAAAAAAAAAATTTCACCTGGGTGGCTCAGTCGGTTAAGTATCCGACTTCAGCTCAGGTCATGATCTCACTGTTCCTGAGTTCGAGCCCCGCGGCAGGCTCTGAGCTGACAGCTTGGAGCCTGGAACCTGTTCCAGATTCTGTGTCTCCCTCTCTCTCTGCCCCTCCCCCATTCATGCTCTGTCTCTCAAATATGAAAAAATAAAACCTAAAAAAAAAATTAAAAAAAAATTAAGGGCTTACAAATATAACAACATACTAAATACAAACTCTTACAGAATAAATTTCAGAATATTGGAAGATAAAAAATACCTGAATATTCGGGGTGCCTGGCTGGCTCAGTCTGTGGAGCATATGACTCTTGATCTCAGGGTCATGAGTTCAAGCCCTACATTTGGGCGAAGAGCTTACTAAAAAGAAATCCTTTTTTTCCCCAAAAATATCAGTTTTGATGTATGTTTAAATAATTCATTTTTCACTTGAATTGTGAATATAGTATTGAAACCATTAAGACCAGATTTTCATATAAGGATTATATAGGGTGATCTAACATAATTACCTTAGACTTGAGTTCTTGACTTCACAACACTTAAAAATCACACAACTGACTCTTAATTTTCATTGGCCAGTTTTTTATTTTCTGCTATTTTTGTTCAGATATCTGACTAAAAGAATGATACAAACACTGAAGAGTAACCAAGTGTGTGGTCGCATAGGTCTAGCTAGGTAAATTATTAGCATGACATTTATTCACACCATGTTGTATTACAAGTTTTTTATGTTTATATTTATATTGATGGAATGCTTAAAAATGGAGATGCTAGGTGCCTGGGCAGCTCAGTCAGTTAAGTGTCCAACTTCAGCTCAGGTCATGATCTCGCCGTAGATGAGTTCGAGCCCCACATGGGGCTCTGTGCTGACAGCCTGGAGCCTGCTTCAGATTCTGTGTCTCTCTCTCTCTCTGCCCCTCCCCAGCTTGCTTGCTCATGCCCTCTCTCTCTCTCTCTCTCAAAAATAAACATTAAACATTTTTTTTAAATGGAGATAATAAAGGAATTTTGGCCCACTTATGAAGAAACAACCATATTTTATCAAATCTGAGATGCCACTGACCACAGGATGCGTCATTATTTTGGGTACCACTGAGACAAAAACACTGCCAAATAAACTAAAACAGAATGTGTTCTTTTAACTTAGGATTTCAAGTTTTCTCAGACTTTTTTAAAAATCATATCACACTTGTACAGAAAAAAAAAGATAAGCAAAATATGTCACTTACTCATAAAACTTTACATTTGCGTTACTATGATAAATTACTTTCTGATTTATAGTCATTGACCATTAGCAGTTTTTCACATGATACTGTCTTCTGTGTCATCAAGAATACTGGTGAGACAGCATTTCTTATAAGATGTTCCTCTTTTCTCACATTTTATTCTAAAACAATGCCATCCATTATGCAAATATTTTTGCAGATGGCTTTCTTTAATTCCCCAAAAAGTATCAGCGGAGGCTTTCCGGAAAACCAGGATTCATATTCTTCCTTAATTTCTTGGCTGAAACATCGAAAAATTATATTTGTCCACTTACACACCAAGAATAGCAACCAAATTCATACATATGCAGACAATGATGACTTTCTATCCGTTTGACATAATATCAATGGTAAAATGTACTCTGATTTCATAAATAATAACGTGTGGGAAAAAAATCAGGATCAATGAAACAGTAAATATATGCTTCAACTTTGAACCTGAGTTTTGATGTATTGGAATTACCCGCCTCTCAGAAACATGTGTCACAAATCTTAATTATCCTCGTTTACCCTAGGGCCACCAATTTAAAGGTAATCCCACTTAAAAAAATTTTTTTGTAATGTTTATTTATTTTTGAGAGAGAGAGAGACAGAATCTGAAGCAGGCTTCAGGTTCTGCACTGTCAGCACAAAGCCCATTGCTGGGCCTGAACCCAGGAACCGCAATATCATGTCCTGAGCAGAAGTCGGAGGCTTAATCTACTGAGCCACCCAGGCGCCCCAGTCTCCACGTTTAATGTGTTGATGTTTTCTTGGGAATACTTCTGTGCCCCTATGAAGTTGGAACTTAACCTATGCTTCTTAAAATGTATTTCTTAACATGTATTTCACTCAGAAGTATCATGCATTCACAAGTGTTACCTTGCTCATTTGGGAAATATTCTACCAGGAGGAGAAATAATGTTAAGGAAAAAAAAAAAAAAGAACATTCTCTCTACTGCGGTTAAAAGGTACTAAAGTTGATAAATTAGAAACTGGACCTTTCTTTGGTATATGTTTTTTCTAGAGTTTGAAATTTTTTCTAATCTTTGTGAAATACTAACAATAAAATAAGGGGAAATAATACAGTAACCAAGTTCTTCTAAAGAACAATTTAGAAAGTATATATAAAAAGTATACCTTATGATGCTGCAATAAAATTAAGGAAATTTACCTTTATTTAAAAAATTCATTGTTTTCCTCAAGAACTCTTCCATTGCATCTGGGATTGGATGCATATATATATATATATATACACATATATATATATAACATTTGAATTTTGAGAGAAATACTTTATTACGAAAAATAATACAGATGGTAGCAAAAAATTTAAACAATGATGGAATACTATTTGGCAATTAAAAAAGAAGGAAATTCTGCCATTTGTGACAACATAGTTAAATCTCGTGAGCATTATGCTAACTGCAATAAGTCAGATAGAGAAAGACAAATAATGTATGATCTTACCTATATATGGAATCTAAGAAACCAAACTCCTAGAAATAGAGAACAGATTGGTGGTTGCAAGAGGTGAGGGTGGGGGAAGTGGGCGACTGTGGACAAAAGGTATCTTCCAATTAGAAGAGAAGTAAGCCGTGGGGATGTAGTGTACAGCTTGGTGACCAGAGTTAACAATGCTGTACGGTATATTGGAAAGTTGCTAAGAGAGTAGATTTTAAAATTCTCATCACAAGAAAAAAAAACTTCTAATAAGTGAGGCTATAGATGTTAGCTAAACTTATAGTCACCATTTTGTAGTATAGACATGTATCAAATAATTATTTTGTACACATTAAACTAATTCAATGTTGTATGTCAGTTCTATTTCAATAAGACAGGGAAAGTTTCTGATAAGAGAATTAAAAGCAGAACAGAAACATGAAGCACTAAACGTGAAGAAAAGTGACGTGATACTGAGCAACGCAGGGAATGTAAAAAATGAAATCTATTTTCCTTTCCTCTTGTAGAAGTTTAGTTTAGTGACATAAGATGGCATTTCCTTTTCAAAGAAACCAATTATATGATCTGATTCAGTCAAATAGTTACATAATTTTAAATTTAAATGTGTTTCAACTTGTAAATAAACTAATGAACAGAGTATTGAAGATTCAATTATAGTTAGAGAATTTGCGTACTCATTGATAATGTGCAAGTAAGTTAGGTAACAGGTTGAATAACAGGTTAGATAACAGAGAGAGAGAGAGAGAGAGAGAGAGAGAGTTGTCGGTGTGGAGCCTTGATGTGATCTCACAACTGTGAGATCATGGCCTGAGCCTAAATCAAGAGTCAGATGCTTAGCCAACAGAGCCACCCAGGCGCCCAGTAGTTCCTTTTTAACATTTTGAAGAATCTGTTTTCCTTATTGACTGTACCAATTTACATTTCCACCAGAAATGCACAGTTTTTCCTTCTTCTCCACATCCTACCAACTTTTATCTCTTGTGTTATGATGACAGCCATTCTCATGGATATGTAAAATATATATCTTCTTGTCGATAGAAGATATATATGTCTTCATTTTATTATTAAGGTATTGCTAAGTTTTTATTTTTATAGTTCCTCTTTATTGGATTCCTTTTTTTTTAATGGCTCAATTATATCTTCAAATACTTTTTTTAGAAAAGATTTGTGCTGGGTAAGCTTTAAATATTATATGCTTTAAAAAATGAGTATAGTTTGTGCTTAGACTTAATAGATGATTTTCCTCATGGAGAATTCTAGGTTTAACATCAGTTTTCCTCATACTTTGAAGACTTTGTTCCGTTGTCTTCTGAAATCCAGGGTTGCTGAGATACCTGCTTCTCATCTATTTCTTTTTCATTTATAAGTACCATATTTTTCCCACTTTTAAATCTTACAGGCTTTTACCTTTAACCCTCAAATTGTGAAAGGGCATAACAATATTTTTAATGGGTCTTTTTTCCATTCAACTAGTTTAATTCTTCATGTATCTTTCCAATTTGTAAAGCTATTATCTCCATAACTGTTTAAAAACTGTGATATTTTTCAATGACATTTTGATTATGTAAGTAAGTCACAACTAGCATACATTTTCTTTTCTACAAGTTGCATCACAAATAAAGCTCAACTTGTATTTCCCACATTTCATTTAAACCCTTTCACTCTCGAAGGAGTTAACTACTGTTAGGGGATTGGTGTGAAATCTTCTAAACAAAAACTACATACATACATGTATATGTAATCACTCATTTTTGTTTTGTGTATATCATTTTTTCATTAGCTTCATTGACATATAATTTGTATATAATAAAATTTTCCAATTTTATGTACAATATGAGGAAATATGATAGAGAACATTCCATCCCCTCAGAAATGTGCCTATTTTTAGTCACTTTCCTCTTCCTACCACTTGGCCCCTGCAGCCTCTAATCTGTTTTCCATCTCTATAGTTTGCCTTTCCTAGAATTTCACATGTATGGAATCATGTACTATATAGTATTTTGTATCTGGCTTCTTTCACTTAACGTAATGTTTTTCAGACCAACCATGTTTCTGGGTGTATCAATAAAGCTGATTCCTTTTACCGCTTTTATTAGCCATTCGCTAGTATCATGATGGACATTTGAGTGGTTTTCACTTTTTGACTATAAAATGAAGTTGCTATGAACATCCACGTATACATCTCTATATGGACATATGTTGTTATTTCTCCTGAGTGAATAAATACCCAGGAGATGAGCTGCTGGGTCATATTGAAAGTGAATGTCCAATTCTTAAAGATTTTTCCGAACTCTTTTCTAAAGCAGCTGTGTAATTTTGCATTTCTAACAGAAATATATAAGACTTCTAATTGCCTCTTTCCTTTTTAACATTTGGTGTTATTTTTTAAATTTTATTGAAACAATTCTACTCTGCACATAGTGATATTTCATTGTGCTTTTAATTTGCATTTTACTAATCACTAATGGTGTTGAGCATCTTTTCATGTGTTTGCCATCAATGTATGTTTTAATGAAGTGTCTGTTTAGTTCTTGTCCTATTCAATTATATTTCATCATTGATTTATATTCTGGATAAAGGCCTTTATCAGATATGTGTGTGGCAAATAGTTTTTTTCTGGATACAAGTCCTTATCAGGTATGTGTGTGGCAAATATTTTTTCCCAATCTGTAGCTTGACCTTTGTTTTCTTAGCAGTGTCTTTTGAAAAGCATTATTTATTACTTTTATCAGGTCCAATGCCTCAGTTTTTTATTTTATATTTCATCTTATATTTTTGTCCTATTTAAGAAATATTTGCAGGGGCGCCTGGGTGGCTCAGTTGGTTGAGCGTCTGACTTCGGCTCAGGTCATGATCTCACTGTTCCCGAGTTCAAGCCCCGCGTCGGGCTCTGTGCTGACAGCTCAGAGCCTGGAGCCTGTTTCAGATTCTGTGTCTCCCTCTCTGTCTGTGGCCCTCCCCTGCTCATGCTCTGTCTGTCTCTCTCTCTCAAAGATAAATAAACATTAAAAAAATAATAATAATAATAAAAATAAATATTTGCAAACTTTCCTTAAAGGGCTACCTAGTAAATATTTTTGGTTTTGCAGGCCATATGGTCTGTGTTGTAACTGCTTGATTCTGATATTATAACAATAAAGCAGCCATAGTTAATTCTTAAGCGAATTCCAATGAAATTTATTTTCAAAAACAGGTAGCTGATTATATTTGGCCCCTAGTATACCCCCAGGTCACTAAGGTTTTCTCCTTTCTTGTTTTCTCAGAATTTGTCATCCTTTCTCTATTGAATTACCTTGACACTTACGTAGAAAATCAACTAAATAAACATGTGAGTCTCCCTCTCAACTTTATTTTCTGTTCTATTGACCCATGTGTCTGTCTTATATGGACCTCATCATTCTGTTTTTATAATGTCTTAAAGTCAGGTATTTTTAAGTCCTCCAACTTTCTTCCTTTGCAAAATTGTTTGGTCTATTTTACAGCTTTTGTACTTCCATATAAATTCTAAATTAAACTTGTCAGTTTATATGACAAAGTTGGCTAGAACTGTTCTTTTTCTTCCCCAGTTATTTTTTTCCCTCGGTCCTTTGTTTTTGATAGTTTCTCTTGCTATCTTCAAATTCATTAATCTATGGTTTGTTCGCATCATCTCTCTATATTGTTATGAACTTAATTTCTTTTATTCATTTTATGTTATTTTAATGAAATTGTTGTTTTTAAAGAGTTTGTAACCACTGCTAAGATAAATTATACTTTCATTTCTATCAAGTAAATTTTATTGGATATCCAAATGTACTACTTTTTAAGCAAAAGGAGATAGCAGTACTAAAAGCTTGGAGGTAGAAATCTCAGGACTTCCTGAGTCAGCACACACTGTCCATTTTGCAAATAATTTGAAAAAAAGTTCAAAACATAGTCCTATCTTCTTTGTGAGCAATTTAAAGCGTTAACTGAGAGTTCTGTGAATACATTCTGTCAGGATCAAAGAGAAATCAACTATTCTTGAATGAATGAAAAAGTAATTGTAGAGAAAGCAAGGAGCAGGAGGACCTGAGAGAAAAGGAGAAAAGAATGAAAGAGGATAGCCTAATTGAATTGAATACTTTGAATTTGACATGCAGCCAAATATTCGGATAGATTATCCAGAAGGCAGTGAAAACTTTAGACCCAGAAACTGGGGAATAATTGAAAATAGAGATTTGCTAGCCATCATGTCTTCTCCATCAAACATTTATTGAATGCCAACTCTGTGCCAGAAACTATGTTATGGACTGTCCTCCCCCTCAGATTTATGTCCTCCTTCTAGCCTAATAGCCCCAACAGTTATTCCACATCAACTATAAGTCTAAAATCTCATCTGTCATCTAAATCAGGTATGAATGTGATTTGAGGTGTGGTCTATTCTGAGGCAAAATTCTTCTCTGGCTATGAACCTACGAACCTATTAAACCAGACAAAATAGGAGCTTCTAAATACAATATAGAACAGGTATAAGATAGACATTCTCACTCCAAACGGGAGAACTCAGAAGGAAGAAAAGGTGATGGATTCCAAGCAAGTACAAAATTTAGCAAGGCAAATTCCATTAGATCTTATGGCCAGTGAATAAACTTCTTTGGTTCCATTCTCTGCCTTGTAAGGCCCACTGGGGTGGCAGCGTCATACCCCTTCGGCTGGGTAGGACCGCACCCACATGGCTCTGTTGGGCTGCAGTCTTGCCCTTTTGAAACCGAGATGGAAGCAGCCATGTCTCCCAGGCTTGCGTCCCTGGACATGTGTTGGGAGTGGCAACCCTGATTGTCTCTGACTCACCTTTTGAGTTCTTCTGCCTTTTTTTTTTTTTTTTTTTAGGATAGCTCATGTTTGAAACCAAATTGTCCCTTGGTCAAGTCTGTAAAATCCAAGAAGTCCAAATGCCTTCCTTAGTTCCATTCTGCTTTGTCTGTTCCCTGTAGTTCAAACTGGCAGTGTCTCTGCTGGTGTAATAACTCTATTCCTGGCTTGTGCTGAGATGACTGGTTAAGTCCGTGAGTCACACCCACAATCTCTTTATCAGCCATATATTTAGTGTTCTCTTTAGAGCAAGCTTTTTCGTATTTTGCAATATGAATAGATGGAGAATTTTCCAAATCTTCCAAGTTCTGGTTCTTTTTGCTTCACAATTCCTTTCTTAATTCATTTCTCTCATTTTGTATTTTCCTATAAGCAGTGAGAAGGAACTAAATCATGCTTTCAAAACTTTGTTTAGAAATCTTCTCAGCTAAATATTCAATTTTATTGCTTAAAGTCCTGCCTTCCACAGAATACTAGAACACGGCTCACCCAAATTTTTTGCTACTCTGTAACAAGAAGTGCCAGTTTTCCAGGTTCTAGTAATATGTTCCTTATTTCCATCAGACTTACTGGAATCTTCCTTAACGTGCATCTCATAATTCTTTCAGCCTTTACCCAATACCCAATTTCAAAGCCATTTCAACATTTTTAGGTATTTGTTATAATAGTACCTCATTTTTTTGGTACCAAGATTTATCTTAGTAAGCTTGGGCAACCATAACGGAACACCGTAGACTAGGTGGCTTAAACTGTTGAAATTTGTTTTCTTATAGTTCTGGAGGCTGGGAAGTCCAAGATCAAGGTGTTGGCCAATTTAGTTCCTGGGGAGGGCTCTTCCCAGCTTGTAGATGACTCTCAATGTGTTAAAGCATCATCTACTATAGCTAGTAGAGTCCTGTGTCCTTCTACTGCAAACAGACTGCTTGCTCTCTGGCAGTCATACAGTTATTTTCTGGCACTTGCGTTCATCATCCTAAGAGTTGCTCTGACTTTGTTGCTGGTAGAGCACATCGTCTAATAAATTGAGAGTGAATGGAGATACAGGTGTGAGGTGGTAAGGGTTTTCAAACTTTGACTGATCTTGTCTTAATTTCACCCTCAAATTTAACATTACGTTGGTTAAATATAGAATAGTAGGCTGAAAATAACTTTCCCTCTGAAAAGTCCAAAGTCTAGAAGCTTTTCAGATACTTTCTTTTTTCCCTCTTGTTCTGAAATATCAGAAATCTATGCTCTGGTGTATGTCTATTTTCATTAATAGTTTTACTACTCAGGATTTTAAATCTATAATCTCCCATTTTTCAGTTCTGGAAATTTTTTTAGATTATTTCTTTGATATTTTCCTCTATTGTCTCTGTTTCTCAAAGAAATCCTTTTATGATGTCCACCTCCTGGACTAATTCTCTAAATATTTTCTTTTCTCTCTCATTTTGTATCTTTTTAAGAGGAAGTATTGCATAATTGTTAAGAGACCAAGTGATAGAATAAGACTGTCCCTTATAAATCCTTGCTCTGCCATTTACTTTCTTTGTCACCTTCAACAAGTTAATTAGATTTTATGCTCCAGTGTCTTCATGTATAAAATGGTCTTAATAATAGTGCATACTTCTTAAGATTGTTTAAGGATTAAATATGTTAATTGTATAAAGTGCTTAAAATAGTACCTGGGAATTGGAAAGCACTTTAAAGAATGTTAGCTACTGTGTTTTGTTTTGTTTTGTTTTTTAATTATCATTACTGTCATTATTATCATTGTTGTTCTCTTATTCTGAAAGATTTGACCAACTTGATATTCTTGAACTTCTGGTCCTTTTTTTTCTTTTGAAATCTCCTATTACACTTTTAATTTCTAGAAGCTCAGGTTTTTTCTGATTGTTTCCTTTTGCTGAAGTGTTTTATTATTTATATACCATCTCATGTAATAGATATTACTTTTTGTTCCTTTTGAAATTTTTTTTCTGTATCTGGCATTGTTTCTGTGTGGCTTGGTCTTTGAATTCCATATTAGATGCTTTATTCAAATATCTGATAATTCTTGACCGTCTTTTCATATTGAAGAGTGAGGGACTGGAAGGCTAGTTGGAAATACTGTGTATTTGGGTACATAACTTGTGGTGTGATAGGTTTAGTGTAAGTTTAGCTAGTGGTATCTCTCTAAAGGCCTTTTCCCTTGATTTTGTCAATTTCTCCAAGGAGGATTCCTCTAATCTCTTGATCTCTTGCCTATTCTGCTTAAGGATGGCTTCTGGTATTGTGAGAGCCTAGCAGTGGGAGCCAACTGTGTACATGTGTTGGGGGTGTGGGGGCATCTCCTCCTTCCGAATGAAGACATTCAGTAAGTTACCCTGTCTTCAATATGATGTCTCACCGTGCCCTGTATTGTGTTCCTACTTCCAAAGTTTGTCTGATTCGACCTCTCCATTTCTCTTACACAGTGGGGGAGGAGTAGTATCCTGGCTCCTAGTAGAAGTTAGGGGATCTGAGGGGTCTTACTTTCTCTTTTAAAGATTTTCAACCAGTGCTTCTGTTTTGACACAAAAGTATTTGTACTTGCTTGCTGAAATTACTGGTCTCTTCTGCAAGTATGACGGTTGTTAAGATTTGTTAAAGCCAAATAGTAGAAACTGTAGTGCTTATATTTATTATATTATTCTTCATTATTTTCTATGTTTTATATATCTCATAGAAAAAATAAGATGAAAAAGTTAATGTTATAAACAACATCTATTGTAGCATTTTCAGACTGCAAACAACCTAAAGATCTAACAGTGGGAAATGATAAACAATTTTAATTAAGCCGTATAATATAATATGTAGATATTGAAAGTCTTATTTTTTGAAATGTGGGAACGTTCATAATACCATGTTAAAATGTAGAATACAAATAATATACATTATCATATGTATAACAGGCAATATACATTTTATAAAACTATATATGTGTGTTAAAAAGACTGGAGGGAAATACTCAAGTATGTTCAGAGTTATTATTTCTGGGTTGTAGGTTAATAGGTGATTGTTTACTTTTTTATATGTTTCGGTCTTTTATAATTTTCTTTGTGGAACATTTACCACTTTTAAAATCAATTGCTATCCAATAAACACTGATTTTTAGAAGGATAATTGGGTACTGTTTTTTTTCATGGTGAAGAAATATTTCTGTTTTTTAAGATTTTATTTTAATTCCAGTTAGTAAACATATAGTGTATATTAGTTTCAGGTGTACAATATAGTGGTTCAGCCCTTCCATACATCACCCAGTGCTCATCACAAGTGAACTCCTTAATCCCCATCACCTATTTAACCTATCCCCTGGGATAAAAATATAGTGAAAAACTACTGTTAAAAATTTTTTTGTAGGTGACATAAGAGAAAGTGCAGGAAGGACAAGGAGGCATATAACATTTTTAGGTACTGAAAAATAATCTCCTGGTTTTAATTAAAAAAAAATAAGTTATGATGATTCTTTAAAATCCTAGTTGATATAAGTGTAAAGGGTGCAACTGACAATAACAAAACCTCACACAGTAAATAAATAATTTAAGTTGTTAGATGAATAAATAAATAAATTTTCCCATTTACTAGACCTGCACTAGCCAATAAAATTTTCTGCGATGCCAGAAATGTCCTCTATCTGCACCACCCAATAGAGTAGCTATTAGCCATATGTCTCTATTAAGCATTTGATATATGGCAGTCGAGGCACTGAATTTATCATTTTGTTTAATTTTAATTAGTAAAAACTTAGCCACATGTGCGTAGGGGCGAATATATTGAATAACATAATTGTAGAGCAGTGTTTTTTTAATAATTCTATGTCTCAGTATCTGATTAGCAAAACTAATTGAGATGTTTTAACTGAATCTCATATTTTTTAATGCAGAAAAAGACAATTGAGGAAAAAACAAATTTTAGATAATTACACATGTCTAAAATAAATAGATTTTACAAATATTTATGGTATCTTCTTTAAATTTTTCTTTATTCCTCATTTCAGAAATAAAATTAGTGGTTCTTCAGCCTGAGGATAGGGTTGTGGAGCAGGAGTAATGGTTAAGAAGATCAAAATCTTCAAATTTTTTTAAAAGTGTTTTTATTTTGAGAAAGAAAAAGAGAGCACATACACATGGCACATGGAGGGATGGAGGGAGAGGAGAGAGAATCCCAAGCAGGCTCTGTGCTGTCAGCAGGGAGCCCAAGGTGGGACTGGATCTCACAAACCTTGAGAACATGACCTGAGCTGAATTCAAGAATTGGACACTTAACTGATGGAGCCACCCAGGTGCCCCCAAACTTTTTTTTTTTAACATTACACAAGTTTTATCTTTTCCCCCACAAGACAATAAAAAAAATAGGTGGAATTAAAAATTAACTTTGTGAATGGATAAAGACAAAAAAATAATTGAGAACCAATCATAAGATAATTTACTTTAAAATAATTTATAAATTTAATTTAGGTGTAAAACGATGCCCATCAACCCATATATGGTAAGAAGACAGTTTTTATGTTTGAAATGTTCTAAACAGAATTTTTAATTCTCTTAAAGCAATGTTATGGGTATTTATATCCCTACTTTATCTCTGTTTGAAATTTTCCCAAAGGTTACTTAAGAATTATTGAATATGGGTTTTATGGTTAAGATGTTAGAGTACTAAATTTATATCATATATTCTCCTACATTACCAATCAAGAAGTAATGTAAAATACTCCAAAAAAATCAGTCATGCTGAACAGAACAAGAGTCACAGTCCAATCCAATGCCATAAATGTATAAAGTCCATGTCCAAACAAAAGTCACCATTAAGTGCTCTTCCTAACTTCACCCTCACATCCAGAAGCCAAATAATTATTATCTTAAAAAGGTATTTTGGACTGATGGTCTTAAACTAAAATATTTTTTCCAGAAAGCAACACTGAATTGGGCATATAATCCAAACCTTAATAGTATATCATCCCCTAAATGAGAATAAAATACTCACTGAGCCAACTAATGTGAACATAGGAAGTTAGCATTATATGAAATCTCAGAAGAAATTGAGGAGCCTAGGTCTTCCAAAGAAGATGGTGTTTTATTTTGCCTAAGCTCTCGTCATGTAAAGGTAGAAAAAAATAAGGTGCATAGCACAGTACTCAGCCTTCAAACTTTAGCTAGAGGAAAAAAAGTTAGTCTGAAAGAAAACATAACCCAAAAAGAGAAGGAAATTCTTCCATAAAAGATTTATAGAAGAGTTTAATAAGAACATGAGTTCAAAACAACAATAACAAAATAACATGAGTTCAATAAAATATCACAAAAATGAAATAGAAAAAAAAAAAACATGAGAAGTGGATAAAAAGGATAATGGCAGAATTAAAAATACAAAGTGACTTAAATAATATTATTACCCAATATTAGTAGCAACAAGGAACAGGCTTCCAGTTGTCATGACACAGTTAGAGAAATGAGATTAAAACAGCAAGTGAGAATATATTTTATCTAATAAAATTAAATTTAAGTAACTAGTAGCTACTGTATTGGATAGTGCTGGTATAAAATGTTTCCAACATCACAGAAATTTCTGTTAGTCACAGCTGGTCTAGAAAATGGGAAAACATTTAATCATCTAACATTTAAATTGTTTACTGTGTGACATTTTACAACTGTCAATGATACACCTAATATATCAATAAGGATAGATTCTCATTCAGTGTAGAACAGAAAAATAATGTTAAATGTGAGACACAAAAAATTTTTCTTGAAATTAGTATCTTCAGCTTAAAGGGGCATCCAGTGTTACAGGGGAGAAATAATACAAAGCAATAGACATAGATATAACCCATTTAAGTTATTAAACTGCAAGGATAAAGGAGGAATTATTCAGGCTTTCGGACAGAAAGAAGCAAATCACCTACAAGAGTGGAAGCCTTCAGACGTCACAGCATCATTCCTTGTCCGAAGATAATACAATGGCAATGCAATATCTACCTAGTGCTAAGCTAATAACTAAGCTAATAGCAATAACTATCTAGTGTTAAGCTAAGCTAATAATAAATCAACTTAGTTATTAGCTAATAACTAAGCTTATAACTATATATATAGTTATACACATACACTATATATGACCTATATATATATGTACTTATGTATATACACTTATGCACATACATGCACACACAGCATTGGTTGCATAAAAAAGTATTTGAAAATATAATCCATGTATTTACTTTATCACTGAGAGCTTCATTGACTAACCTATGTAAAGTGGCATCTTCTCCCATTACTCTGTATTCCTTCTCTCTTTTTTCTTCAAATTCATATCACTACTCATATCACTATCCTTCTAGAATGTGCCTCCATGAAAGCAGGGACTTTGTTTATTTTGCTCACTGCTTCATCCTTTGTACCTTCCTGGAACTGCTAAATGAGCACAGGTATCAATTTTTAAAAACTCAAGAATAACGGAACAGTGGTAAAAGGACCCACGGTGAATCCATTTCAACAAAAACCTAAGCTAAACAACTCTCTATCTAGTTGCAGACAAGAATATAAATCTATAAACCTTGACATTATGAAAGTTATAGGGGAAAAGTGCTACATACTAATTTTCTCATTTTTTTATAGGAAAGAGGAACTGATTTAATTGAAATCTAAAACACATAGGAAGGAGCATAGGGACTCCAGCATCTTAATGTGCTTCATAATCACACTTGTAATCCTAGAAGGAATATGTCAGGAAATAATCTCACTCAAAGTAAAGAATCACTGATGAGTTGAACAGGTCTTTCAATTTTACTTAGTTTTTGTGTTCTTTTATAAATTAAAATGGTAATTTTTAACTATTATTTGTATTTTATTACATGCTATTTTTTGGAAGTATTTTGTCTAATATATCCATGTATACATATAAATTTATGCTGGGAATGTGGTTTACTTAATGATTATTGTGGGGAAGTTTGACTTTAATTTTTTAATCTGATACCTTTGTCATAGCTATTTTTCTTTTATAATTTCTATTGTTATGTCTTGAAGTTCATTCATCTCTTTTCCTGAAATGTCTAATCTGCTGCTCCCTCTGTCCAGTATGTTTTAAAATCTCAGATATTGAAGTTTTCATCTCTATGGGTTCCTTTGGGTCTCTTAATAATATACCTTACATATCTGTATATGCTCAATCTTTATTGAACACATAAGCAATAACCATAATTGCTTTTTGTCTTAGCCTAATTATATGTGTATCATTGCTGAATCTCCTTATCATGGGTCCTATTTCCTGTTCCTTTTCATGTCTGGTAATTTTTGTATTGGCTCCAGATCCTGTGAATTTTAACATGTGCATATTTTCCATTCCTGCTAACATTCTTAAGTTCATTTCTGGGATTCAGTAAAGTTACTTGGAAACACTTTGATCACTTTGAGGCTTGCTTTTGAGCTTTGTCAGGTGGGGTCAGAGCAGCTTTTGTTCCAAAGCTGATTTTGCTTCTGTACTTAAAGCCTTGCGAATTACAAGGTTTCTCCACTCTGGGCGGTGACACCATGGACTTTTGTCTGGTTCTATGTGAGCTGCAGAAATCATTCCACTTGCTCCTTTTGAATGGTTCTTTCACCAGATTTGGGTAGTTTCCTTATGTCCATGTGCTGATCAGTACTCAAGAGTTGCCTCCGCAGACGTCTGGAGCTCTCTCTCTGTGCTCCTCTCTTTCCCTGTAGTTTGCCACATGGCCTCCTTGAACCCTAGCATAGTCGCTTCAATTCAGGAACACTATTAGGTTCCTCGTCTCTGCATTCTGCACTAGATATTTCCTTTTTTTTTTTTCCAACTCAAGTATAGTTAACATACAATGTTATATTAGTAGGTGTACAATACAATGATTCAACAATCAATACATTGCCTACTATTGCCAACTCAAAATAAGTGGCTTTGAGTAGTGGTAAGGCAATTATTTGACTGAATTCTCATAATCAAATGTTTATTAAATGCTTAACGTGCAGCAGGCACCATTCCTTACATTTCATATTCTTTACTCATTTATTCATTACAAAAACCCCATGAAATGAATACTGTTATCTCTATACTTCAGATGATGAGTAAAGATATAGAGAGGTCCAAGAGGTGGTCAGGGTAACCACAGACACAGCTAATAGTGTGTAAAGTCAAGATTTAGACCTAAACAATCTAGTCGTAAAATTCAAACTCATAACCACTATACTGTATTGTACTATATGCCTCACAAATAATTATTTGCATTAGAAGAAGAAGTTATTTTATATTTTGTAAGATACTAATGCTGTGCTAGGAATGATGGATTCAGAGTAAAATGATATAACTGGTCTAACACTAGCATAAATTAAAGTGTGGATCTATTTGGAGGTATTTTAGTAGATAACTAAAATATATGATGGTTAATGTATTTTCCAGCTGATTAGTTGACATGATTCTAAGCGTAAATAAATTGAATCTTGCAAAGTAAAAGTTGCAGTTTAGACTAATTTATGACATAACACAAGATTATGTTTACTAATCTAGCACCCCACATTATCTTTATGATTTTGGCTAATAAAAAGCAACAATTACATGTGCTTTCCCTCTCCAAGAAACTTATAAACTTTTTCTTTGCTTTGTTTCTGTAGTATATCTTTACACACACACACACACACACACACACACACACACACACACACACACACACAGACGTTTTCAATGTTTTTTATAACTGTTCTTCCCTGGGTCAGCTTCCAAAAAAGAAAGGATAAAATTGGACTTCAATACCTCTTCATTTAATGAGATTTTAAATCTATTTTCATTGATAGAAGAAGATACAAAGGTTTGCATTTAGAAAACTAACATTTGATAAGGGCAAAATAAATGTCTGTATTCTTAGTTATTACTTCACCTAATATTTTGGTGAATGATTTTTTTGCATTCTGGTATTACAAACCAGTAAACAGAATGGACACATGCTGTATTTTTACCTTGCATGAAATATAACAGTAATTAAGTGCAATACAGAAATGCTAATTCCAAAGTTTGCTTTAGATATATATATATATATGCATATGATATATATGTATATATATATATATGAAAAGATCATATGTCTTGTTGTGATAGTATTTGGCTTTTCATGGTATAAAAGTTTGAATATTTTCTTTAAATTCTACTTCACAATATTATATCTATAATATTTCCTCTGTTTAGAAATAGCTATATTGTCATGATTTTATGTTTGAATCATTTTAAGGCATCAAGGCATTGGAAGGTTCTAGTATTGCTAATATTATAATTTAAGTAAATTGTCACAGTTTTTAATCACAGATGCTCAATAATGCGTCATTCTGTTTTCTTAGGAACTTCCTGCACCATTACTTGACGATAATGGCAAAAAAGATTTTGACGAAGATGTATGTAGTCATAAAACACCAGAATCTAACACTAAGATGAAGATAGCTTGGCGTTACCAGTTATTACCCAAGATGGAGGCAAGTCACCATACAAACTTTTCTAAAATTTGTAAATGTACTTGTTTATATCTTATAGTCTCTTTTGTGGTATTCTTTAATGTGTTATTCTTTAAATACACTACAATGTATATTTGCTCATTTAAATGACTAATATTTTGTTCATAGAGTATCTTATCAAGATGACATTTCTTAAAAATAAAGTTATGGCAGATTTTTTTTTTTTTTGCCAAAACAGATTTCATTTCTTCCATAATCTCCATATAGAATCTTTTATTATAGGGTTGCAAGCCAGAGTAAGTAAACTCATTAAGCTATTTCTATCCAACTTGATTACCTATAAATATTCAGTGTAGATAGACTAAGAGATAGGAAGTGAAGAGAAATTTTCTGAGAGAACAGATGTCAGTAAATCTGCCCACTAAAGTTAATGAACTCTGCTCCTAAGGAAGGCTCTATACATTATTAATTCCTTCTTTGATTGTTTACATCAGTCTTCAGAACACTTTAACGTCTACTGGGCATTTATCATATTGGTATTAAAGAAAGAAATTCTAATATGAGACATAGTACCCATAGCCCACCCTTCCTTAGTCTTCCACATTGAGTATCATCTTCCCCAAGGATAGAAATATGTTTATAACACTCCTTAACTGCAAATGTATAATTTGGTATACTGTTTCCACTGCCTCCTTCTAAATGCATGGCAGACTCTCACTCAGAGACTCTCAATTAGTCTGCCAAGCTTACACAAAGCCTTAGTATTCTCTGCAATATTTTGGGTGGTCACTACCAGTAAATATGTAAGATGAAACTCTCTGCCATTAAACGTCTGAAATATGAAATACACACTTCTCACTTCTCGAGATTATGTATAACATCTATACAACCTAATCCAAACCTGGCTTTTAGTCTCCTCCTGTGTGATTATAAAACACTGTATTCACCTGTTCCATGAGAGTTGCTCCTTATAAATTGCTTATATTTGTGCTGGTAATGATTTTCACTTTTTTTTTTAATTCCACAATGGTGAACATGGTAAGAGGTTAATTTTTTTTAATGTTTATTTATATTTGAGAGAGAGAGAGTGTGTAAACAGGGGAGGGGCAGAGAGAGAGGGAGATACAGAATCCAAAGCAGGCCCCAGGCTCTGAGCTGTCAGCACAGAGCCTGACACAGGGTTCAAATTCACAAACCGTGAGATCATGACCTGAGCTGAACTCAGCCACTTAACCGACTGAGCCACCCAGGCACCCCTGATTTTCACTTTTTTATTTGCCAACTCAGCCTTCTCCAAGTGCAAATGTTACTACTCCGACAGCTTTCCATACATAATTATCTAATTTCCTATTTTTGTGTCTATAGCCCTTCATGTGTTTTAAAGTACTTCTAACTTTATTTTATAGGTAATTGTTGGTATAATTGTCTTCTCCACCAGACAGAATTCTCTATGAGCCCAGAGAGCCTGTTTTATTTTCTCTTGTACTAATGCCCAGATAACAAGTATTTGGTATTTTATAGATATATTCATTCATTCAGCAAATAATAAGTATCAACTGTATACTAAGTATAAAATATGGTATAATAGGTACATATTAAGCAATGATAAATCATTCTAATTTAGATGGAAAAGCTGTTTGGATAGATTTTAAGCATAATTTACATGACTGTGAACAAACTACACACTGAAGCAAGGGTATTTGCAACTGATAGAATAAGGAATAAATTTTCCTTATGTACAAAGAACTTTTAAAATGAATAAGAGATAGTCTACCTACCCAAGTTTTTAAAATGGGCGGAAATATGTAAAGAAAATGCTTCTTAACCATACAGAAGCAAATGCCCAATTTCAGATACAATAAGAAAAATGCAAATTAAGACTGCACTGACCCGCCATTTTATCTTAACAGATTGTCAGTAATCTAAAATGTTTGGTAAGACACTAAATTAGCAGGGGTGTGGGTACTTTCATAAAGTACTAAATTAGTACTTTCTACTTTGCTGGTAGAAATGTAAATAAATACAGTTTCTGTGGAGGCTAATCTGGTAGTATCCTTCAGAATTACAGAAAACATATACCCTTTGATCCTCTGGGGCATTTACATTATGAATATATTTACTTAGATATAAAATGAAATATGTATGAGCTATTTTTGTAGCATATTTTTAATAGCAAAAGGCTGGAAAGAACCTAAAGGTCCATCAGTAAGCATCTAGTTAAATAAACTATATGCCACGTAAATAAACAAATACCATAATATGTGTATTTTGTGTGCATATATTATATATTGTATATGTGTAAGGTAGAATACCATACATTTGTATTAAAAAATAAAGGGCAGCTCTGTGTAGTCAGTTGTTGCAGATATAGCCTAGCTTGGATGTGATTGAGAACTGGGCATAAGAGGCCAGAATAAATGTAGTTATTCTGCTTAGGAAAATGTGAGTACAGTGATAGAGATTAAAATAGACGAGGAGTGTAGGACTAGCACTTGAGAAGCCTAAAGGACTTCGTTCATGTCTTTGAGCCGGCAGTTTCACTTAAGTTACTGGACTTAATGGTGACTCTTTTGTGAAGAATGACTATTCTCTAATTTTTCTACTGGTATGTTCTGAAAGAGTCTGTAATGAACAAAAGCTCTAAGTTAAATTCAGCTTTCTTGTGAAGACAGTCCAATTTTAGGTTATATAAATCACTTATGTCTCACATTTACTTACTTTATTTTACTCTTATCTCAATTATATTTTGGATTTTTCATTGGTCACTAACATTCTTCACATGAAATTATAAGTAAAGATGCAAATAACAAACTTTAAGCTTTTATTTTTTTTACTGCTTGTTCCAAAATGTTTAAAATTGGGGCAAGGGACTCCTGGGGTGGCTCAGTCGGTCAAGCATCAGACTCTTGATTTTGATCACCACGTCATGATCTCATGGTTCATGGGTTTCAGGCTGTGCGGATAGCCTGGAGCCTGCTTGGAGTCTCCCTCTCTCTCCCTCTGCCCTGCTTGTCCCCCATCTCTCCTTAAAAAAAAAAAGAACATAAGCCCCATGGTCTTATGGGTTTTCAAGGTTTACAGTTTGTTTTAAAAATTGTGCCCTTCTTAT
Organism: Paguma larvata; assembly: GCA_030068075.1. Lineage (NCBI taxonomy): Eukaryota > Metazoa > Chordata > Mammalia > Carnivora > Viverridae > Paguma > Paguma larvata. Next base: position 82,772,883 of record CM057831.1, read on the forward strand.
ACTGAACTTTCTTAGGTGACTTCCTCTCCCATTTTCTTGAGTTCTCCACTAAAATATCATTTTATCAGAGATGTATTCTTTTCTCATTCTCTGTAAAATCACCTTCTCACTGTTATCTCCTTTCAAGGTCTTTTTTTTCTTCAGGGCACTTATCATCACATAACAGATAATATTATCTCTGTCTTCCTACTGGTGTGTGAGCTCAGCAGAAGAAAGGGACTTTGAATATCTTGTTTTACTGGCACGTAGTGCATGCTCACTAGTTATTTGTTGAATATATGAGAGAATGAACTATATAGTATGTGAATTAAATGCAAAACTGAGTTAAGTTGCATTAATTAATATAAATAAAAAATGGCTTTTTTCAAATTTACTATCAATGGTCAAACTTAAATTTCTTAGTATTTATAAGTGAGCTCTGTCAAGTTTACAAAATAGAATCATCTTCCGACTTCTTTGCTTTTCTTTGAAATGTTGCCAGCATGTGTATTTGCCTGTCACAGAAATTTTGTATATGAGGATTTGCCGAGACTAATAGACTAATAGCTTTATCCACTTTATAAATCCAGATTTTATTTTGCCGTTATTAGTTTAAACACAACAACAAAAACCTGGGTCTTCCGTGTTTTACCTGGGACAAAATATAGTTAACACTATTATGAGTATAGATTAAATAAGTAGTCCAAAACTAGCTGTGTCATTTATCAGAGATGCCTTTTAATATAAGTTGCCACCAGATCCTAAGAGTGTAATCACATTCCAACTTAGGGAATGCAAAAAAGGGTATGAATATGCACACTTAAATCAGTAATTACCTCAGTGAGGCATTTAGTGAGGTGTGTGGCTTTAAAAAGCCCCCTTTCTCTTGTCCTATGATGTTGATTCTCTCTCTTAGGTAGACATGCTCTTTTTTTCACTGTCCAACCATCAAATCCTATTCCCATTTCACTCTGAGAATTGGTAACTTACAGGATGTGCTGAGACCTAATTTCTTCAATATTGTATAGTTCTACAACCGAAGCCTAAAATGGCTCCAGCACTTCATGGCGGTATATTGGATCTTTATATTATATCCTCATTACACCTTGGCTTTCTATCTTACTGGTTCAGCCACAGTAGTTCTGTGATGTATATGTGCATGGTGCAGGTGACAATAAATATCATTTTTCCAATTAGACAATGTTACTTCAAATGATAGTGATAGATCTTCTGATTCCCTAGTGAATCATGACACAGTAACAATAATTAATATCATTTATGTAGTGCTTCACAATTTACAAAATACTCATTGCCAGTATTGCATTTAGATTCTCACAGCAGCTTAGCAAAATAGTTCTTATTAGTGGTTGAACCGAGGCTCAAAATGGTTAGTTAACCATTTGGGTCCTTGCTTTTTATTATGCCATCCTGAGAAACAAGAAATGATAACAATAATAAGAAAATGTCTTATTTAGATTGTTTATTCATATGCAACTTTTCTCTGAAAGTTTTGATTTTAACATAAGGAGGTGGGGAATGGTATTGTTATATTGCTCTGGGCTCCTGGTGGCCCCTCATCAGAGTTAATTCTCCCTTATCATAGCAAATTTTTACTGAACCATTCCATTATACTCTGTTCCACAACTGACAAAGGGAAAAGATAGTTTGGGACTGTGAAATAGAAGCTCTCATAATGTAAAACTAAAGCAACATGATTTTATCAACTGAGTAAAACTTACTTAGCTATTGATTATATTGTGATTTTTTTTAATGCATCTTTTTTTGTGGAGTTAACATTTTTTCATAGAGTATTCCTGTTATCAGATTTAAAGTATTTAGTTATCTCTTTTCAGAGGAAATATTCAAAGTCTTCGTTTTACAATTCTAAGCCTCAAATGATTTCACAGTATTTAAAAACTCTGATTATATGTTAATGCTTTGTGTCTTGGGTAGAGAAAAACCTTACAGAATTGTTTTTCCTGTAAATATATATTTATTTTCCAGTTTCATTTTTATTGAGGATTAATAAAATTTCATCATTAATAAAAATTTTAATGACTACCTTGTTAATATTGTAGTTAGCATATTTAATCATAATTTCCAAAAGTATTAATAACTTAATTGTAATAAGAAAAGCTCCCAAATTTATTCTTACATTTTAATGAATTATTTGTGTTCTGTATGTAAACTGTCACAGCATGAAATCAATTTTCTGCCTTGATTCATCCCAAATCAGAGATTTCTATCACATTAATATTATAATTAGAAACATTAATAGAGACGGCAACTTTAAAAGCATACTTTGCTTCTTGGCAATTTAGCATATTTCTCTGAGTGCCCAAGACTTCAAGAACCTTCAGTGCACTAATAAATTTATTAACTCAAACTTAAAAGAAGCGAAAAGTCTCTCTTTCTTTCTCTCTCCCCATGGCCAGTCTGCTAAAATAGATTATTCATGCTTATTTGATTCAGGTAGGCTTTTGCAAGCTTCCCTACTAGGCCTGGGAATGTGGTACATTGAGGCCTTTTCAGAGGCTTCTGACATAGACCAAGCTTTTATTGCATGGTGTTTTATTATTACCAAATCCTAGTCTCCACCCAGTTTGTAGGCACTCTGCTTATTCTTTTGAATCAGGAAAGGTTATCACCTACCTTAATCCATGGAGCAGCGTGGATTAAGGACACCAGTGTGCCCCAGGATTCTCAAAGAGGATCCTGGAAACTTCTTGTTTCTTCTTTTTTGCTGTCTTTACTAAATTCTATTGGGCCTTAGGAGGATTTGCATCTGAAATGGGCAACCTGGTGTTTTTCTCAATGAAGACATCAGATCAAAGTTCAGTTAGTCAAGGCCTTTCTAAAACATTAAGGGGGCCTGGACTTACACAATAAAAAGATGAGCTCTAGCAGAGATTGCAGTAAAAACATTCTGAACTATAATCCGGATAAAGAATAGATTATAGGCCAAAGAACAGACCTTGTTTAAATTGCTTTATACTAATAACTTTACATTTAAGAAACTTTACCCTATTTTTAAGAAGTGTACTTTAGTGTCTCATACTTTATTTGTTAATACTGTCATGGTAAACATGGTAAAATCATGTTTTGGGAGCCACACTTGTGTATATATTGTATTGTAAACATTAGATTGAGCCAGTTGATAGGTCTCTTGCATGAATGAAAATAAACAGTACCTTATGGAGGGATAAACAGTCATTTCATTTAGAAAGTAAATGCCAAACCCTCAGACTCTGAATCGGAGAATAATATTTCCATTAGACTTAAATTTGTTTATCCTGTGTTACTGTCGAATCGATGTTGGTAGGCATTCAGCTGAAGAATATTAATCCTTTAAGTATTAAAATGCGAATATCTAGTGTCAAGCAAATGTCTGTTTCTTATCTAAATTACAAAGTTGTCAGTTACTTCGTAAAATGAGAATTTACTCTTCAGTTTCTGCAGACATTATCTGCAGATTATCTGTTTTGTTGAATGTTCTGAAATATGTCTGTTTTATACCATTCAGGACAATGGAAACTATGTAAATTTAGATTAGAAGTTATTAGAAACAATTACTAGGTGGAATCTGTTAGTTCAACTTTGGACAGAGGTGTGTATATATTTCTAATGTGTTTAATCAGCACAGAATCCATTCAAAACAATATAATGAGAATGTTCTATTACTAGGCCTTTACTATCCTATGTAATTAATTTAGCAGTAACATTATTAGAGTTTCTTGTGAGGAAGATTGTTTGTTGGAGAAATTGATAATAGCACAACAGAGAAAGTATCAATGAACAGTGGTTATGTCGGGTTTCTGATTTATCTAATGTAGTTCGTATACATTCTCCCTTTTTATCATGTGCCTTGTTCCCATCTGGAGTACCCCAATACATTTTATACTATAAGCTTAATTTAAAATTAGTAACAAATTTTGAATATATGTATATGCACACTATCTTGTTAGAATTTAGCTTGTAAATGATGCTCAGCTCAATATTTTTAAACAGCAAGTTTCCTTTGAGCCCCTCACCAATGATTTAATTGTCTTAAGTTTTCATTAGTTCTTAGCAACTCCATATTTAATTGATCATTTAAACCTGGAATCTTTAAAAAATAATTAAAACATGTATATTAAATTTTTTTCAACTCAGGAAGGTAAGAAAAGCAAAGAGAATTCTTATCAAATTCAGGGAACCACCAGGAGTGAAGAAACTGGAGATGAAATGGTTGAATTCTAACTATTATTTAAAATAATAAAAGTTGTTGTATGCTTCTTTGAAATTTAATAAGTCTATGTATACCAGCTCTTCTGTATCAGCATTAAAATGCATAAACATATCAATATTTTCCTGAATGTAGTTCGAATACATTGTAGTTTAAAAAAAAACAATATATATATTTTTAATATGGCTTTTCTTAACAGGCTGGACCAGTATCATCTTCAAGATTTGGTCATTATTATGATGCATCAAAAAAGATGCCACAAGAACTAATTGACGCTTCAAAATGGCATGGATTTTTTTTCCCAGAAAAATCATCTTCGATTCTTAATATAGAACCATGGTAAGCTAATGACCCAATTCTGATTTCACAGGTTAATGGAATGCATTTTAACCACATTCTTTGAAATAATGTATAACTAAAGGTATATATCCTAATAAATGTTTTCTATAAAATATGTAACCTTAATTGTGCATATATTTCATATTACTTCTTTATATTTAGTTTTCTTTTTCTGGTCTTATAACTGTTGGATATGCTATTATTCTTAATTTGCAGTTTGAGAATTCTGAATACCAAAAGTAATAATACCTACTGTTTTTAATTTCGAGATAATGTGGAATAGGTTTTAAATCAGGGTCTTTTAGTCCTCAGTGCAAATAGATATCTAAAAATCACTTATTGATAATAGTAGCAGGGAAAATGGTATAAAGTAATGCTGCTTTTCAATAAATGTTCTTTCAGAAAGTAAATATATTTTTTCCAATATTTTATTTATTAATAATAGGCTTTCTATTTGTAGTTATTCTGTAAATACAACAATCTGTATGTTTTCAATTGCCTTAAGAGAATTTAGGGTTTTTTGGGTTTTACAGTGAGGAGTTTTAAATATTAAACCAATACAACATGTTTGTAATGCTACTAACTTTATTAAGGCCAAAGTCTGAAAATTACAGTACTTGACATTGAATAATTTATATAAAATGTTAAGAATATTTAATTTCAATACTTAACTGTAGTTGAATCATGGAAACTAATCCATGGAATAGGTCGTTGCCTCTATTTTTCTTTCATATTGTAAAACCATTATTTTCAAAGTGAGATAAACTATTAAATGGAGATTTAATAGACAGGAAGTTGTGAACTGAAATGAGACAAGTCTAAAGTCTCTTTTCCAGGAATATTATTTGAGAATTTAGTAAAGACTATCCTATTTATTTCCATTTAATCTGTGTCCAAAACAAAACAAAAGAAAATTCTTCACTTCATTATGGTTTCTCAATTCTGTGGCTTGAGACTTACCAAAAGTGGGTGCTCTGATGTTGTCTTAGTATTGATAGCAACAATTAATGAATGACTGCTGTGTGTCAGTCACTCTGCTACGCATCGCATTTGTTGTCCAGCGCAATTCTTGTACAAACCCTGACAGCATACTGTATTCCCATTTTCCAGAAGATACCAAAATTCACAGAAGTTATTTACTTGAGGCTCAACTATTAAGTGATAGAACCAGGATTAATCTAACTCAGATCCCTCTCTTTCTTTTTGCTTTACTGTTTCAAGAGACTTTGCTGCGCTTTGCCTTTACCTTCCTAGGTTAAGGAGGAAAGAACACTGGTAAAGAAACAAAAAAAGAAATTTGGGTTCTGATGCTGAGTCCATCCTTGGGAAAATCCCTTAAATTCAGTGAAAATAAATACCCTTCTATGAAAAATTGGGGTAGGGGGATACCATTTGTCCTACGTACATCACTAATATTTTGTCAAGTTTGAATGACTATACTGATTATACCTGTTCTTAATTTTTGCCATTCACTAAACCAGACAGACATACATACATTTTTATGGCTTGGTAAACAACTTTTCCCTGACTCCTCAAATAGTAAGTGGTGGAACCCGGATTCAAAGTTGGTTCTTTCTGACTCAAAATTCTGTGTTAGCAATAATGCTATATTGCCTCCATTCATAGAGTGCTAAGGGAAATAAAAAATGTAAAATGTCCATTAAGTATGATGTAAGTGAATGAAAAATATAGTGTTACTTTTGTAACCTACAAAATGTTTTAAGAATAAAACATTTTTTAAGCCCCAAAAGTACAAGATTTTTGTTCATTCATTCAGCAACTGAAAGAAGAAGGGAACTACCATTTGTTAAATACCTGTTCTATGTCAGGCACTGTTCCAGGCATTAGACCATGGGATAGCCAATTGAATCCTCCCACAACCCTCTGAAAGAAGTAATATTATCCCCATTTTATAGGAAACTTGAGGTCAGAGATGCTAAATAGCTTTCCCACTCTTTCAGGCTGTTAGTGACTAAGTCTTCAAAACCTCTGTCTGCTTTCTTTTCTCTGCCAGACTGCCTCAATTTGCTGCTGCAGTAAGTGCACACCACATGAAGCTGGGTGCCAGGAAAAATAACTATACCCTGATCACTTGTGAGGATATAGTCCTCTAGTCTTTGAAACACATATTTTTTCAGAATGTTTTTTTGAAAGCTAGCAGTTTTGCATAGAATAGTAAAATTTATAGATTTCAATTATCAAGGCAATATTTCATTTCATAGTAGTTAACTGATAATTCATTTATTTCATATTAAACTTAAGTGCTTAATTAAATGTAATTAAACTTTAAACATGTAATTAAATTAATTTTGAAAATGAGTACTTCCCATGTGAGATTTAATTTATGAAAAGCATGTGCTCATTTCACTAAAATGAACTTTACTGGTTCATTTATAGAACAATAAAGCTAAGCTTTACAGTTGTCTATACTTTTCCTGCAATTAAGACTAGAGGATAGAGCTGTGTCCCACTATCATATGTGAGACCATAATATATAATTTTATATATTCTGAAGGCACCGTTGAAATATAAAGTTTTTTTTATGGTGAGAAAAACTGAAGGTCATTTACAATTTGCATTATATAATTTAAAATCATTGGCAGGTTTGCCTGTGGAAAATGTTCATACATATAATTTAAGCTTTCAAAAAAGCCTGGCTATAAAAACCTGAGAAGTATCACATTAGTATTACCAGATAGTTTTGTTTTAATATTTCATTGTTGTAAATCAGATAAATGACACAAAACAGTAACAGGAAAACTGATTTTGAGAATAAGTTTGTAATCTAAGATTTTTTTAACTTGACATTGTTTTGAATTAATCTTTGCTAACAGGTATGCAAAAACAGTTCTGTTTTCTCACTAGAAAGATAACACCATTCTTCATAGTAGGGATGGTGTTTCAACTTTCTTATTTATTAACAAATCTACTAACATACGGCTTAACCTACTGTTACATAATGAATGTTTGTGTTTCCCCCCCCCCCCCACAAAGACCCAAAATTTATATGTTAAAGTACAACATGATGAGACAAACATTTGGGAGGTAATTATAGTTGGATGAGGTCATGAGGGTAGGACCTTAATCTGGTAGGATTGGTGTTCTTAAAAAGGAGGGAAAGACATCCAACTCCTGCCCTTTTCCTTGAGCACAAATCCAGGAAGGGCTATGTGAGCAACACAACAAGATGGTAGTCATCTGTAACCCAATTGGGAGAACTCTCACCGGATTCAACCCTGCTAGCACCTTGATCCTGAACTCCTGGTCCCCAGAATTTCTACAGAATTAATTCCTGTTAGTTAAGCCACTCAGTCTATAGTATTTTGTTATGGGAACCAAAGCCAATTGATATACTCACTTTATTGTAAAATGTTGCTTTCTTTTATTGATAGACCAGATCTTAAATATTGAGTTTACATACAGTTGGTAGTAAACAGAATGAATTTGTTTTGATATGTTTCTTTGAAATTCGAGATTTAGTTTTATATGGATAGTCTAAAAAGGGCAAGTATTTCTTACATTAACTAAAAGTTTTATATTAATTAAGTTGAAAGAACTGAATTCTGAAAGAACCATTTGGAGAATGGTTTTAGGAGAACTTCTAGGAGAAAATCAGTGGAAGGAGGATTAAGAGTATTAAGATTTTAGAAGTCCTTCCTTTTTCTTATTTGACCAAGTCTCTTTACCACTTAATGGAACATATGTATAAGCCTTCTGTAATATTTTCCTAGACAAATTATTATGCACCCCCCATAAATTCTTACTTAATTTTGTTCATACTCTGTCAGAACACTTAGCGCGTTACACCATTGTTATTTGTATTGTCTACATTTTTATCATCCCTCTCAGGCAGTGGAAATCCTTGAGGCAGAAGCTTGTGCTTTCTACACCTCTTTATTTCCTGAATCTAGGACACAGGTGTTGACTGGATAATTGATGAACTAGTGAATCAATGCACAAAGTATAGTAATAACTCAGATTAATAGAGCCTTGTTCTTACCTCAAAGATTTAGTGTGATAAAACTAATAACTGAAACATAGCCATGTAAGAGTACATTTTATTTCAAAAATATAGGTCTCTTACATTACAAAGCAGAGAGCCATAATATATTTAGAAGTTATAAATAGAAAATTCACTCCTGATAAAGGGATTTTGATAGAGAACTTCTAGGTAAGACTAAAGATTCAGAAGTATGCCGAACTACTTTATGAAAAGGATGTAGTAAATGATACATTAATACAAATCTCAGAACTGAGGGAAAGGCAGGATGTAAATGTGATTAGGGATTTTACCTTGGCCATTCTGCTGGTGATATGATTAAAGTAAAAAGATAATATCTAAAAATTTTTAGAGAGAACTATTATTCTTGAAACTCATTTTAACCTATGAAGAGAAATTACTTGCTTACATGTGTGCCTTTCTTCATTTCTCTGTCATTCATGTGTGCAGAGTTCAGTCACTCATCCTGGCATACTATCTTCATTAATATGTGTGGTTTTTGTTTATTATTTCCCACCTAATTCCCACATTTCTAGTCCCAGTTATCTTCCCGTAGGCATACTTTCTCTTATTTATATATGTCCTTCCAAATTTTCTTTTCCATTCAGTAATCTTAGACCCTTGAATCCTCTCTCTCACTCCCTGCATCCAATCAGCAACTCCCGAAATTTTATTTATTTATTTTTTAAGTTTTTATTTAAATTCCAGTTAGTTAACATATAATGTAATATTAGTTTCAGGTATACAGTATAATGATTCAGTACTTTCATACAACATCCAGTGCTCATCACAAAGGCACGCCTTAATCCTCATCTCCTATTTAACTCATATCCTGCCCACCACCCTTCTGGAAACCATCAGTTTGTTTTTTATAGTTAAGAGTCTGTTTTTGGTTTGCCTCTCTCTTGTTTTTCCCCTTTGCTCATTTGTTTTTTGTTTCTTAAATTCCACATATGAGTGAAATCATATAGTATTTGTCTTTCTCTGACTGACTTATTTCACTTAACATAATACATTCTAGCTCCGTCCGCGTTGGTGCAAATGGCAAGATTTCATTCTTTTTATAGCAGGATAATATTCTATTATATATATACATCACATCTTCTTTGTCCTTTCATCAGTTGTTGGACACTTGGGCTCTTTCCATAATTTGACTATTATAGATAATGCTGCTATAAACATCAAGGTGCATGTCTCCCTTTGAATTAGTATTTTTGTATTCTTTGGGTAAATACCTAGTAGTGCAATTGCTGATAGTTGTACTTTTAACTTTTTGAGGAACCTCCATACTCTTTTCCACAATGGCTGCACCTCCATACTCTTTCCCACCAACAGTGCAAGAGGGTTCCCCTTTCTCCACATTGTCATCAACACCTGTTGTTTCTTGTGTTGGTGATTTTAGCTATTCTGACACTTGTAAGATGATATCTCCTTGTAGTTTTGATTTGTATTTCCCTGATAATATTACTGTTGAGCACCTTTTTACATGTCTGTTGGCCATCTGTAGGTCTTCTTTGGAAAAGTGTCTATTCATGTCCTCTGGCAATTTTTTTTCTTTTTTCTGTTTGTTTTTGTTTTTGTCTTCTGCCCTTTTTTTAATTGGATTATTCATTTTTTGGGTGTTGAGTTTGATAAGTCTTTACATATTTTGGATTCTAACCCTTTATCAGATATGTCATTTGCAAATATCTTCTCCCATTCTGAAGGTTGTCTTTTAGTTTTGTTGATTGATTCTTTTGTTGTGCAGAAGCTTTTTATTTTTATTAAGTCCCAATAGTTCCTTTAGTTTCCCATACCTTGGGAGACATATCTACTAAGAAGTTGCTATGGCCAATGCCAAAGAACATATAACCTATGTTCTCCTCTAGGATTTTTATGGTTTCAGGTCTGACATTTAGGTCTTTCATCAATTTTGAATTTATTTTTGTGTGTGGTGCCAGAAAGTGGTCCAGTTTCATTCTTTTGCATGTTGTTGTCCAGTTTTCCCAACACCATTTGTTGAAGAGACTGTCTTTTTCCCATTGGATATTCTTTCCTGCTTTGTCAAAAATTAATTGACCATATAATTGTGGGTCTATTTCTGGGTTTTCTATTCTGTTCTGTTGATCTATGTGTCTGTTTCTCTGCCAGTACCATACTGTTTTGATCTCTAGAGCTTTGTAATGTAACTTAAATTCCGAAATGATGATGTCTCCAGCTTTGCTTTTCTTTTTCAGGTTGCTTTAGCTACTTGGGGTATTTGTGGTTCCATACAAATTTTAGGGTTGTTTGTTCTGTTCCTTTGCGAAAAATACTGTTGGTGTTTTGATAGGGATTCCATTAAATGTGTAGATTGCTTTGGCTAGTGTAGACATTTCAGCAGTGTTTGTTCTTCCAATCCATGAGTATGGAATGTCTTTCAATTTCTTTGTGTCATCTTCAATTTCTTTCATCACTGTTTTATAGTTTTCAGATAAAGGTCTTTTACCTCTTCGGTTAGATTTGTTCCCAGGTATCTTATTCCTTCTGGTGCAGTTGTAAATGGAATTATTTTCTTAATTTCTCTTTCTGTTGCATCATTATTAGTGTATAGAAATACAACAGATTTCTGTATATCGATTTTGTAGTAGTTTTTGGTGGAGACTTTAGGGTTTTCTCTATATAGTATCATATCATCTGCAAATAGAGAAAGTTTTACTTCTTCCTTACTGATTTGGATGCCTTTTATTTCTTTTTGTTCTCTGATTGCTGTGCCTAGGATTTCCAGTACTATGTTGAATAAAGTGATGAGAATGGACATCTTTGTCTTGTCTTAGAGGAAAAGCTCTCAGTTCTTTACCACTGAGTGTGATGTTTATTGTGGGTTTTTCATACATGGCCTTTATTTTGTTAAGGTATGTTCCCTCTAAAGCTACTTTGTTTAGAGGTTTTTGTGTTTTTTTTAAGTGTTTTATTTATTTTTGAGAGAATGCAATTGGGGGAAGGGCAGAGAGAGGGGGACAGAGGATCCAAAGCAGTTCTGTACTGACAGCAGAGAGCCCAGTGTGGGGCTTAAACTCACAAGCTGCAACATCATGACCTGAGCCATGGTCAGCCGCTCAAATGACTGAGCCACCCAGGTACCCCTGCTGGGAGTTTTTATCATGAATGGATGTTGTACTTTGTCAAATGCTTTTTCTGCATCTATTGAAATGATCATATAATTCTTACCCTTTCTTTTATTAACACGATGTATCATGTTGATTGATTTGTGCATATTGAACCACACTTGCAATCCAAGAATAAATACCACTTGACTGTGGTATATGATTTTTTTAAATGTATTGTTGGATTCGGTTTGCTAATAGTTTATTGAGAATTTGTGCATCCATGTTTATCAGGTATATTGGCCTGTAGTTCTTGTTTCTGGTGGAATCTTTATCTGGTTTTGATATTATGGTAATCTGGCCTCAGAAAATGAATTTGTAAGCTTTCCTCCCTTTTTTGCCTCTTTGGAATAGTTTGCACAGAATACATATAAGGGAAAATCTTCAGAAACAATGAAAAAAGCAAGTCATAAAATGGTAGTAAATGCGTATCTATCAATAACTACTTTGAATGTAAATGGACTCCTCACTCCAATCACACAACATAGGATATCATAATGGATTAAAAACACCAAGACCCATCTCTATGCTGCCTACAAGACATTCGTTTTAGACCTAAAAACACCTGCAGATTGAAAGTGAGGGTGTGGAGAATCCTTTATCATGCAAATGGATGTCTAAAGAAAGCTGTAGTAACAATATTTGTATCAAATAAACTAGATATTAAAACAAAGACTGTAAAAAGAGACAAAGAAGAGTGTTATATAATCATAAAGGAACAGTCCAACAAGAAGACATAAAAGTCATAAATATTTGTGCACCCAACTTGGGAGGACCCAAATATATGAAACAATTAATAGCAAACATAAAGGAACTAATTGATAATAACACAATACTAATAGGGGACTTTAACACCCCATTTACATCAGTGAACAGATAATCTAAGCAGAAAATAAACAAGAAAACAGTGACTTTGAAGGACACACTGAACCAGATGGAATTACCAGATGTATTCAAAACATTCCATCCAAGTGCACATGGACATTCTCCTGAATAGATCACATATTAAGTTAGAAATCAGGCCTAAGCAGGTACAAAAGGATACAAATCATACCAGGTGCTTTTTTCTGATCACAATTCTGTGAAACTAGAAGTCAACCACAAGAAAAAATTTGAAAAGACCACAATATTTGGAGGTGAAACAACATGCTACTAAACAATAAGTGGGTCAACCAGGAAATCAAAATAGAAATTAAAAAATACATGGAAACAAAAGAAAATGAAAATACACGATTCAAAGCTATTGGAATGCAGCAAAAGCAGTCCTAAGAGGGAAGTATACAGCTTTATAGGCCTACCTCAAGAAGCAAGATAAATCTCAAATAAACAATCCAACCTTACCCCCAAATGAGCTAGAAAACGAACAACAAATGAAGCCAAAAGCCAGCAGAATAAAAACTAAAAAAATTTTGATAAACATTAAAACAGATCAGTGAAACCAGGCATCTGTTACTTGAAAAAAATTAATAAAATTGATAAATCTCTAGCCAGACTTATCAAAAAGAAAAGAGAAAGGACCCAAATATATAAAATCACAAATGAAATATGAGAAATAACAACCAACACCACAGAAATACAAACAATTATAAGAGAATGTTATGAAAAACTATATGCCAACAAATTCAACGATCTGGAAGAAATGGATAAATTCCTAGAAGCTTATAAACTACCAAAAGTAAAATAGGAAGAAATTGAAAAGATAAGCAAGATTAATATACAGCAAAAAAATTGAATCTGTAGTCAAAAAAAAAAAAAAAACTCCCAACAAACAAAAGTGCAGGGCCACATGGCTTCACAGGCAAATTCTACCAAATATTTAAAGAAGAGTTACTTAATTAATTTAATTAACTTAAATGTAAGAGGCTATGTATGACTAGTGACTTATCTTGTTAAACAGTACAGTTTTACAACATAAGCCAGCTCGTATCACTACTCTGGCTCAAACCTTCCAATGACTTCCAGTCTCACTCAGAATAATAAACCTGCATCCTAACAGATATTATAAGGCCCTGGGACCCTACATGTACTTGCCTAATCTGATTGCTAGCTACTGCTCTAATCTCTTTGATCTCATTGAGGTTGAGGAAAGAGTAAAGGGAATAATAAGAATGCTTTCCAGGTTTCAGACGATAGAACTAGGATGGGGTCATTTACTGATGTAAAAAACATATGTCCAGCTATATTTTCAGGAACATTCTCTGACATGAACACTTATGAACCTGAGCACCTTTTACGAGCCTAACATAATGCTAAATTCCAAGCTTATTGTAGTAAACAAAGCAGCTGTTATTCTTTTTTAAAAAATATAATTTATTGTCAAATTGGCTTCCATACAACACCCAGTGCTCATCCCAACAAGTGCCCACCTCAATGCCCATCATCCACTTTCTCTTCTCTCCCACCCCCTATCAACTCTCAGTTTGTTCTCTGTATTTAAGAATCTCTTATGGTTTGCCTCCCTCCCTCTCTGTTCGTAAATGTTTTTCCTCCTTCCTTTCCCCCATGGTCTTCTGTTAAGTTTCTCAAGATCCACATATGAGTGGAAACATAGGATATCTTTCTCTGAATGACTTATTTCACTTAGCATAATACCCTCCAGTTCCAACCATGTTGCTGGAAATGGCAGGGATTCATTCTTTCTCATTGCCAAGTAGTATTCCATTGTATATATAAACCACATCTTCTTTATCCAGTCATCTGTTGATGGACATTTAGGCTCGCTCCATAATTTATCTATTTGTTGAAAGCACTGCTATAAACATTGGAGTACCTGTGCCCCTGTGCATTAGCACTCCTATATCCCTTTGGTAAATTTCTAGCAGTGCTTTTGCTGGGTCATAGGGTAGTTCTATTTTTAATTTTTTGAGGAACCTCCATATTATTTTCCAGTGTGGCTGCACCAATTTGCATTCCCACCCAACAGTGCAAGAGGGTTCCCATTTCTCCACATCCTTACCAATATCTATAGTTTCCTGATTTGTTCATTTTAGCCACTCTGACTGGTTTGAAGTAGTATCTCATTGTGGTTTTGATTTGTATTTCCCTGGTGATGAGTGATGTTGAGCATCATTTCATGTGGCTGTTGGCCATCTGGTTGTCTTCTTTGGAAAAGTGTCCATTCATGTCTTCTGCTCATTTCGTCACTGGATTATTTGTTTTTTGGATGTGGAGTTTGGTGAGTTCTTTATAAATTCTGGATACTAGCCCTTTATCCAATATGTCATTTGAAAATAATCTTTTCCCATTCCATCAGTTGCCTTTTAATTTTGTTGATTGTTTCCTTTGCAGTGCAGAAGCTTTTTATCTTGACGAGGTCCCAATAGTTCATTTTTGCTTTTAATTCCCTTGCTTTGGAGATGTGTCGAGTAAAGCAGCTGTTATTCTTGAACATGTGTAGAGTTTATAGTCTAGTGAGAAAGCACACAAAAAATTTTTTAAAGCCAAGTAAGTAAATGTGTAAGTCATTAGGAGTTGTGATAAATAATATAAGGAAAAAGAACATTTTCCATGAGTTAAATGATGGCTAGGGGGATTTGCTTTGAGTTGTGTTCAGGTACAGCCTCTCTGAAGAGGAAGCTTTTGAGCTGAGACCCGAAGATAAGAAGGCCATCCTACAAAGGTCAGTAGTCAAGAAATATTCCGGAGGAACAGCCAGTATGTTAAGAAAGGAAAGACTTAGTCAAAGGACTTGAAAGGCCAAGTTGTGAAACAGAGTAATAGAGGAAGATGGGTTCTGTGAGATAGGTGAGGGCATATCATTCTCATAAGAAGTTTGTTCATGGAGAGCAGAGAAAAATCAATAATTGGAAGAGATTTAGGAAGCAAGAAGTTTTTGTTGTTTTCTGTTTTAATGTAAATGAGAAAATTTGAATAGAGAGAAATCGATGGAGATTAGAAAAGGAAATAATGATTTCTATTTATATGGCATTAGGCAAATTACTAAACTATTTGGCAGAATTCCCAAGCCACTCAAGGCCAAGGATTGTCCATTAAGATGTAATAACATTTCCTCCAGTGGAGAGAAGGTGGCAAAGGAACAAGAAGAGAACAGTGTAGATACAAACAAATGGGTTTGTAGGGTTAGGGTCAGGATCATAAGTAGTGTTGGAGGTATGGACTGAGGTCTTCTCTTTACTCGGTGAATAATACAGGGTCATCCACTGAGGAACAGTTAGTTACCTCTTAGGAATTTTGATTAAATGGGGAAGGTTTGAAATGGTTGTTTCATGGAGTGGAAGAATACACCAACTAGAGAAGTATCAAATGTTTATGGTGGTACAGTCTGTCAGGCTATGTGACTTTCGTACACTGTGATGAGATTCTTGGTGCAGGCAGGACTGAAGTTTTGCCAGGTGCAGGCAACAGAAGGAGTTTAAGTATTAAAAAGTGAACAAATGATGGATTACAAACTCTAAGACTAAGAAAATGAATTGAAGACAACTACTCTTGATATATGAGGAGAAAGGGGATAATGGACTTGTAGTGGACTTAGTAACCTTAATAGTTGGTGTGAATGACAAAGCAGGTTACCAAGATCAGAAGTGTTGGTTGAGAATAAGATGTTTGAATTAGGACTGTAAACCAGGTACAGTATCTTCAACTTCCTCAGATAGAGGAAAATCTCCTGTCTTGATGAAGACAGCAGTTTAAATGGGAGAATGATTGGGATTGGTTAGACTTAAAAAAGCATGGATTTGTGTTTTTGTTTTGTTTTGTTTTGTTTTACTAGAAAGTGAAGGAGGAGGAGTGGTTTGAAAATAACATGGAGAACAAAGAGGATGCTAATCAAATCTTTAAAATGTTGAGTAAAGGTATCTAAACTACAGCTTTATTTATTAAGGCTCAAGTGCCTGTTGCCTTTCAAGAGAAATATCCTTTGGAGGGTGGTGGGGCAGTGGCTTTTATTAAGATCAACAGCTGATGCTAACTGCAAAGACTGTAGCATTGGCTCTAGCAGGTGGTCTCTGCAGCAGTATTTTTGGCATAAGAGAGTTAAGGAGGTTGCTGGGCTTAGCATCCAAAGTATAATGAAGTGAAAAAGCAGATTATAATAGTGGGATACATGGTACACAAAATCTTATATAGCTAATTCCAAATTCTTTTCTAATACTAATTCAGGAGACGTTAATTTAGGTCCAAAATTTAAATGATATGGTCAGAGAAGCTCATGAAAGGCTCAAAGTAAATTTCCTTCTATGACCATTTAAAAAACTCATAGTAGTTTTAGTATTTGAAAGGTGTGAGAGAAACGCCAAAATTAAACAAATATATACATGGTTCTTATAACCCTGCTTATATTTAGTTGTGTATTGGTAAAATATTCTTCAGAATGAAAAACATTTTTATCAACATACTTCTAAATATCCCACGTTAGTTTCTTGCCACAAGAGAAGGAAGGGCTGGCACAGAGAGATGACGGAGAAGATGTTCATCATAGTGTTAACAGTGTTCACTTCTGGATAGTGGATCCTGATATATTTTCTATTCTTTCTTTTATGTCTTTGAATTTTTATGATGAACAAACGTCATTTTTATAGTGGGGAGGTATTTCAAATAAGTGGGGAGAGCCTAATCACTTGGGAATAATATAATGAAATCCTTTTCTCATATTTCACATCAAACTATATCTCCAAAGAGTTAAATATTTAAATATAATAAATGAAATTATAAAAGTATGGGAAGAAGATAGAATGCCTTAAATTCTTGGAGTGGGAAAATAGAAGAAAATATATCTAGTGATCAGATCTAAATACTATTCTCCATATGAAGGAGACTGTTTAGAGAAATGTTTGATTCAAAAAAAAAAAAAAAAAACAAAGAAGGGTGCCTCAGTTGGTAGCAAATCTGACTCTTGATCTCATGGTCATGAATTCAAGCCCCACATTGAGTGCGGAGCCTACTTTAAAAAAGGGGGAAAAAATCAGTTCAAAGGAAAGACAAGGAGACACCTATAATGGTTTATTATGTTTATAAGTGCTTAAAGAATGATGAAGGCAGGGCATGTCAAAAGGATACAGAAGCCAGCTCAAAGGAGCTCCCACTGGACAAGTAGGTGAAAATTTGAGTATCAGAATAAATAACGATAGTAAATGGATTACAACCCATTTAATAAAGCAGGATGCCATGAGTACATATTGATACAAATAAATGAATGAATAAATAAGTTATTGAGGAAAAAGATATTTACATAACCACAGAGTACCTTTCCACAAAATATTTATTGACTATAAAGGGGAAAGAATAACTATATGGTACAGAACCCTGGCAGACATAACTTTAATCAAGTTAATGTCAGCAGTTATGGAACAAATTGAAATCATGTATCATCTGATAATATGTGATGAGAATTCAGGAATGCCCCCGTGGTATATCTACCAAATATACATAATTTAAATCTAATCATAAGGAAATTCCAGACAAACCCAAACTGGGAATATTCTACCAAATACCTGGCCTGTAATCCTCAAAAGCGTCAAGACTATAAAGTCAAGAAAGTCTAGGGACTTATAGATTGAAAACGACTGAAAAGAGACATGATAAGTGAATGCAACACGTGATTTTCAACTGAGTCCTTTGCTATAAAAGACGATATTGGGACTAGTGGCAAAACTTGAATGGGATCTGAGGATCAGGTGGTAGTATCAGTTTCCAAATTATATCAATATCTTAAGTCAGGTGTTACACTGTTATGTAGAAGAATGTTTGTAGGAATCATAACCTAAATTTTTAGAAAGTGGTGGGTCATCAATATCAGCAACTTATCCTCTAGCGAAACAGGAAAAAAATAATTTCTATATTTGCAATTTTTCTATAAGTTTCAGATTGTATCAAAATTTAAAAAACAAACATGTATATATATGTTAATATTTTTAGGAAATTGAAAGAATTTTTAAACTGGTAACAAGTTGAATATCCTAATACAAAATGGGGAAAAGGTAACAATGGGGTGTTCTTGAAAGAAGAAACAAGCATCGCTAATAAGCCTTACTAGTGATCAAAAATGTAAACAAAAACCATTTTTCAACGATCAGGTATTTAAAATGAGAATACCCTGTGTTAAAGATGGTGTGGTTGTCACTCACGTTAACTGTAGGAGTATACATGTTAAAACAATCCTAGGAAATGGTATCAAAAGTTGGAGTGTATATTATCATTGTTGCCGTTGTCCCATTTCTAGGAATTTATCGTAAAGAAATAATGATACAAGTTAACAGATGTATGTACAAGAATGATATCATAATCTGTGTGTAATACTGAAAATCTGGAAATAACCTAAGAATTGTCAGTATAGATGGGTTGAATAAACTATGTTACATCCACATAATGAAGTACCTTGCATGCAAAATGAGAAGATAATAATAAAATAGATTACAAAACAGTATAACATATGTAATATGATGTATATATGTAGAAAGTAGTCTGCAAAGGTATGCATCAATAGCCTAACCGTCATGATTATTGGGTGTTTAAATGCTGGGCGATTTTGCCTTTTTTTTTCTTTTTTTTTTTTAATAAAACTTCTTGTGAGACAGCATAGTTTAGATAGGAGCCCTTTGGTTAGACAATCTGGATTTGAATCCTGAGTCGTCCACTTAGTAGCTGTATGACATTGAACAAGTTACTTTCCTTCTCTGGGCTCACATTTCTTAGGCTTCAATAGAAGTAATAATAATAGAAACTACTTCTTAAGATTATTAAATGAGATAACAAAAATTTACCACTTAGCAAACACTGGCTAGCATAGGAAGGACTTAATGAATTTTGGCTTCCGTCATTGTTATTAATTCTGCTTATATGTTTGAAATTTATTCTAATAAACATTTTTATTAATAGGCTACTCAATAAAGCTATTTCTCCTTTGGGACTATAACTACTTAAGCAAATATTTTTTATCTGAACAGTCAGCTTTCTTTTCCCTATCATATTCTTTCTGTTGAGAAGAACACATCTGGAAATCAATTCTTCCTTAGATAGAAGTTTGTGAATGAACAGTAGCCGTGTTTCCTGTGCCTCTTACACTACTTAGCTCACTCCTGAAAACTTATTAAAAGGCTTGATAACAGAATGCTTCTTGCTACTCGGCAGTTGTAGGTGGTACTGTTGTAGTGGACCCATTCCTTCTTACCTCCTTAAGCGCATACCTTGTTTCATCGCATCACGCCTCCTGGCTTTCATCCATCCTGCAACTGGAGTGTTGCTATGTTATATTGACAACTTGGGGGTTGATAATAGCTAACAATTACTGAGAACTGATTGTCTCTCAGGTATTAATGTATTATTTTTGTTATTTCATTTAATCTTTACAAAATGTCATGAAGTTTATAATACCACCACATCTGGACACATCAGGCTTAATTAGTTTATTTAAAGTCAGAGCGCCTGGGTGGCTCAGTCGGTTAAGCGTCCGGCTTCGGCTCAGGTCATGATCTCATGGTCTGTGAGTTCGAGCCCCGCGTCGGGCTCTGTGCTGACAGCTCAGAGCCTGGTGCCTGCTTCCGACCCTGGGTCTCCCTCTCTCTCTGCCTTTCCCCTGCTCATGCTCTGCCTCTGTCTCTCAAAAATAAATAAACACTAAAAAAAAAGAAAATTAAAGTCATACAGGGACTCAGTGTCAAGGGACTCCAAATAACCAAAGCAATCTTGCAAAAGAACAAGGTTGGAGGTCTTACACTTCCTTGTTTCAAAACGTTTTTCAAAGCTGCAGTAATCAAAGCAGTGTGGTTTGGTATTGACATAAAGGCAGATATTTAGACCAATAGAATATAATAAAGGACCCAAAAGTAAACCCTGGCATACATGGTCAAACAGTCATCAACAAGTGTGCTAAGACCCTTTAGGGAAAAGAGCGGTCTTCAATAAATAGTATTGGGAAAACTGGATATCCACATGCAAAAGAATGGACATGGGCCCTTATCTTACACTGTATATAAATATTAACTCAAAATGGATGAAAGACCTCACCATAAGACCCTAAACTATAAAAGTTTTAAAAGAAAACGAAGGGGGAAATCTTCGTGACATTTAATTTGACTGTTATTTCTTGGATATAACACCAAAAGTACAGGCAAAAATAGACAAATGGGACTACTTCAAACTTAAATACTTCTATGCATCAAAAGACACAATCAAGTGAGCAAAAGAACAGCGTAAGTAATGGGAGAAAATCTTTTATATGATAAGGAATTAATATACAGAATATACAAAGAAATACAACTCAACAACAACAAATAGCCCGATTAGAATCTGGACAAAGGACTTGAACACACATTTCTTCAAAGATATATACAAATGGCTAACCTAGTCTCACCCTCCTCATTGACTTTTTTTATACAAACCTCCAATATATTTACCAATCTTTATTCTTCACTTATGACCTTTCACTGAGAAAACAGAAACAACCAGCAGTTCTGTTTTCTACATTTACCACCCATCAGCATCTGTACCAACATAATACTCTCTTTCCTCACGTTACCATAGGTGAACTACTCATTAAACTTTTTTTTGTTCGTTTGTTAAGAAAGCTCTATGCCCAATGTGGGGCTTGAATTCACGACCCTGAGATTAAGAGATGCACTACCAACTGAGCCAGCCAGGTGCCCCAATAGGTGAACTATTTAAACACCACTACTAAAGGCCTATTGAAGTTTGAGGTCATGAATTTACAATGAGATCAGTCCCCTTAGATGGAGCCATTTTTCCCACTACTTTTGGCTGTAATGAGGCAAATGTGGAATGAGCAGAGAGTTGAATTTAGCCTAATAGTTTTGCTGAGCAAGTGAGACAAAGGAAGGAAAGAACAAAGAAGTAGGGACAAAGATTGCCCATGGATCAAGATGGTTAAATAGTTGAAAGAGTGTATCAAAGGGCATTGAGGGAAGAAGTGGTAGGCAATGGTATTGAGCTTTCAGTGTGGTCCAATGATTGCATATGGACTCTCGGTAGAAAGATAGGAAGTGGTGGTTGTGGGGAGAAGAAAGCATGAACTTAGATTAAATAGGTATAGCAGTTATTGCTAATGGCAAGGTCTAAGGTATGATCATAAGAGCGAGCACCTTAGGAACACCTGTGTGGCTCAGTCATATGAGTGTCCAACTCTTGATCTCAGTTCAAGTCTTGATTTCAGGGTCATGAGTTCAAACAGAACTCCTGCTTGCTCACAGACTTCATCCTATGGGATGTCATTCTAGCAATTCTTCCATCTCTCTACTGTATCATTAACTTTCCCTTTCTACTGGAAGCATTCTATAATATATAAACATACTCTTATGTCTTCCTTTTTAAGAAAATAAAAACATCTCCCATCTCACTTCCTCTGCCAGTTACTATTGTTTTTCTACACCAGAACTCCTTGAGTTTTCTAATATTCGGTGTCTCTAATTCCTTCCCTTACATTTTCACTTAAGACCATTCCAACTAGGCTTACTCCAACATCATTCCAGTAAAGGTATTATAACAGTTCAAGCCCCATGTTGGACTCTGCTCTGGGCATGATGCCTACTTTAAAAAAAAAAAAAAAGAGTGAGCACCATAGGTAGGATGGAGACAAGATCATTGGGAGAGAGGTGGTCAAGAAACTGAAAGGCCAGCATGTTTGAAAGATAATTAATGACCCAGAGTTGGATAGATGACACCAACAGTGATAGGTAGTAGGAGACACAATCTAATGACTTATTTACATTAGTATGTAAAAAAAAATCAGAGTAATGTTGAACTGAATTATTTTTCATGAAACACCATAAACTCTCTCAATAGTATCTCTATCAGACAATAGATTATTTGGCCTATGCATGCAATTCTTGCATTCTCATGTTCTTAGTATTTTCCCAACCATGACTTAGAGGTCTGTGCTGGTCATTACTCTCCTTGCATTTCTAACCTCCATATGTTCTACTCTTAGTTGAGTATTCATGGTGAAGAGAACCAAACTCAGTGTTGTTAGGTTGAAAAGCATCAGAAAAGAAAAATCAAAGACAGTCTTCAGGGTAATAGTAATGGAATTTTTAACTTGAAAATTACTTGTGAATAGACTTCACAATCTCGAGAGTCACATGCAAATTATATGCTAATATAACTTTAGCTCAGCAAACCATTTTACACAATTAGTTGAGACGTTTTCGTATTGTGCCTAATGCCCTATAAGTATATCTCACTATTTGTCATAAATGAATATTTGACATGTGTGTGTAAATAGAATTTTGGAAATACAAGACATATTTTTCCAGTGATTTGCATAATACTATCAAAGATGCTTCTTCTTGACTTTAAATTAATCCTAATTGGGAGTGATAACAGTTTTTCTTCCTAAGTGTTTCTTTCAAGTGGTTAAATCAATATTTAAATGTACCAGAAGTTCGTATTTTTTAAAATTCAGCAATTAAGCATCTTTATGAGAAAAATCAGTCTTTAAAAAAAAAATCATTCTTGGGCCATTAATTGTAAATCAGGATGGACAAGAGATTATCTAATGCAACTCTGTCACATGAGAAAATTTTGAGGCCCAGAACAGAAAAGTTAAATACTTTGCCTCATTATAACACATTTAGCTGTAATTGCTAATATAGACCTAGAACCAGATCTTGATAGTTTTTCCATATGTATATTATTTTATTTTTATAATTTATCTTTTCACAAATAAAATCTTGTCTTTTGTTACCCAAGCTTTTTTGTTGTTGTTACATTTATTCCTTTATCACATTGAGACTTTTGTAAGTATTCCTTTGTTCATTATTTGAGAAACTGTAAAGTACTTAACTGCTATTTATTATCTGCTTGATTTCTTTTCTAGATATACATCTATACCTACACCTAGATATACTACAGCAGATTGGTTTTTTGTTTTGTTTTGTTTTTACAGCAGATTGTTTTTATCTCTCTTAAGGAAACAGAAAAAATTACCTTTCATGGAAAAACCATTGCCCTAAGTTTTCTGATAGAAATGTCTGTCACACCTCTTGCTGAAAATTGGGGAAGAGAGAGAAGTGATAGATACAAAAGTCTCATTTTTTTCTATCAATTTAAAAAAGACGTTGAACTTGGTCATTAGAATTTAGATTTACATTTTGTGTCATTGGACACCTTTTATACATGTTTAATATTAGTATAAAGAAGTAAACTGCTATAAAAAACATGGAAATAAAAGCAGACATACGGAACAATTTTATTTTTTTAGCTGAAAAAAAATTTTTAATGCTTGGCATTTTAAAGATAAAAACTAAAGTTCTAATAATTGTTTTTGTGTTCTTGTATGTTATAGTTTTAAAGAGAAATTGTGGTATCTCGAGTTAGATCATTTTACTATAAAAGTTGTTGAAAATTAAGAAAATTGGCTAAAATAGTATACATGATTTGAAATGTGCTGTCTTTGGGACATATTTTAAATACTTTGATAACCTAACCTTTGTTAAATGCTTGGAAACATCTTTAACAAGGAGGACAGGGGCATGTTTGTAACTAGATTTCCTTCTGCCAACTCCTGGTTTATAAGTTACAATACTGCAGAATAGCCTCAAAATTAAAGGGATTTAACCAAAAAAAATTTAGATGACGATAGAAGATATTTTTATCAGTAAAAAAGATTATTATAAGTATTGCTGACAAGGAAATGTATCTCATGGAGATTATCAATACTTAGTAGTATTTTAATTCCAATACCATATAAACTAGTTCACTTTTAAATGCTATAATCCCATGCATCATAAATGATTATTATCAATTATATATCTAAATGTATTATTTTTTTCCCATTTAATTTTGTTATCAGAGTGTTTATTGTCCTAGAAATCTAATTAGTTTGGGGAAATTTATTGCTTGTAAAGTTCTGAGCATTGTTGGTGATTGGATTGTTTTACCTTAACGAAAAATAAGGAAAGAAATTAAGATGTATTGGCTTTATGTCTTTGGTGTTTTTTTTTTTTTCTGATATCAAAACTTTCCACCACTTCTGAAGAGAATCTTATTCTACTGTGGTTACTTTAACAGACTGGGAGAATACAAAATAAATAACTGATTGTATTAGTTGAATAGTGGCAACAAAACACTAAGAAGTAATTTATGTGTGAGGTGTTTAATAATGTACCTCAGATAGCAAATTTACTACCAAGCACTTAAGGCAAATTTCATTATTGAACAATTTGGGGCAGAAGGAAAAATATTTAAGAAACTTTTTGTAATATATGAAATAATAGTCCTGGGTAGATTCAATGTTGGTGGATTAGAATGAACTGGGTGTATTCTTGATCCACCTTCCTTTAACCCATATTGATATTCATCAAATGGTTGGCTGAAATTCATTTCATAATCTGGGACCTTGGAGCAGAGTTTACCCCTCGTGCAAATCTAAATAACCCAGATAGACGTCGAATATATTCAAATAGCAGTACTGTATTCTGAAAATTGAGCTAGCCAGGACAAATATGTTACTTATATATTCATACATAAACATATATGAATATATATTTAAACATATAACATATAAACATTTAAACATTAAACATATATGTTTTATAGAAACGTATATGAATATATATTTAAATGTCCATATATTTATGAAATAGTCACATCACTGTCTTTACAGAATATCATTTTTTATAGACACATTTCTTCACTCATGAAGCTGGAAAAATGTGACCATATGATCCAATGTATCTTCACGGAAGATGGAGATATATGAGAATAACCATACTGCCAAAGCCTTCAGCTAGAGCCATACTTGTTTTGCATATAACAGCATTCTTTTTTTTTAATAATATTTTTTAATGTTTATTTATATTTGAGAGAGAGAGACAGAGTGTGAACAGGGGAGGGGCAGAGAGAAAGGGAGACAGAATCTGAAACAGGCTCCAGGCTCTGAGCCGGCAGCGCAGAGCCCCATGTGGCTGGAACCTAAGAATAGTGAGATCATGACCTGAGCCGAAGTCAGACACTTAACCAACTGAGCCACCCCAGCACCCCACATATAACAGCATTCTTTTCTCTTGGCTTTCTTTCTTTTTAATTTTAATTTTGTTAGTTGCTTTGGGTCTAGCTGTTGCTGTTCAATAAATATTTGCAGAGATGTGCATTGATTTTGCACACTAAGTAGGCTGCTACTTTTCCTAACTTCTTATGTTCTTTAGTGTTGCATGTATGCTTCAAATTATATTTCATTTTTTCTTTAGGTCGTTTATTCTACATATGTTATTGCTTTACTTAGGATCACAGTAGAGCAAATACATTTGTATTTTTAAGGTCACCCACAGCTTTTACAGCATTAGTTACTAAAACGTCTGTGAAATAGCTATGCTCCAGATACTCATTATCATGACATTTAATGATCAGCTTTAGCACACAGGTTGTCTGTTATCAAGAATACTGGATTCAGACAATGTTAAACCAGATTTTCGTCTTCGTAATTATATTCTCTTTGAGGTGTTTTATAACGTTTGTAAAAAAAAAAAAAAAAAGACTTAAGTAAGCTCTATGCCTAATGTGAGGTTTGAACTCACAACCCCAAGATCATGAGTCTTATGCTGTACCAACTAATAACTAAGCCTGCCAGGCTTCCCATTTTTCTAAAATATTTTAAAACAGTAACATTAATGCTAACATTCATGTGAGAGATAATGTCTTCTTAAATTCATGCATTTATTTCAGGGTTTTCATTTTATGAAATAGAAATTATACGCACCTTCATATGTCTTAAAAGATCAAAATTTTTAATAACTATTATTTTAGCAGTTTGTTCTATGAAAATTAAAACTTTTGTGGTAGATGAGCTCAGGTGATCAGGACATTGATTCAGGTGTACTTGGCATAGCAGTTCATTAACTATGTGTTAATTATCCATGATTACTCTTGAAAAGCTATAGTGGCTTCATCTTTTAGGTTGCTTCATTAAATCATTAATTTTCTTGGAGGTAACTAAGCTTGACATAATTAAGACATCTCAGTCTCCACAGATTTTTATCTTCCCATGATGTCAAGAACACTGAGCTAGTTAGTTAATATAAGGCATTGTAACGTAGTCCCTGGATGTACTGACTTTATATTTTTAAATTATTTATACTATTTTGGTTCATTTTATATTATATTTTAGTAATCTTATAAATTTTCATTACTTCCTCCATGTTGTAGCTTAGATTTTGAACTGCCTGTGTAATATGCCCATTTCTATATTTGAACTACTTCTTACCAACAGTTCTTTGACCCATGGCTACACAAAGCTGCTTCAGTTTGTCCAGAACATCATATATGAGGAAGGATTTGACGGATCCAATCCCCAGGTATTAAGGACCTTCAAAGTTCTTTATAATCATGTGTGTAATGTTGTTTTTAAACTCTCTAGGGGTAAACCCAGAAGATTTTAGGATAATTAGCAGTGAACAAGCTGTTTCCAAGCACAGAAGATGTAAATAAGCAGGGCACAGGCAGCCTTTGTTTGATTTTTAATGTGTAGAGTTTTAGCTAAGTACTGAGTGGATGCACAAAAGATGTACATATACATTGTCGACATAAATTATTTTTAAATATATATTTGTGGCACCTGAAGTAACTAACCTGCCACATTTTGAAAATTACTCCTAAATCTGCAAGACTTGTACTTGCGTATAGAAATTTTTTTAAGTTTATTTATTTAGTTTGAGAGAGAGAGAGGAAAGTGAGCAGGTGAAAGGCAGAGAAAAGGGAGAGAGAGAATCTCAAGGAGGTTCTATGCTGTCAGTACAGAGCTCAACACAAGGCTCAATCCATGGGCCATGAGATCATGACCTGAGCCGAAACCAAGAGTCAGATGCTTAGCCAACTGAGTCACACAGACACCCTTCTTACCCAAATTTATTATATTTCTGTCAGTCTTTAATGAATTACCTTATAAGAATTAATTATTTTAAGATTTTATTTTATGTCACATCATGCTTTAAGTTGTTTCACTGAATACTGCATTTTTATATGCTATATTAAAATATTTTATAACTTAATTATTTCTCTATAGCTCTGTTTTTAAAAATGCAAGTTTTTTAATTCCTACTATTAAAGATTCCAGATTCCCACTATTAAAGATGTTCTGGTTAGTTTAACTTAAACAAAATGAGAGAAATTTTATTTCCAGTTATCATGCCATTTGGAAATCTTTCTCGGTGATTTTAATTGCTAAAACTGCTAAAGATTTTCAGTCCGTTTATATTATTTTAACAGAATTATTTCCAGAGCACCATTATTTTTATTGAAGAAAGCAAAGAATCCAAAAATCTTATTTTTGGCATTATCAACTACATTTGCTCTTAATCCATACATTTTTAAGTATTCTTATAAACTTTACTGCTATATTTAATGTTTTTTCCACAGCAAGATAAATAATTTTTAAATTTGTTTTGATCATCAGTTTAATACAAAGTTGAAAATACTTATATGTGTGCTGAAGCATATACATTTAGTTATAGATCGCTTTTCACGTGTGTTGCAGTTTTGTGATGGTCCTTGGTTTTTAATACAATTTTATCTTGTTTATTGTTGCTCCAGTTTTGGTCCTAGCTAAGATTTATGGGCACTATGTCCTCCCTTTGGTGGTATTGCCCGTCTGGAGAGGTAAATTGGTCCCTGATAGACACCTCTCCTCATGCGCTGTGGTTACTATGGAAACAGGCATGTCATAACAGTTCCTATGATACAGTGTGCAGAGCTCCTATTCTTGCAGGATGATGACACATCTTCTGAGAGCAAGAAATTTTATAATACACAAAACCTCAAAGGCAATAGCCAAGAAATACACACATACTTGCATGTGTATGTATATATATATATGTGCACACATATATATATATGTACACACACACATCCATTCAAAGGACTCTTGATAAGTAAGCTATTATTGGAATGGAATGAAATGTTTGCTTTCTTGGTTGTTTATTTGAGTATTAAAAACACCACCATTTTCGATAAATAGTATTTTATTTCATGAAAGTTGATGAACTAGTTTGTCTCTGAACCAGGTTTTATAACTATTGACTTTTATAACAGTTAAAAAGGTTGAGGTAAGCATTTATATGGTGAATACCAAGAATGCTGGAAAAATTTACAACATACCAGTAAGTTATAAAATATATTTCCAATTTTATTGGAACTAAAATATAGCTACTAAATTTCCATATCGTTACATTATAGAATGTATCATTTGCTAAATTACCTCATCTATACATCTGTCTCAGAAACTTTAGATGAGTTTGGGAAACCATAAAAATGCATCTATCAAGCAATGCTTCAAAATATATTATTCCTGAGTCAAAATAATGTTCTGATACTGAAATAAATTCTTTTTTTTAAAAGGAAATTTTCATCTTACTTTCTGTATCACTACATTTTCAAATAAACTTACATTTTCAAAGAAACTAAATTAGTTTATTTGAAATAGGCTGTAAGGAATAGAGTATTATATACTACTGTATGATTACCTTTATAGTAAGTACATTAGTGTAGCTCATCTGTAAAGATATTTGGAATGGAGATGTTTGCAAATTTCTATCATAATTTCATTTAAGTTATGATTTTTAAATATCTAAGAAATGTACAAAAAAATGAAATTTGAACATTGATTTTATTTAGATATCCAGATTAAATATTTTAGATATCCTCGTAGAAATAAATTTAATATTTATTATTCAGCTTTAAACAAAGGCTTATATTTTAATTTGATTATGCCTCAATAAATTATATTAAAAAAATTTTATTATGCCTCACAGTGTGCCCCATTATTATATGGCATAGGAAAGGAATTATATGTCTGAAATGACATAGGAAATTTATAAATCAGCCTTTGTTTTTGCAGTTACCATTATATTTTAAAATATACATGTATTCCCAAGGTGCCTGGGTGGCTCAGTTGGTTGAGTGCCCAACTTTGACTTAGGTCATAATCTTGCAGTTAGTGAGTGAGACCCCTGAGTTGGGCTTTGTACTGACATTTCAGAGCCTGGAGCCTGCTTCAGATTCTGTGTCTCCCTCTCTCTCTCTCCCTATTTGCTCACACTCTGTCTCTCTGTCTCTCTCTCAAAATTAAACACTGAAAAAAAATTTTTTAATATAAATGTACTCCCTATGTTGAAGTATCATGCTCAAATATGTTCTGATGTGCTGAGGACCTACCTCACTTAAATATCTTATTCTTTGGCTTAATATTGTTCTTTATGTATATGTATATGTACATACATATATGCATATATGTGTGTGTGTGTCAGCATGTTCTTTATGTATACGTATATACATATACGCATATATATGTATGTGGATATATCAGCATATCTGTCATAGTCACTAAGAAGTTCTCCCGCTTCTGCACCTGTCAGCATTTTTGTGATACACTTTTAGCAGATATTTTTTGATACAATAGTTGGTAACGGTGACTGGATTAAATATAGTTGACCTTTAGTTTCTGAAGTGTTGACAGGGAAAACCATATAATGCTGCTCTCCTTGTACCCTCAGATTCTGTTTTAATACCTAGATTTTGGGAGAAGGTTTCTCTTTCACTTTTCCTAGATTGCTCTTTTCGTTGCGAATCTAACTTAAGCTATGGTTCATAAGAAAACAAGTTTAGGGACGAAAAAATGAAACTTAATCTTGCCATTTTACCTAAATTCTGAGTTTCTAATTAATATAGTGAAAGAGATAACCTATCATTGCGCAGATATCTTACACGAATTCATCAAAAATGTATTTAAACTTCTAACACGTACATGCCCTGGTACATATTACTACTTCATTTCATTCAAGTAATCCAGAAATAAAAAAAGAAAACAATTTTTATGGACTGCCAATGATCGTAATATATATCTTAAGGGTTTCCTATATAACCGTAATACAACCAGAAAGAAAACTGGACTAGCTGCCTTGATAGTATCATCATGTTTCAGGTCCTTGGAGTCAGGAAGGTTTTTTCAAATGTGCTTAAACTAAATTCCTTTTTCTATAATCTCATTTTAATAGCTTTATCCAGGCCATTGTGTCCCTTTATGTATTTTGAAGGATTGCATGGTCTCATAGAACAATGTTCTATCTATCCTTTTTATTGTAGAGATGAGAGAACTAATGCCTAAGTAGTGTTGTGTCTTGCCCAGAATCACATCTTCTTAGTTGCACAGTCCAGATTGTGAATCTCTGTATTTTATCCATACTAATTACTATCCCCTTCTGATTCTTCCTCTTGTAACTTTTCAGTGTTTTATTCATTTCCCTACTTTCCTTTGTTAATAAATTCTCAAAAATACACAAATTCAACTTTCATCTGTAATATCAGAAAGATAGTAGTTGATTAATAAATTTTATTAATTAAATAATTTTATTTGTTTGTTACAGCAATAACAAGTAATGTATTGTAGGATCTGACTTCATCAGAAATTACACTCAGAAATGACGCATGTTCCAAATTTTTGGTTTAAGGGAGAAAACACTTTCCCCATTAGAATTGTAATAATAAGTTTCTAATTATTTCCATGCATCAGGTTTTGCTAATGTCTCCTTCCTTTGCCCAGAAATGTTACCAGATTGCTAAAGAAAGCATTTATAAGGGTGCCTGGGTGGTTCAGTTGGTTGAGCTTCTGACTTGGGCTCAGGTCATGATCTTATGGTTTGGCTTATGAGTTTGAGTTCCCATTGAGCTCTGTACTGACAGCTTAGAGCCTGGAGCCTGCTTCAGATTCTGTGTTGCCCTCGGTCTCTGCCCTTCCCCACTCATGCTCTGTCTCTCAAAAATAAATAAAACATTTAAAAAATTTTAAATAAAAAGTAAAGAAAGCATTTATAAAACATTTGTTCAGTTAGAATAACCCAAACAGTGTAATTTGTTATAAATACATCTCTGGCAAACACTTAATTGATAATCATTGTAGGTTTTACTTAATGGTTTTTAAATGCTCTTTTCCCAAGAAATATCAGTCACTTAATATCATTAGTCTTGAGTTCCAAATATTCATTTTTTCAATTTTATGATAAGTATTGAACTGAATTATTTTGTAAAAATAGCTTCAAGAAGAATAAGTAAAAGCAAATATAAAGTATAAAACCAAAACACACATTTTAAACTTCTTTCAAACAAAATATCAGGCATTGGATACATTTTTAAACTTCTTTCAAACAAAATATCAGGCATTGGATATAGTAGCATTAAGTGAAAAATATTGAGCAAATTATAGTTTATTGAGAGACTTGTAGAATTTTGTAATACTAAGAATGATTTCTAAGTATTATAGGTTAGATGTTCTTTATTGCTAACTGATTTTTTATATATAATTTCACTGTTGCAAACAATTCTTAGAGTGGGTCACTGTTAAAATTTAGAAGCTCGAGACTTTTGATACTCTACAAATTTTCCAGAAGTGAGAAAAAAAAACAACTGTTTTTTAATACTCTTGCAATATATAGAAGATTTCCTTCATACTGCCATATACTAACTATACATAAAGCTTTTCACCGTCTCTTCTATCTCTCTACTATGTTGTAAATTTCAAAGACTGGCAAATAGAAGTTAAAGAGATATCCTATTGGTTAACAAAACTTAATATGTTTATCTCTTGCCCCCCTGCCCCGACACACACATTTCTTTAGAAAAAACAGAAAAACATTTTAAGAATAGGAATCCAGAATCTTGGCTCACCTTTGTGGGGAGATGACATTTGCTGTACAGAAAACTGCGACAACAGTCACAGCCTAACGAAGTTCCTGTATGTCCTCCGTGGTCTTCTGCGAACCTCTCTTTCAGCCTGTATCATCACAATGCCAACACATCTCATCCAGGTAAGAGTCTTTCCAAAAGTTCTTTCCCCTAACTAGTGTGACATAATGAAGAGCAATATATAAACACTAAGAGTCTGAGTCTGATAAATTATTTTCGTACGCATTTAAGTAAAAGAGATTTCAGAAATGCCAGAGAGCAAAATGTCCTTTACTTTAGATTGTTATATTGTTGTGTATTTGTGGTTTTAATATACAGTGACTATATGGTTAAGTCCATCTTTAATAATGTTATTATTTTTTTCTTTGATTTCTTGTAAACACATGATATCATCATGATGTGAGGTTGATTTTTTACTGATATCTTTTCATTAATCATTAGATTAATCATAAAGATATCTGATCTGGACACAGATCTTGAAGAAATATTTGTACACCCATTTTCATAGCAGCATTACTTACAATAGCTAAAATGTGGAACCAATCTGAGGATCCATTAACAGATAAATTGATAAGATGTGGCCTATATTGCAGTAGAATATTATTCAGACTTGAAAAGGAAGGGAATTATGGAGCACTTGGGTGGCTCAGTCAGTGAAGTCGCTGACTTTGGCCCAGGTCATGATCTTGCAGTTCGTGGGTTCAAGCTCCTTGTTGGGCTCTGTGCTGACAGCTCAGAGCCTGGAGCCTGCTTCAGATTCTATGTCTCCCTCCCTCTCTGCCCTTCCCTCTCTCGTGCTCTCTCTGTCTCTCAAAAAATGAATAAAAATGTTTTTAAAAAATTTAATGAAAAAAAGAAAAGGAAGGAAATTCTGACATATACTGCAACACTGATGAATCTTGAGGACATTATCATAACTGAAACAAGTCAGTCACAAAAAGACAAATACTGTAATTCTATTTATATCAAGTACTTAAAATAGTAAAAATCATAGAAACTGAAGGGAATATGGTGGCTGCCCTGGGCTGGGAAAAGAAGGAATGGCAAGTTACTTAATAGGTACAGAGTTTCAGTTTTACAAGATGAAAATAGGTCTGCAATGGTTGTTGGTGGTAATGGCACAACATTATGAATGTACTTAGTAACACTGAATTATGTGCTTGTATGTGGTTAAAATGGTAAATTTTATGTTATATATTTTTCCATGTTCAAAATTTCAAAGAAAAAAATAAAAGGGGCATCTGGGTGGCTCAGTCAGTTAAGCCCCTGACTCTTAATCTCAACTCAGGTTGTGATCTCGCAGTTCGTGAGTTCAAGCCCCATGTTGGGCTCTATGCTGACAACGTGGAGTCTGCTTGTGATTCTCTCTCCCCTTCTGTCTGCCCCTCCCCTGCTTATGTGCACTCTGTCTCTCTCAAAATAAATAAACACTATAAAAAATTTTAGAAAACGAAAAAGGAAAGACAAAAGCTGATTTGAATAGGACAAGTCCCCTTCTTCCCTTGCTATTTCTATGTATAAATCTCATGAAACTACACTCTCAAGGAAAAAAGGTCCATCTCCCCAGATGGAAAAAGAGGGATCTTTGCCAGATTTGCCTCATCAGCTCAAAAAGTCCTCTTCTTAAGAGTGTTCAAGAGGCTGGGGCACCTGGCTGGCTCAGTCAGAAGAGCATGCAACTCTTGATCTAATGGTCGTGAATTCAGGCCTCACACTGGGTATAGAGATTCATTAAATAAATAAAACTTAATTTTTTTTTTTACAAAAAGAGTATTCAAGACGCAAGTTTGGGACAATTTTCACCATTATTGTTATTTTATAGGTAATAGAGAAACTACAATTACATCATAAATTTTTCCACAATATTATCAGATATATTTCTATAACAACATGATACTAGAAATAATATAACTAAAAAAAAATCACCTGCAGTGAATAGAATGTGAAAGTCAAAATAAATTAAATCACTGAAATCATTTTTTCTGATGTACATACTAAAACACTTTGATATGAAATGACTTTTGTAACAGAACAATTTTGAGCTTTGTTTTCCTTTACTTCTCTAGGAAGACTCAATAATAATAATGATAGCAGCTAACAAATACAAAATACTTAAAGTCAAGATCTT
Organism: Paguma larvata; assembly: GCA_030068075.1. Classification (NCBI taxonomy): domain Eukaryota; kingdom Metazoa; phylum Chordata; class Mammalia; order Carnivora; family Viverridae; genus Paguma; species Paguma larvata. The sequence goes on from CM057831.1 coordinate 82,807,316, forward strand.
ATAGTTCTTATAAAATTCTTATATAACTACCATTGTAATCTCCATTTTACATGTAGGGAAACTGAGATACAGAGAAATTAAAAACTAGATCAGTGTTTCATACCTGAGAAACCATGATTTGAACCCAGAAAACTGGATTCCAGTACTACCTACTAGAATACCTAACATGTGTTTATTCTGGAACTCATTCTCTCAAAGCTGGTAGATCTCATATCTTTACTCTTGGAGTTAGAAAGGACGTGGGGTTCATCTGAGCTAGGCCTCTGCCTTTGGATGAGTAAAGTATCATCCTGGTTTTACAACCGAGGTCTGAACTGAAATGACCTGTTCAAGTAAATCACAGAAACAAAGACTATCCTTGGTGAGACTTTATGGGTCTATGCAAACTCTACCTTTAATTAAATTAATAGAATTAAATTAAATTGACAGAAATAAAAGATATAATTGAAATTTGGAGTTCGACAGGAGATAAAGAAATGCCATTTTAGGCGCTGTATGTAAACATACTGTATAAGGGTTAAAGCTGAGACATTGTTTAAGGCCTATTAAGTTGTGAAGCATGTCGCAATCCTTGAACTTTCCTTCAATCAACTGGAAAAGGATTTTATATTTGACTCATATTTGCTTTTAAGAAAAAGTCACTATTTTAAGTGACTATTTAAAAATTTTAAGATAGTCCGATGTAGCACCATATTCCTTCCTGCTCAAGTAGAGAGAGGAGTGTAATTGACAATTACCCCCGTACATTGTCAGCGACTTGTGCTTTTGAGCTTTCTGAGGGTTACCATAGCAACTTGCTGCTGTTCAAGTTAGCATTCCATTACAAACTTTGAGCAAAAGAAAAATTAGACCTTACTCAGAAAAAAATTTTTACTTTTCACATCAAGATTTCTTTTTTTTAAGTAAACTCTAACCCCAGCATAAGACTCAAACTCAAAACCAGAGTCACCTACCAGAGTCAAGAGTCACCTACTATCCCAACTGGTGCCTCTCACATCAAGATTTCTTAAATCCAGATATTTCTCTCTCAACAAACCATGGAGAAAAATACGCATTTCTTATAAATTTAGTTATTGAAGCTTTGTTGTTTATCTCATTCATTCATTCATTTCTTCTACACTGTTTTTGAGTGACTGACAGCACTATCGTCTACTATATATATCAGTGGAAATTTTAAAATGAATGAGAGACACTGGTTCCTTTCAGGCACCCTACTTTGTGGTGGAGAGGTAAATATTAAAAACTTGTGTTACAATCCAAAGATGAAATCAAGAAAACAGTTGCATTCATAATAGCATCAAAAAGAATAAAATACTTAGAAATAATTGTAACAAGAAAAATATGCAACTTATACTCTGCAAACTATAAAACATTGTTGAAAGAAATTTTAAAAGATCTAAATGAATGGAAAAACTTTCCAGGTTCATGGATCGGAATGTTCAAAATTAATATCACCATTGTCTCCAAACTGATCTACAGCTCCAATACAGTCCCTATCAAAATCCCAGCTGCCTGTTTTGGAGAATTCTGCAAGCTGATTCTAAAATGGCTATGGAATTTCAGAGACTTAGAAAAGCCAAAATAATCCTAAGAAAAGAATAAGCTAGGAGGGCTCATATTTCTCAATTCCAAAACTTTCTAGGAAACAATGGTAAAAGACAGTGTAGTACTGTCATAAGAATAGCCATATAAATCAATGGAATAGAATTGAGAGTCCAGAAATAAACCCATATATCTATAGTTAACTGATTTTGACAAGTGTGCCAAGACCATTCAGTAAGAAAAGAATAGTCTTTTTCAACAAATGGGATGGAAGATCTAGATAGCCACATGCAAAAGAATGAGGGTGGACTGTTACTCTGCAGCAGGTACAAAAATTAATGCAGAATTGATCAGAAACCTAAATGTAACAGCCAAAACTCCTGGGGAAAAACTTAGGGAAAAAATCTTCATAATCTTATGCTTGGCAAAGGATTCTTAGATATGACACCAAAAGCACAAACAACAAAAGAAAAAGTAGACAAATGGGACTTCATCAGAATTAGAAACTTTTCTTTAAAGTACCCTCCACACCCAATCCAGGGCTTAAACTAACAACCCTGAGATCAGGAGTTGCATGCTCTATCAACTAAGCACCTCAGAATTTAAAAATTTTGTGTTCAAAAGATACCATCAAGAAATTGTTCAAGGCAGTCCACAGAGTACGTGAAAATATTTGCAAGTCATATCTGATTAGAGATTATTATCTATAATATATAAAGAATGGTTACAAATCAATAATAAAAAGACAAGGCAATAAAAATGGGAACGGAATTCTAATACACATTTTGCCAGGGAAGATATACTAATGGCCAATTAGCACATGAAATATGGTCAACATCATTAATCAACAAAAATGCAAATCCAAATTACAATGAGATACCACTTCACATTCTCTAGGATGGATAAAACAAAAGCTCAGGTAACAGTAAATGTTGGCAAGGTGAAGAAATTGGAATCCCCATACCCTGCTGGTGGGAATATAAACAGGTGCAGTTGCTTTGGAAACAGTCTGGCACTTTTCAGTGAGTCAACATGGAGTTACAATCTGACCCAGCAATTCCACCCATTAGTATATACCCAATAGAAATGAGACCATGTGTCCACATAGAAACCTGTGCATGAAAGTTTACAGCACTATTATTAGTAACAGCCAAAAGATGAAAAAAGCCTACATTTCCATTAACTGATACCTAGATAAGCAAACATGGTATACCCATAGGATGAAATATTATTTGGCTATAGAAAGGGATAAAGTGCTAATACTTGCTGTAAGACAGATAAACCTTAAAAAGATTATGCTGAGTAAAAGAAGCCATCACAAAAGAACATATACTGTATGATTTCATTAATATGAAAAGTCCCGAATAGGGAAATCTGTGGAGACAGAAAGTAGATAGTGGTTACCTAAGGCTTTGGAGTGTTGGGAGACAGGGACCTTGAGTATGTGGTGGGGTGATAAGTAAAAAGATTAAAGGTTTGTTTTGTTTGGGATTTTTTAGGTGATGAAAATGTTATAAAATTGCATTGAGTGATGGTTGCACATATCTATGAATACTAAAAAAACCTCTAAATTGTATACTTTAAATGGTGAATTGAATGGTTTGTGAATATCTCAATGAGACTGCTGATTTTTAAAAATGTAGGTTACAAAATAGTTGGTAAATCTGATAGCAGAGTTATAAGGATACCAGATCAGAACTTTAGTTCAGTGGTTCTCAAACTTTTTAATCTTAGAAACCTCTTTACACTCTTAAAAACTATTGATGATCTCAAAAAAAAAAAAAAAAACATTATTTGGCTTATATCTATTGATATTTACCATATTTTAGAAATTGAAACTAAGAAATTTTTAAATATTTATGAATTCTGTTAAAACAATAATAATGAACCGATCACTTGATTCTAAACAATAATGATATTCCAAACCAAACAAAAAACTTTAGTAAGAAGAGTAACATTGTTTTACATTTTTCCTTAGTAGAAAACAGCAGGTTCTAATATTGGCTTCATTATTCAATCCATTGCGATATATTGTTTTGGTTCAAGTATGAAAAGAAAATCTGACTTCACACAGATACACTGTTGGAAAAGGAAGGAGTGTTTTAGTGGCTTTTTTTTTTTTTTTTTGATAATTGTGGAGATTCTTCAATATACACTGAAACTCAAAAAGTAATAGTTTTATAAACATTAATTACAATGTGAAATCAAAAACTGTGAATGAACTTTTTCATGTTATGCTACACTAAAAGGCTTTGGTTTACCTTGTACTTCAAATGGGTCTTTTATGCATTCAAGATGTTGACATTTCATTCCTTGGTCATTTGGAAGATATCGATTGATTCAGAGAGTTACGTGTATCTTCCAAATATTTGCACATTTCATTATACAATATCAAACAATCATATTGGTTACTATCAGCACCATCTGCAGTGTTTTATGTGTCAGCAGTTTACTTTTATTGCTAATTAGTTTTTAAGTATAAAAATATACCACAATTTCTTTATTCCTCTGCCTATCGATGGGCACATGAGTTATTTCCAGATTGAAGCTATTATGAATAAAGCTGCTATGGACATTAAGGTATAAGTCTTTATATAGATACATATTTTCATCTTTCTAGGAATCGCATCCCTCTAAACCTTTTGATTTTCAGTCTTTCCCATTTTAGCCATCATAGTGCACGTGAACTATGACATTGTGGTAATTTGCATTTCCTTGATAACTAATGATGTTGATCTTATCATATGTTTGTTGCCTATTTTGCCTGTCTTTGGTCTAAGTCTTTTGTCCCTCTTTTAATTGGGTTATTTATCTCCTCATTATTGAATTATAAAATCCCTTCAATATTTTAGGTACATCTTTGCAATAGTTTTCTACCAGTCTATGACTTGCCTTTTCTAATAACAGTATCTTTTGAAGAGGTGAAGGTTTTAATCTAGATAAAGTTTATTTTACCAATTTTTTTAACGGTAAGCAATTTCTCTCCCCTACTCCTCCCATTTTACAAATCTTTGCCTTCCCTAGGGTCTTTTTCCTGTTTTCTTCTAAAACTTTCATAGTTTTATTTTTTACTGATGGATCATGGATTCCAATTTGAATTTTTTAAGCAACTTTAGTTTACATTCTCATTTGACTAATTAACATTCTAATTATATGTTAACACACTTTACAAATGCACTTGTTCTCTTTTTATTAGCATTACTATTTACCAAGGTACTTATTGTCTGCCTCAAACATGTGACCTCAGGATAATTTTATGCATCTAATACTTTGTAACCTCTGGGAAGTCAAGGCCACATATTTATAGTTTTCTCTTTTGGCAGGTTAGGTTTATGAAAGTAATACATCATTAAAAGCAATAAAGTATAAAACTCCCTAGCACAGTAAGTAGAGTTTTCTAGATGTTCGATAAATGTTAATCAAAGGAATAATGATTCTTACTTAGGAAACTATCTCTAATATCTGATTGCTGTAACTTATTGAATCTTCATTATAAATTTCTATGATTTTAGCATCTTTATTCTAACATACACAAACCCTTCCTGCAAATGGCCGATTTATGACAATGTGATTTAGTTACCTTAATTATATTCAGGATATGCCAGTTAAACATATACAGGATATACCAGCATGTTTCAAGTCTTATGACTGAAAAGTTTGCCAGAAATAAGAGATGAAGTTTGCCTCCTTGGCCAGTAAAATTTATTTATAATTGTTCTAAGAGGATAATTTATTTTTCCTGTAAGGACTCTCTACAGATTGCACATGAACCTAACTTATTATTGTGAATTTATAACCACACAAATATCATAGGGAAGCCCCTTTCTCTAATCATCTTAGATATTCTACACATGCTTATATTGTTTGCCTTGTTAATGATGTTCAGTCATTATAAAATTAATACTTTAATATTCGTCTGGTTAGCTTTCATGAGCATCTTGATGATGATGATAAGTAAACCTAGAACAGACTTATCAAACACTGGTAAAAGTACTGCTACTCTAACTACTACTACAACTCTGCTCTTACTGTAAGTATTTATTAGGCACATACCACATGCCACACACATTACAAGCATTATCTCCTTGAATATTCACCACGAGCCTTACCTCTGTTTTTATAAGGTCATATAATTAAGGAGGTAAGGCCAGTAAATTCCTAACTCATGTCTTCCCCTCACTCCAGACTACACCATCCTCACTGTTAGGTTATATGGCCAGCTGCCCTAATCATCACAAAAACTCTGCAAGATAGGCATGATGCCAGTTGCAAACAATATTAAGCTGAAATTAAGCGATTCAACAAAGTCACATATTTAATAGCATGTTTCAAGCTAGTATCAAACTCCGATCTGTTTAAATCTAAAACTTACCCTTTTCTCTCTGTCGCACTACATCTGTATGTATCTTGAATTATTAACTGCCTCTGATGACAGTAACTTCCCATTAGGAAAAAAAGTCCCAGACCAACATTGCTATTCAGTATTTTTAAAGAGAAAACTATTATTGTAATATTGTTGACAGATTAGTACATGTGAAAGTACATGTGAAAGATTAAGTAAAAAGTTTCATTGCAGTCAAGAGAGGAAAAAAGGGCGGAAACATATTTCCTTATGTGTAAATGCAAAGCAAAGAAAACAATTATGAAATAAATACATATATATGTATAATTTTTTTATTTATTCCAAAGGGACCTATGCAAGAAAAAAGAAAAAATTTTTCAAAAGCTACTTTGGTGGTCATCATCTTAAATATTTAGAAGGAGATTCCAAACCCATTGGGAATGTTTGTGACTGTAATCCCTCCAGTCTCTGTATAAGGAAGCAGCAGTCATGCTATCAGATGGCCTCAAGTCGTCCTATCTATATCACCAATTAAGTAATGATTGAGATGATTAGATGGACTAGATATCTAAACATTATGCAATATTTGCATTTTGGTACTCGGCAGACACATTTAAAACATTGTATAACTGGAAAAGATATCGTTTAAATTTATGTTTTTTCAGGTACCAGTAAAAAGACTCTTTTGAAATGGAAATAGGAAAATGGAGGGTCAGACTTTGGTGATGAATATAAGGTGAAATAATAATGACCAAGAATTAAGACATATTCCTCAAACTAGAGAATTTTTTTTTAAAAAAAACTGCTCATCTATCTACAATTTTCACATTTCACATAATCTTTTTTCTAGGCATTTTTTCTAACATATAGCACTTTCTAGGACTAATATCAGTTGAAGTATTAAAAAAATTATTCTTGCTCCATGAATATGACATCTCACCATAAATTTGTTTTTATGTCACAGTATTTAAGAGAACATACAAGACTTAAGAGTTTGCTTCAACCAATCATGATGTAAATAGGGGATAAAACTCAAGACCTCTTAAATACCAGCAAGGAAAACCACAATGTTTAGGGTAGGGAAAGGGAATAAGAACCAAAAGCAGTATGTTTACAAAGCTAATCAAAGACATACGAATACATGGAACCGGGGGACTGTAAGTGTATTTAATAAATCCTACATGGTACTTTTTATGGCCCAGTTGTAGTCCTCAACTCTTTTTAAATATTAACTCATTTTATCCTCACATAAAAATGTGAGGTGCTGTTATTGTCTCTATTTTATGGGTTAGGAAACAAGGGACAAAAAAGTCGAAGTGACTTTCCCAAGGTCACACAGCTAGTTAGTGGCAGGCTTTAAACCAAAGCACTACCATATAAAGTACCATACTCTTAACCACCATGCTATTAAGCTTACTCAATATAGGTACTAAACTAAGGTCAAAATTAAGAAGCAGACTGTGTACACAAGATAGCATTTAATGATGAAAGAGCCTGGGCTTTTGGAGACAGATAGACCCAATTAGTCATATAGTTTTAGTCAAGTCTTAACTTTCTCAACCTCACCTTCTTCATCTGTAAAAAATGGGGTGAGGAATACCTAATTCAGAGGATTAGCAATAACGTGTGCTGACACAGTACCAACACCTAGAAGCCACTCAATATATGTCAGCAATCATTACCTTCACTATGATTACCTGAAGAGACTTCCAAAGATGAAAATTTGAACAGAGATTAGGCCACAAAAATTAGGTGTACACGTTCATCAAAGCAGTAGAAATTCTCAGCTTTCTGTCTCTTTTTGTGAAAGACTCTGACAGAGTCTTCTAACGGATCAGACCTGAGATAGACCAGGAGGCATGCAAGAAGTCAGATGTCCATTTAAGTCATAATAACACCACCATGTTGTACGAAGACTCTTTTCAACAGCATACATCAACTTCCTCTCCACTACGATCAGTGCCATTCCTATAGACTCCAAGTCAGGATTTAAGTGGTGATTGAAGGTCTAAGGGTAATTTAGCTTATTCATTCATTAACAAATATTTATTGCTGAGGCACTAGGCACTCATGAGGATAAAGCAATTAATAAGACAAACAAAATTCCTATCCTTGTGGAGGTTTGTTAGCAATGTAAAAGACAGTATGGATGGAGCAGAAAATTAGTATATGAAAGGTGTTATGGGCTTGAGCTTTGAATTTGATAGTAAAGTGATTTCTGCAAGAAATAGAAATGTAGTTTCATATCCTTGGAAATAATTAAAATCTATAGGTAATAGAATTGTGATACTTTTATTTGAATATGTTGTGTAGAGTATCACTATATTAAAAGTATATAAAATATCTATATCTCTTAAATTGGCAAAATAGCCAATCAGTGTTCTTACTTTAGTTATTAGCATTCTGTCAGACTTGTACAGTAATGATTAGTTACCCTTTATTATACTTTTGGCATGCTTCCCATGTTTAATTTCATTGTAGGGAAGGAACACATAGTTAAGGAAATTGCAAAGAGGAGGAAAAGTTAAAATAGGGAAAATAATGACATAGATTCGAAACTGACTTGAATTTATTATTATAATAAGACTTTTGCAAGTAGAATGAAAAAGAATTATTTTTAAATTTGCATTTGAAATATTTGATGCTCACCCTGACAACTTTGAACTTGAAATTTTTTATTTTCTTTGGGTTAAAATTTATTTCCATAACAGCACAGGGGAAAATAACAAACACACATTGAAACAAACACATAAAAATAAATTCTAATATCTGTTAAGAAAACACTAAAATTATTCATCAAATATATTGAGTATCTTAAAAAATATATAGTCCTAAACAATTTTCCTTGCAAGGTTGTAATATTAATCATATTGTCTCCTTCTAGAATATAATTTTAGCCTCTGCTCAAAGACATTGCATTAAAAAATGTATGTGAAAATGGCCAAGTAAAACACAGACTTTATTTCATGCTAAACTATGGAGTAAAGTGTCATTAGAAAGAGCAGGACTATGGACGGCTCCCCTATATTCGAGCATTACCCAGTTCCCAGATCCCTGCTGTGTAGTTGTTCCACTCGCCAAGAAGCCTGTTAAAGAGCCCCCCAGAGCATGTGTACAGCCCTCCATGTTAATAGTTAATTGGTGAGGATGGCAAGATGAGAGGACAGCCGAACATGTGGTCTCTCAGACTCAAGCCGTAGACAGACCTTTAGTTATAACAACAGCAGCTGCTCACATTCTCACAACTCAACTGTTCAAAACTGTTGTCGAATGAAGGTTGCTGCGGATTGGGGAAAAAAAAAAAAAAAAGGAAGGTTACATCTAAGAAAAATAACTAAAACCCTACCTTGAAACTCTTACTATATATTACTTAAGTATGAGAATATTACTTCAACTTTTTAAAACTTAAGTACAAACATCTATGTCCAAGGCTGTTCTCTTTCAGATACATAGAACACTGCTGCTTTTTTCCTATTTACTGTTAGAAACAGAAATGTTGGTGCACCGCTCAAAACTTTTTAGTGAGACTTTTTGCAAAGTGACACCTTTGAAGCAGTCACAGGAGGATGCTGTTTGATTTCCCTATCTAGTAAGATATGAAACTATTAAAATTTTTTGGTTTTATAAATAGGAACTGGCTTCCTATACTGAAATTTGTCATCCACCTCCAAATTATAGAACATTCTGTGCCTTTTAAGTATAATTTTATTTTCAATTCTCAGTGACAGTTGTGTGCTTGAGGAAAATGATGACCTATAACATTTATTCTTTTTGGAAATAAAAATTTAGTTTTATGCCTTATTGTGATTTCCTTGATAAGATGAAAGGAAAATAAGTTTCCCTTAGCTTATGCATTTTATTTACACGATCTAGGACAGGTTGTTGGTGATTCGTTTTTAGTGATCAAAAGCACTTTTACTGGAAACCATCAGGAAGTAAGTATGGAAGAACTTAGAATGGTGATTCAAATGGACGGTGCATATATTTTTCTGTGGCATTCTCACAACTTTTTCAGGAAGAAAATGTTTCTTTTCTATTATTCCTAACTTACTCAAACTGTTGTAATCTACTTTTTAAAGGAATTTTTAAATGTAAACAACAACCTAATAAATTTCTCCTTAACTATCATAATGCAGGGATGAAAACTTCTTTGACATTACTCATGGTAAAATATTAAATAACATTTTCTCATTCTAGACTACTTCTCGATATCGTCAGCATTTAATGTATTTGCTTCTAGAACATTAGTTTATAAACTATTCAAACTTCCTTTTATTCAGAACAGATTTCAGAGTTGAAAGTGGCCCAGAACATATTTTGATTGGTCATTATCAGCATTTGCTCTGTTAATAGCCTTACTCAGTTTTTATCCTATAAACCAATGTTTTCCAACAATTTGATCTGTGGACTCCCCCCAACACCCCCATCTCTTTGGAGAATACCGTCACCACTATGTTAGTTTATACCAAGGAAAATTCATTTTATGAAGAAAAGCAGGAAGAAAATACCTTGATATAACATTTCTTGAAAATTGAAGAAGATTTTATTTAGTGTGTTATTTTAATTGCTATATTTTCAAATTAATATTTTACAACATTAATATATTAAACCTTTGAACCCACTGAAATGAATGAATGTTTCAAGGTAGAGAAATTCAGAACAAGCCTTTCCACATCCATAAACTTTTGTGCTCATGCTGAGTATCTTAGCAGCAAAACTCTTAAGTCAAGTAATGGACTGCTTAGAACTAACCACTAATATGGGATTATGAAATGTGGACTCCAGTGGCCTTGTGAATTTCTCTCAGTGTGAGATCTTTTATTAAAACAAGAACTAAAAATAATTGCATGGTGAAGGAACAACAGACTTTTATGAGTTTACAAGCATAAAATTTTGGAAAATATTTTTAATGTAATTATTGATAAGAGCATCATTATAGGAAAGTGTAGCATCACCTCCGTCGCATAACTTAATCTATTTTAAGTGCTCTTTCTAAATGTACTTTGTTAAGGAGAAAATTTAAGGATGAAAATTAGAGATTAGATTTAATCTCTTGATCATAACTATCAATTACTAAAGGATAAAGTCAGATATTCTGGCTGTTAATTTTTCATGAGTTCCTTTTATTTTTCTAGATCTTCTCAACTACTCTGAGATAGATTGTAAGAAATTAACATGTTTAAAAGTATAAAAAGAAGCAATTTTGAAAAGTCAACTAAATCATACTAAGCCTATTTTAATTTTATGCCATATGTGTTAAATTGTAGTCTTTGAAAATTTAGTAGCTTCATTTGAGTCTGATGCACTGTAAAGAGAGTCTTTTATTCTTTATAATAACAAATAATTGAGAAACAGGTGTTTCAACTTTGCTACCATAGGCTGCTTATAAAAATCTATAAATTCTTATAGCTCTGGTTTTTTTCCTTCTCTTTTATATTGCATATTCTGGTATCTGATTAATTTTTTAAATCAAATCTTAGCATTGTATGCATTATACATATGAATTTAATTTACTTTCTTGGTCAAGCATGTTTGAAGCTTTTTACACAAATAAATTCCAAATTATCTGTTTCTGTCTACATAGAGCATTAGTAGCAAAATATATACCATTTATCCTAATGTAAATATGCATATTAAATAAAAGCAGGATGTTTTAAATGGTCAATAAGATAAATACGCACCTTTAGAGGAAGAAATTGCCACCTGAAACCTTTCGTTATACTTAACCTAACCAAAGCATATTCAGCAAGCCATAAAAAGAAAAATAATTTTAATTTAAAATGTTTTTTTATTGTTGTTTTAAAATAACTTTGTGATGTTGCACTTCATGTGGTGATTCATACTGTACTTCCTTGTGGTGATGTGGTTGTTAAAGTACTATTTAGAGCCAACACTTTTAAATATATCAATGATAGAAATAACGAAACGTCTCATCACAGTATGGAGATTGAGTCATCTGTTTGGGCATATGGAATCTTTGGCTGTGGACTGCAGTCTTTAAAATGCCCAGTGTCCAGGCATGGCCACAACTGTTCTGGGAACAGAAGCAGAGACCTCTGTGTTCAGTCCACTTGAACGTGGTAAAAGAAAAAAGGGGAAAGGGTCTTCAATGTTAATTATTTTCATTATAAACTAGCGTTGACTTGATCACTTTTTATGTATGGAAAATAAGCACAACTATATGTAATTTGCATTTATGTTACAAATAAAATTACTAAGTTTTTAATCTTTGGTGTTACAAGCTGTCTGAAAAATACCTGTGAGAAAATGTTAGTTTTGAATTGCTCCTATTTATACACTTTGATGCATACTTTCCCTTAAAGAAAGATTACTGTCTTAAAAAAAAAAAAAAAGATGATACTTATTTCTTAATATTGAGACGAAATATGCTTGTAACTAGTTATAATTTAACGCTCTTTAAATACCAGGTCATATATTATATCCCAATATTATGTTTTAGCCCTTTACTCTTAATTACATTATTATTACTATATAAAAAAATTCTGCTTCTTTAATAATGTTTTCGCACCCTATGTAGTTAATCTTTAATGTTGAGGAGGACAAGGGGAGAGATTAAATTAGCCTTGTAACCTCTTTCTCTTCCAGGCTGATGATGGAAAATAAAAGCTCTTAGCCACAAAATGTAACACTTAGAATTAATATTTAATTAGACTAGCAAATTGTACACTGTGGCTGAAAGCTTCCAAAGAGTTGTTAGTGCCACAATTGACCTACAGGTTTAATAATAACTCACTTCTAGAAGCAAGTGCCAGTTCAGCATAGTAGAGCCACTGTAAGAAAGTCCTGAGAGATTAAAATCAGCAAACCAAATGGCAGGCAGGGATTCCTGGGATGGAGCCTTCTGGAAAGCTGGGAGCTGGAATAGCTTTTAAGCCAGGATTCAGATGAGAACAGTGGGTGAAAAAGCTGATCCCTCCTGTTCTGGGAGCTTCTGGTTGTAGGCCAAAATCTTAGAACAGATTTTTACTAAATGTTTTTGCTGCAGCTATTAACTTACATTGAAAATCAAATATTGAATAATTTTTCTGTAAAATTTAACAACTTTTTGTGTAAACATTAGTTCTTAATTTCTTACATATTAGTACATAATATCTGTAAACTCAGATCATTAGATTATCAGATAGGTTTGGCGCTGTACATCTATGCTGTTTTGCTGTGACATGCTGTTTCCTTGTTCCCTGTATAGTTGATTTATATGGTTCATTTCTATATTATTTCATTACGGGGCATTATGCAGAGCCTGAGAAAGACATTGTGAAGTCTGTACCCAAGAAATGTTTTTCTTCAAGAAGGTACATACATCAACAAATATAAATCAAAGGCATCCTTAATTTTTAAAGGCCTTATATTATAAAAGCAATGCTACATTTGCTTATGCTTATGATGCAATTAAATTACAAGATAAATAATTGGACCTCCTGGTGAAACATTGGATCCTTATATCTCTGAGAAATTAATCTGGTGAAAAATAGGAGTCCATGAGTTTGAAAATGTGCAAATACAGAACAGCCAACTAAAGAAGGAACACCTTACATAATTTATTGGTTTTATCTTAAATAATTAAAGAAAAGCTAAGTCATTAGTTAAAAATTCAAGCAGATGAGAACCTTGCCAGCAGAGGGAGTAGTCCTGTCTACCGTCAGGTTCCCATCATTTTCCCACCTGCCTCAGCTTTTTTCCCAGCCAGTCTCCCATCTGGACCTGGCTCTGTCAGCCTGTTCCTGATGACAGGCTATAATTTTATACTCAATATGGGATTATTCTAAGCTGATTTTAAACTTTAGTATCTTTAACCTACCACTGCATCACAAACATCAGCTGGATGCTCCGTTTGATATTTGGATAATGGCAATTGTTTTTCCAGGCAAGCTATGAACTTTTGGACATCTATGAATTACATCTTAAGGGTTTCAAGTATAAAGTAGTAAGCAACAAATTTCTGATTTGAGAAGCAACCCGTTAAACATTTTTTTAAACCACAAATACAAACTTCTATATGAATGATTTCTATAATATGAAACTAGATGGTATATAGCTTATGAAAAAAATACGTAAAATTAATCTTGAATATTATACTATTATTCAATTTGGTCTATTCATTACAATATTTTGTTTACCTCATTTATGTTTTCAGGACATGAAGATTTTTTTTAATGTTTTATAAAATAACCTATTGAAAAAGAAAATTGATATAAATAAATGTTCTGCAAAGCATGTACTATTTAAAGCCAGTATAAATGTAAATGTTTCTGAAAATAACGTCATGTGTTCTTAAAAAAAATTCAATGCCAAAACTTAGAATAGTAAGTATTCAATCAGATGGAAATCACAAAAAGATGAGGCTCCACTGCTTAATCCTAGTAAAAGTGACAGTTTAGCAATTCATTTTGCCCTTCGGGTTAAGTATATTTAACATCAGCTCCTTCGTAGGTATGTTTTTAAAGCATTAGAAAAAGGAACCAAAATATGTTTGTTTTATGATTTCTCATATCAGTATATGATGCTACCAAGAGATTGTTATAGCTAGAATCTTTTAAATTTACCGAAGTTCCACTGTATTTTAAAATTTACTGTGTGACTTTGAATAAAAGTTCAGTATTAAATCTGGAAAGAATTAATCTAATGCCTTCATTAAGATATTATTACAATTATAAATATTAATTAATATAATTATATTTGGCAAAATGATATTCTTTCTTGAACTCAAAAAAATTATGAACATAATTATTTTTCCCACTTTAAAATATTTTTAATAAAATAAAATTTTAATCTACAGAAGTAAGAGACAACTCTGGGGAAGATAGGGGAAGGTTTGTAAAAAGTTACAGTATAAACAATTTTATTATTTCGCAGTCTCAATTTATAGAAGGTAGAACTTAATAAGCATAGAAAAACAAATACCTCATTAAACATCTATAGATTTATCCTTTTCTCCAAGTTTATTTTTTTTATTATATTACAAAGAAATGTTATAAGTTCTAGTATGGTTGTGTTTCTATGCATATCATTTTTCAGAAAAATGTTATTATAACTTGAGTCGTTGAGTAGTATACTTTCTTTTCTTGGATTCTCCTCCCCTCCCTAATACACACACACACACACACACACATTATGTCACATAATACATTCAATCATAAAGTAACTTAAATATTTCTTTAACTTTTCAGTATTAACTTAATAGTTCTTTTGCACTATTGTAATCTCAAATCTGATTTGTGTGCTGTACTCAAATGGGGGCTCTACTCTCTCTGTTGTGTATTTGCTGTCTCTCTTATTTGAGTAGCTCAAGAACTTATTCTTATTTGAGGCATTGCATAAATGCTGTATGTTAACTGATTTATTCTTTTCAAGCTTTTTAATAATTGACTGGTTAATTACATTTTAATTCTTTCCTAGGAGTATATTTTGTATTGGAACAAATCGTATCTTCTATATTGTTGAGATAATTAGGTCAAAGAAAGTAGGAAAACAATTCAGGGTTTGAGGTATTCTGATTGTTACTTGGTTACTCTAAGTAGGTGTCTCAACTATTTTTATTAGAAAATGAAGGAGCTTTATATGGCAGTAGTTGAATTTTTATCTTTTAAAGTTCATAGTTTTGGCTTAATGAGCTTTGAATTGGAAGGGAGCATTAAATTAATCTTCCTTTATTTAAAATCCATTTAATGGATTTGGCATATCCAAATAAAGAGGTTACCATTCTATAAAAGAAAACAGGAAGCATCCTATGACACCAAGCAAGAAACAATCAAAGGAAAAACTCTGAGATTTTTTGTGAAATTAAAATTGAAGTAAAGAGATAGTCTGCTGGACAATCTGATTTGCCTTTTTTTATTTGCAACAGCATTTGACATAATTTAAATTTAAATAAGAAATTCCACTGCAACAGAAAGTTTTAAGAACCTTTTATGTAACTTAATACAATGCTATTCGAGACTGCCAGCAAACTCTTAAAACTCCTGGACACTGGCTCTCTTCTCTTCTGGCTTCCCTCCTAGTCATGTCTTGGCTACTGTCCAGAGCTGACAACTTTCACCCAAGAGTGAAGGGAGATTTGTCTAGTATAAGGAGGATTTTTGAGCCATCCTAGATTTTCACATCCAGATGGGCAAGGAGGAGGGGTGGCAGTATCATTGTACATACTTGGGTGATGTCATTGTGCCATGCATGAATATAACCATTAATTTACTCCTACTGCTAAGTCCTGAATGTCCTTAGTCAAATGTTCCTTATTAGAAACTGTAATGTAACAACTTCAAAATTAACACAAAAATTACTCAGAATTTATGTCTAAGTAATTGATGCACAAATAACCTTGACTTCTCCATTTCCAAATACATATACTGCAGACCAAAGAGGTTTCACATCTTGGCTAATAATATAAAAACACTTAGAATCTGTTAAGATGAGAATGTGGAAGTTCCAACTTCAAGGCTTCTCCTCAGATCATTATGGTAAAGCTCTCTGATCACTGTGAGTTCTATTATAACTATTTATTGTCCATAGTGTATTCTTCCTAAAGTGAATTGTGATTATTATGCTTTTGACGTTTTTTAAAGCTGTTAATTTTAGATTCTTTTTAAGGAAGTTCACCTACCTTTATCTAAAACACCACTTAGTATTAACATTATGATTTGAAAGACAAGAGTGGTTTTAAGATATGATCATATCATGTCTTACATATTGATACCATATTCCTTATGAATATACCATACTCTTATGAATCTCAGAGGTACAAAAGTAACCTAAACACTATTTTAACTTTTTAAAAAATATGTACATTTACATGCCCAAATATCTTTTATGCTTTGTTCATAACTGGAAGACTGAATGAGTTTATAATAATGATAAAGATTATTTCAGTCAGAAATTTAGATGTTATTCTTATAATTTACAGTGCTTCTTATTCTACATTTTTTCGATATCTGTACAACTTTCACCATCATTTGTCACATTACATAAACTATTTTCCAAAACTGCTGTGCAGAAAGCAGTAAGGTC
This sequence comes from Paguma larvata, assembly GCA_030068075.1. Lineage (NCBI taxonomy): Eukaryota > Metazoa > Chordata > Mammalia > Carnivora > Viverridae > Paguma > Paguma larvata. Next base: position 82,824,222 of record CM057831.1, read on the forward strand.
ACTGTTAAATATAACTTATTTTGTGGTAATGATGAAAACTTTTTCTTGCTGTAATACTTCATGAGAGCTTTTATAATAGGATTTAATTTGTAGTTAATAACTGTAGCATAAACCTACGAAACTTAGAAACCCAGTAAATGAAATGTATGAGTGAGTTTCTGAGATTTCTAAATCCAGGCCGTATACATCTTTTATTTTGGAATTCATTACTTTTCCTCTACAAAGTGGATAGTTGATTTTTTTATCTCCCATAAGTTTCCTTAAAAAATATCTGTAGTGTTGACAAATATTACAGGATGTTAAGTGGTTTATTAGAAAATTTTAGGGTTAAATTGAAGAAAGAAATCCTCTTTGAAATAAATATCATGTTGTCCATTTAAATATACAGGACCTTGCTTACAGAATGCTGGAAGGCTAATTCCATCCTTAAACCTTAGAATTTCTATTATTAAAATAATTGAGAAATCTCTAGCTATATCACTAAAATTCCAAATAGTTGCGTTCTAACAAAAATTGATTTTTATCATTTTAGATTCAGATATTTAGATACAAAGGATTAGTCTTATATTTATAGATAAAAGGAAATCTGACCTTTTGATTAAGAAATATTGTCAGTAGCCTTTATAAGTGCTTGTTCATCTGAGGGTCCATGACAGGAGTACTCTTCCCAGTTGAGTTTATCCTAAAAATGAAATGATAAGAGCCTGCTGGTTGTTATCTAAGATTCTTCTTAATGGGAGAACCACATGGTTATTCTTCATCTCCCACTTGTTCTCACCCTCTACAACCAACCCAGCCACACCCCACCCCCACCCCAACATTGTTCAGTACTCAGCACAATGAATCATTTTCAAGTTGACTCATTGTGAACTGTCTCCCAGCTGTTGGAATGTCTGGCAGACATTTTTGTTTGGGTGAAGAATAACTGGCTGAAACCCAACCTGGATGAGTTTGATATAATAGTCTTTGGCTAAAGAAATATTGAGAGGAACTTGTTTATGGCCTCTGAAGGCCCTGTTATTCCTGGAGTAGGACCATCCCCTGTGGCATAGAACTGAAAGTAAGGAATCAATCTGGATTATTTTCTCACCATTGAATGAAAAATTGCCTTGGAAAAAAATGGGCATTTTCAAATTATGTTTGTTTTCCTATACTTGGAACCCATGTGATTGAGAGTATTAAAGCCAATTAAGGATAATTATTTTTACTGGTTCCTTTTAAGAGCACTGATTCAAAGGCTAAAACATTCTCTATACAACACACATTTCTACTTACAGACTAGTTTCAAATACTGCCCTAGGTATGAGTTAACCAGTCATTTCAGCATAATGTTTAGTGACAGAAGCTATTCTGTATTTCTGATTGAGTCAGGTAACATTGACCAGCTTTCTTTTATTTTTCATTCTTCTGCAGTCTTTACAAGAGAACCTAAGAAACAGGGGAATACCAGTACGCTTAGTAGTCAGTCATGTTTTCAGAAAGTGAACATATTTGGTTATGTTCGAACTTTCCTCCTATAGGGGACAAAGCGTCAGAGTGAAATTTTCTCGACTGGTTTACATTTCCCATCCTTTTCTAAAGATTTTATTTTTAATGGGTAGACATCACCATTGTATAAAATGGGAGTTTCAAAAGTATAAAATTTTACAGACAGGTTTTTTTCAACTTATCTAGAGCTTGAGAGCAAAATTTTTTTCTAAGATGTTACAGGCTTATGAAACATGTACTGACCTACAACCATGTCAGAGGCTAAAAGGAATACTGAATTTCTGTTAAATAAAATAATTCAAAAGAATCTATAGGGTATTTAATGATGATATTTTTATTGATTTTTTTATAGCCATGAAATTCTGGGTATTTTAGACTGCTACTTAAAATGTGACTTTTTTTTTATTACAATATATTATTTAGCAACATTTTTGGTCCATGTCCAGTTGTGTTGGGAAGGAAAAGTTAGGCTACTAGTCTAGTGCTAGTCATCGACCGTCTTTTCTTTGCCTTTATTGTTATCCCAGAGCCAAAAGCAGTATCTGGAAGGGGGAGAACAGAAGACTCCAGAGGAGGCCGTGCTGCAGCCTCTTAGCTAGACCCTTCCGCGTTTCTAAAATGCTACAGAGGACCTCAGCTGCTACAGGGCTGGGATGTGGTCCCAGTTGACAGATGATAGTGGGACCTTGCCTTTTATATTATACTGTAATATCTACTGCTTCTGAATCCTGAAGTCTATAAGTATTTCCAATGGGCAATGGGTAAAGTAATTTGAAATATAATAGTGTATGAGGATAAAAGTAGTCTTGCCCCTTAAGACAGAAGAAAAATAATTTACGGTCTCTACCAAAACTAAGATATGTCTCCTCCGCTCTTCCATAGAAAAGCACACCTTTATAGGTGGAATTTTCAATTAAGTGCATATTTTCATCCAGTTTTCAACATGTGGTAGCTTTAAGTTTTAAGTTATTTCTCTACAATGATAGTATATCTCCTCTACAATTTGTCACTGAGATGGCATAATGGCACTGAATAGATATTAAATTTTTAAACATAACATGGCTGTTTTGTTTTCTTGTTTTACAGAATAAAGCAATTATTGCCCGTGTTACAAACTTGTCAGATACAGTAGTTGGTCTGGAATCTTTTATTGGTTCTGAGAGAGAAACGAATCCATTATATAAGGATTATCACGGTAAGCATTTCCTTTATAATGAGAAGAGAATATCCTGGTTGCCTCTAGGGTACCTGAAAGCATTGTATCCAGTCATAATATCTGCTGTCAAGTAGCATGAATTTTGTTTTATAACATACCTATTAAATGTTTTCCATTCCTGACCATTCTTTCAAGGCAGTTTGTCACCAAACTACATTAAGACTACAAACTATGAGGGCACCTGTGTGGCTCAGCCAGTTAAGTGTCTGACTTTGGCTTAAGGCTCATGAGTTCAAGCCCTACATTGGGCTCTCTGCGGTCAGCATGGAGCCTGCTTTGGATCCTCTGCCTCCCTCTCACTCTGCCCACCTCCACTTGCATTCTCCTTCTGTGTCTCTCAAAATAAATAAATAAACTTTAAAAAAAAAAAAAAAAGACTACAGACTAAGGCATGGCTCAGTCAGATATAAATTTTGTTGTCCCAGTGGCTTAAACTTGTCATGAAATCAATTGTACTTATTAGCCATGTTTGAAATAAATATCCTATTAATTCTAATAAAAACAACTTGTATAGTGGTTTATGCTTTACAAGCCTAGCTGTATGATAAATAAAATTCATGCTGTATTACATTTTATTGTTTTTTTTTTCTTTTTTTTTAATGTTTATTTATTTTTGGGTGAGAGAGAGAGAGAGAGGGTGGGCACAGGCATTAGCAGAGAGGGGCAGAGAGAGAATCCCAAGCAGTCGCTGCACTGTTAGCCACCCAGGCACCCCATACTGTATTATATTTTTAAAGTCCTAATCACATTTTCAGAAAGTGAACATCTTTGATTACATTTTTGGACTTTGCTCATTTTGTTGAGTTATGAGCAAATTTTATAATATTGCCATACCCGGATATAAACACAGGTCAATCAATCAGACTTTACTTATTTTTATGAAGTTTCTTTTTTTTTTTTTTTTTTTTTTTTAAGAGAGAAAGCATGCATGCTCATGGGCTGGGGAAGAGCAGAGAGAGGGAGAGAAAATCCTAAGCAGGCTCCATGCCCAGCATAGAGCCCAACGTGGGGCTCAGTCTCACAACCGTGAGATCATGACCTGAGCTGAAATCAAGAGTCAGATGCTCAGTCGACAGAGCCACCTAGGCACCCCTTATTTGAAGTGTTTGGTAGTATTTTGGTCATTTGATTAATTCGGAGATTTTTTAAATAAAGGTTCTTAAACAGAGCCATTGAGATAGGAAAAGTTTAATAGTTTTGCATATCTTAGCTCTAAATTAAATATAGAATATGGTGAATGACAGATTTTACCTATTTACTTGCACTGAATAAATATTAATTATTGCTGTTACTATTGTGGACCTACTGTACTTGCATGGAAAACTTTAAAGACTGAATAACTTATTTGAAGGCACTAGAAGACTATATAAGATTGCAATTGCAGGACTATGGCAATTCCTAGAGTCGACAAAAAAAGATTATAAGATACTTTATATGATAACTGCCTGTGCTTTGAAGAATCACCATACAGTCTTTTAAAAAATAATAAAATAGCACAATCTGACAATCAAGTATTATTTAAAAGCTAGAAAATATAAGCTATGAACAAAAGCTACACAAAATGATTTGCCTCATGATTATTAACTTCTATAACTTCAAGTCTACTATATGCCCAGATTAACCCTTTAAATAATTATTTAATATACTATTGTCACTAGTATCACTAGTGTCACTAGAAGAGGACTATGAAAATTTAACTATTTCCTTTTTTTAATTTGTTATTGAGCCCTAGTTGACGTACAACACTGTATTAGTTTGAGGTGTACAAAATAATGATGTGATAGATATAGGAATTATGAAATGATGACCACAGTTAAGTTTAATTAACCTACATCACCTCGCATAGTTTACAGTATTTTTTTTCCTAGTGATAAGAACTTTTAAAACCTACTCTCTTGGCTACTTTCAAATATACAATACAGTATCGTTAAGCATAGCCCCCATGCTGTACATTGCATCCCTAGGACTTATCTGACTTATAACTGGATAAACTATTTTTAATTTTTTATTATTATTCCTATTTTCTTTTAAGACAACCTAAGTTAATTATTACCTTAATAAATTATATCTGAGTATCATTTGTAGGTATTATGATCTAATAAACTTAGTAAAATTATATTTTATATTCTAAGACAATCATTTTGATTAAAACATTTTGAGGCTGAAACACTATGATTTTTTTGTGCTGAAATCTCTGAATTAACAAATGATTACCAGCAGATTCACGAGTGGTTTTGACAAGTAGCCTTTCTGCTAATAAGAAGGACCTGATACACCATATTTATTCATTGTGGGAAGCCTCCTGATTTAACTACACAAGTACATACTAAGTTAAAATGAGGAATGTGCTAGTGAAGTCTGGTGTGCTTATTGCTAACGTATTTTACTAAGTGGCTCTGACTGAGATCTTTTTAATTTGTGTCTAAAAGCTGTCTTCTTAACACTTGTAGCATGTTTTTAAAAGTTTAATCAATTAAATCAGATAGTTCAGTGAATTCTTTTTGAAGGGACCGTTTAGAAAGTTAAGCACCTGGAGATATAACCCTTTTAAGCTAAAACAAATACATACATTGCTAAGCGTTCAAACACACACAAAACTGTGCACTAGAGAAACAGTTCTTTAAATAAGATGTGTCTAATTTGCTCAGATTTGGATTTGCCTTCTTCCCCCTTGTTTAGGGATCAATGTCTTTGGGATGATGATTTTTAAATATGGACTGAATCAGGCAGAGAGATGCACTGAAGAATCTTCCATGTCTTCGTCTGTGGCAAATGACCCCGAGTTTAGTCAGAAACTGCATTAAGCTGCACAAAAGCCATCCAGTGCCCTTGTCAGAAAAAATTAGCAAGTGTTTCTGCTGACAAGAGGCCAAAGCTCACGGTTTACCTAGCACTGTTACAAAGCTTATAACAGCTACATAAAGGTCTAACATGCCACAGAAATGAGAGTCTTGGGATGGCATAGGGGTTAATGTTTGATCTGAGAGTGTGCTCTGAAATGGAGTTTTCTTCAATGGTTTGCTCAAGTCATTAATAAGGTACAAGATGAAATACTTTCCACTAGTGCTTCACTGGTTATCAGTAACCCATAAGCCTTGTTTTGCTGGCTGCTTACTGGTGCATTTAATAAAATAAAGACCACTCAGTGGTGCCGTGGGCAGCGTGCAAGGTGATAGCCATATTTGCTTACTGTAAATACAAGAGAAAATCACACACAAACCGGCTGTAGTTTTGACAAGTATTAAGATCCCTCTTTACATCTGTACTTCTGTACCAAAGTGCAATTAGTTTTCCTCGCACAAGGATTTCTGTTTATCTTATTCTGCTTGATTACTTGAGTATAATCACACCATTTGCTTCATTGCTCCTGGTAGTAAGCTCCAGTTTTAAAAGGGGAGGATGCTTGTGTGTAAATTTACAGGATTCTGCTGTAACACTCTTTAATTTGTGCATCTAAGACAGTGTTTTTAAATTTTTGTTCTTTTAATTTTCTTTTCACAAGGTTTGATTCATATCCGGCAAATTCCTCGACTTAATAACTTGATTTATGACGTATCCGATGTCAAAGACTTAGCTTTTAAATTAAAAAGGAAGCTATTCACCATTGAGGTAAGAGAGAATTTTTATATTTTAGTTCAGGGTCTTGAGGTTAAATAGTCTGTGCGTGTATGTGTGTGTATATTTTTTTTTACTTTAATGAAATTCGTAGAAGGTGTTTCCTGCTAATATTTTTGTTCTTTTGCTGTAACAAAAAATGTTTTTAGACTATCTTATTTTTTCTCTTTTAGTGGCATATGATTAGAGAATAGCAAAAATGATTTTGTTTTAAATGTGTGTTCAAAGTAAGCTCCAAACTTATATGATAAGTATGACATGCATATTTCCAAGGCTTTCAAAGCATATTTAATTAAATGTTAATGAGCTGTGCTTATTTGTGTGTGGAATGGGAATGCTACCCACAATTGTGTATGGCTAAGAAAGAGGATTCTTATCTATATTCTAGAAGCAGTTTTCTTTACTATTAGTGAAATCACCTTTCCTCTTTCCATGCTGAACAAAACAAAGTATAATTTACACCAGTGTCTTTATGTAAATTTTCTACAAAACTTATAACTTTTTTGTGACCTTTATGCAAGTCATACTGACAGAAAGTAGTAGTACAAAAGATTTATTTCACCTTAATCTTTCTAAAGAGCAAATGAACATAGCACTATTAAGCAATTAGAGTTGATATATTTATTAACGAAATAAATGCTCAGGGAGAGATGGCTTTTGGGTGATGTGATAGTTATCAGTATAGTCGGTGCAATTTTTTTTTTAACAAAGACATAAAACAGCCAAGCAGCCTTGACAAACCATTTTGTTTAATCTCTTTTCAAATGAAAAGCTCTTAAGCAGGCCACTTGTCTTAACTGCTTGAAACCATAAAAAGAGAGAATTGCCACCAATAAATTAGCATATTTTTAACTTCATCACCAAATGATGGTCAATGTGGCTTGGCACTGCTTTGGTGTTTGGGACTTCACCCTTAAGTGACCACTTTGGCCCTTTTTTGACCCTCTGCCCTCTTTAGCTGGCCACTTGATAAGGTAACTTAATGGTTCTCTCTCTTTTTCTCTTTCCCTTCACATTTGCAAGTAGCACTAACCTATAAATCATTGTAAGGACCCTATCCAGTGACAAATTAATGTGCCCTCCTCCTAATTAATGGTCATCAATGTCCTTAATTATCTAATCCTATTGAGAGCAGTTAATAGTTAATCAGGCAGCCAGTTCTTCAAGCAGGTCATCTCTGCAGGAGTGTTAGAAGTTTCTCATCTGGGGATACTCCTTTCAAAAGCCACTTAAAGCCAAAAGAAGGAGAGTGTAGAAATACTGATTCTTGAGCTAATTTGCTTTAGTTCTCAAAAGAAACCGTTGAAATGGAACCCAGCACTGTAATTGTTCAAACTTTGTTTCAGTTTTTCTGATAGAATACTGAAAATTTTACTGTTACCAATATTAAGGAACATTTTGCTTAAAAATTTTAGAGGGATAAAGTTAATAGTGTCACAAGGAAAGCTTGCTTCATCATTTTCTTTTAAGTTGTATTTACACTTTCAATGAAAGATGTAAGTTGGGTTTTTTTTTTCTTCACGTGACACCTTTCTCCCAAGGTGAGTATTCTGACAACCAGGTCTAAGGTATTATGTCTATCATCATACAAAGTAAGCAAGCAGATTCCCTAGTGAAAAAAAAAAATATTGTACCCAGAGAAAAATGTAGCACTCTAGTGTGAATCATGTTTTCTCTCTCTCTCTCTCTCCCTGTCTCTCACACACACACACATATACAACACATATATGCACACACACTGGGTCTTATTTTGGGGATGAAGAATAGAAATAAAAGACTTTAATAATGTCAAGTGGGACCTCTCCTTTGATAAATTTAGGTTCTAATAGTGACTACACGCTACCATTGGAGCTGATGTAAAGATCTTTTATAAACCACGTACATTTCTGTTCCACTTCCTCTCTTCTATTCCCAACATTCTAAACCAAGAGAACAATTAGAATTGATCACCCTGTGGCTTGGAAGCAATATTTGAAAACAAAACACAAATAGATGGTTGGTTTTTAAAAAGCTAATATTTAATACAGCTGGTCAAATCCTTTACCATTTTGACTTATAACCAAATCAATAAGGTATTTTTATACATAGAAATGTAGGTGAAACACATTCTAAATAATTTATTTACTTATGCCATAAAATTCAATTTGGTGATTTGAAAAAATATGAATTAAGAATAAAACAAACCTAATAGATGCATGGATGCATATATAGGTATTATTATAACAAGATAAAACCATGTGGTTCACATAAGATTAAATGATTTAAACGTAGCATTTTACCTTCTAAAATCATACTCAAACTGATGGCAAGTTTTTGATGGTATATTATAGAAATTGGAAACAAGAGGATTTCTTTATTAAGGGAAAAATTATCAAGTGATACTGTTTTAATATGCACAGCAAATAAATGTTTTTTCTTAATTGCTCTCATACTAAAAAAATAAATAAAATGTTTACTAGTCTGTAAAGTATGAGACTATAATATAGCAGGCATTGAATCTGTGTTTTACTTTCAGAAGGGAAATGTGGTTTAGCAGGTAAAGCAGAAATAAGTTTTCTGATTCCGCACAGGTAGATTTCTTACATGTTGGAATTTAGTATCAGTCACATGGACTCAAAAGTTGGCATGGTTAGAAACAAGGTGCAAAAGAAACAGAGAAATGCCCTCATCTCTATGTTAGGGTGCCCTTTCTTTGATTTATTGAATGCCCATTTTATATATGAAAGCTGATTTTTTTTTTTTTTTTTTTTACTAACAGCCACCAAGGGTCTTTAACAAGTAGAGCAATTTTAGCCAGCAGTCTTAAATTTCTTCAAATGATTTGGAGAAGCCAAAAGAATATTTCTTTCTTCTTAGAATGTATATTGGTATTATTCAGACTCAAGTGGAGGCATTTATTAATCATAGTAAATTTTTACTAATGCTTAGTATTCATCGGCAATGACACTAAAATTCTGGCATGCATTCTGGATAGGCAGAAGAGAAAATTTAAGGTTGACTCAGTGCGGCTTCAGGTTTAAAACAAAAATAACTTCCCAATTCTTTGAAAATTTATAACGCTCTTAAACTGTACATGATAACTCTCTAGTGTATTTGATTAACCATGACATACTACTTACTTCTTGGCCTTACCACATAACCTTTATTCAATCATCGCAAGATTTATTAAGCCTTTATTGTATACCAGGCCTTCTACAGGCTTATTTATACTTTCTATATAGTAATTAAATATTTTATAATGAAAGGTTTTACTACGAAACTATATCTTTTTCATCTTCATATCTATCCCGGAACTAAGCACAGAGTCGTACACTTAGCAGGTATAAAATCTTTGCTGAAATATATGTATAGAGATAAGTTCTGGGGCTTGAAAAATTGTCCAAATAATATAGCTATTAATACTATATAAGCTCCATTGGCCAAGTGACCTGTAAATACGACCTTCTCCATTAAGTTCTGTAAGAAATATAACTCGGGTATGTAGCTTCACTTCCAAGCTGAAGTAACTACTTAGACTTGTGTTTTTTTTTCAGTTTCTGTAATTTTTGCCTCCCTAACGTTGGGATTATTGTTAACCAGTTTTTTCTTTATATTAGTAATTATGTAACTGTAATTCCTAAACTAGTAAAATTTGGTAGGATTTGAAATGTGACTTCATTTAATTTGATGACCTCATAACAGCAGGATTTTTATTTGCATTTAATAATATTTTGGTTATGTGATTTTCCACGGTTTAGCTCGATCGTATTTTAACACATTCTAATAATCTAATTTTCTAACATAAATAGTAGTAATAGCATATTGTTACATGAGTTACAGTCTCTAATAAGGTTATTACAAACACGGTTTCTGCTTTGGTAATGGGACACTTTTCCAGCTCTAAGATTCAGTGTTTGTTAATTTCAGGTCAGAAAGTGTGATTACTGGGTTACACTGAAATATGCAAAAGACATACACCATTCACTGCAAATTTTCAAAATAAGGACAAACAATACTTACATTGACTTTAATTGGTCCAAAAACAGCAATTTTCATAAGTAGTATATTTACGTGGGTCTTGCACATTCAATGAATATTGCGAGTCCAGAAAATTGAAGTAAATTAAGACAATCTCAAGACTGTCTTTAGTTTTTCCTCTAATTCCAAATACAGGACTCCAGTACCTCCCTAGTCATCAAGAACTTTTTCTCACAGAAGAATTGATTAACCAGTCTAAGTAACAACTATTTTTGATGCACTTACTTAAAAATTCATTCTTAAGCATTAAGACCAAAATATCATATGCCATAAGTATAAATTAGCTTTATGATTTAGTAGAATTATTTGAAATTTTTACATATTGGAAAAATATAAACTCTTGCAAACTACAAGGGTATCAGACACTTTGACAATGTCGGACAATGTACAGTTGCACATCTTCGGTCCTGGGTTTCCTTACTTTCCAATTTTAAATGGGAAAGAGAAAGGTGACTGTTCAGTATAGCTGGAAGTAGAGGGAAGGGATGATTGACTTATTCATCAATGAAATGTCACTAAAATAAAAAATGGAAACATAAATGTCTGGCTCAGGAGCATTAAATTGCAGCATGACGGGCCATGTAGTCCAGTACACCCCTTCTGATAATGATGTCCTCCACAAATATTGAAATATTCAACTCCCAGATGGATTGCAGTTAGGAAAAGGAAATCAAAGTGTAACATAGGCATCTGTTCATATAGCTCAAATCATTTGTCAAAAGCTAATTCAAATGAGCATTTTTTAACAAAAGAAATGTAATTTCTTCCATGTTTATATCTCAATATATTCATTATATTACCATCCCTGTACTTACACTTTAATTCCCAAGTAACATAAACGTACAGGAAGGTCATATAGATTTCACGGAATCTCAAGAAGTTGGTGATACTGTGCTCTTATATATCTCACATGGCATAGTGAGCCAATCAAAAGTGCATACCACCTTAAGCGGAACAGTTTTGAGACTGTCTAATCCTATTTCTTCCCACATTGGAATCTTAATTAGAAGAGATAAGGAAAAAAAAAACATCATTTAACTAAATTATTGTCTTGAATCTGTAGCAAAAGGTATAATCCGCAATTGGGCCAATTAGTGAACCCCATAGTTAGCTCTGCTGCAGCGAACAATTTGATTAGATCTGACACCATCCTAGTTCTCACTGTTGTTTTGCCAGGTATGATGGTCAGACTTCAAAGAGCTTGAGGCATCAGCAGGGCAAGGTTTGGAGGCCAGCTTAGGTCCGGTTGTTAATCTCTCTGCTAAAACCACAGCAGCTCTCACACAAAACAAGCTTACACGACACAATCATGCGGTATTAAAAGTCAGGGTTGAGTCATGCCAATTTGCCTTTGATTTTTTGATGATTGACCATAGATGGCTACATGACTAGACACACGCTAAAAGTATACTGATTAGGGAAGTTCCCAAAATATTTGAAGTATTTTTTAACTTCCTATATAAATGTTGGGAAAGCTTATTCCCTTTGATCAAACTTCCGAAGTGATAGTACTCTATCGGGGGGGAAATGAATACCTCTTATTGGCAGCCTGACTCTCAAACTTTTCACTTACCACTTCATAAAAATTAGTGTTTACATTAATAATTCCTTAAGGAGAATGTAAAAGGAAATTGTTTCTAAGTGGTAAGCTTTTTAAAAATCTATTAAGCACATTGAAAGAAAAAAACATTTTTCCCTGAGTCATTTATGTTCACTGACAATTTTTCTGAAATTTCTTCATAATTATTTTCCACTTACATGTTGAGTAAAGTGCCCTTCCAGTATGTGATTGCATAAGTGTTCTTTTCTCTGCATTCTGATTTGTTGGAATATTGCAGTAATAGTGACATGTTTCCATTCTGAGAAAAGCCTAAGGCTGCTTTAGTATTATTCCGAATGATTGAAGCTGCCATCTTGCTGACTTTCCCTTAGGCATAAGGCCTGTTTGCTTTTGTGTTCATTTCACATGCTTCCTGTGAGTTGGGCTGGCAGAACATCATTGCTTCATTTGGCAAGGAAGAGTAAATTCATGTTTGGCTATTACGTATCTTAAAGTTTCTCTATGGTCATCAGCACCTGAAATATTATATTCATACTTTGTTACATTAAGTGAATCCTGTTTCTTTGAGAAGTATTTTTAAATTAATCTTATGACACCTTCACTGTGAATAATTTTTATGTAAAAATGGTCATTTTATAAATTGAACTTAGAGTCTAATTTCACATTGTAGTTATTTTTATACTAATTCATGATACATTTTAGTCAGGAAATATAATTAACAAGACTGGCACAAAGCAGAAGTCTAATGTTTAGAATCTTGCCAAATAGTCTTCAGTCCACGAGTCTGTTAAAGATTTTGTGGAGTCTTTAGTCCATGAGTCTGTCAAAGATTCGGTGGTATCTGTAGTATAGTAGTCTCACGTTTGAGACCAGGATACTACAGATTCAGCATCATCCAAGGATGAAAAGAGAAAAAAATTGCTTCTTCCCTAAATTTTGCAGATACAGGCATTTATGTATGTATGGCAACACTTTAAGGATTTTCTTAAAGCATTTGTAGAAGTAATGTAACAAAACTTACCCAATTAAAATGGTACTCCCTAAACACTTCCTCCCGCAATGTGGTGTTCATGGTGTCTAAGGAAGATAGAAAAACAGGAAACAGAAAATGATGATAAATCACGACTATCCCATTTCATCGGCTAGAAGGTAAGAACATATATTTTACCAATGTAATCTCCAAGGTGCCTGGAAGAGTAATAACAGATCATAGAGCTTAATAAATATGGTATTCATGAGCTTTGTGATTATTATAGGTAGCCTTGGGAATACTTTCATACCCAAAACATCTTTAGTCCTTCCTCAATGTCTTTGCACAGCAAAAGTCCAGAATGTTCATCCCTCTGTATGTTCATGGCTTTTCCTTGTCATTGGATTGCAGATTAAATATCTGAATCTCCTTAGAGAGGTCTTCCCTGACTGGCCCATCTGAACTATTTGCTCAGTTATCTACTATCACGTAGTCTATTTGAATTCTTAGTGTAACATGTATGACTACAGTTGATTATCAATTAATTTGTTATTTTTCAACTACTCAGCCTTATTTGCTGTAAGCTTCACAAGATTAGGGACATTGTTTTTTTCTGTGTCTAAATCCTGAGCACATATAGTAGGCGTTCCATAAATATTTGTTAAATTGTTAAAGTATTACTTTTAAAGTAACTCATGTCTACTGCAGTATATTTTAAAACATATATTCGGAGAGTGCCTGGGTGACTTAGCTGGTTAAGTGTCAGACTCGTGATTTAGGCTCAGGTCTTGATCTCACGGTTCATGATATCGAGACCCATGGGATTCTCTTTTTCCCTCTCTACCCCTCCCCCCGCTTGCTCTCTACCTCCCTCTCAAATAAATAAACTTTAAAAGAAACATTAGGTATCTCATTTGTTCTTGACGTTGTGTTGAGTATTTTCATATATACTACCATATTTAATCTTATTTGATACTCACAGGAACTCTTGCTATTGGCATCATTACACACACTTTTTTTAATGTTTATTTATTTTTGAGAAAGAGCTCAAATGGGGGAGAGGCAGAAAGAGAGAGAGGGACAAAGGACCTGAAGTGGGCTCCGTGCTGACAGCAGAGAGCCTGATGCAGGGCTTGAACACATGAACTATGAAATCATGGCCTGAGCCGAAGTCAGATGCTTAACCAACTGAGCCACCCAGGTGCCCCAACACACATTTTAATGTAAGGAAATATAAGGAGTTAGGTAACATTCCCAAAGTCATAGAGCTAGGATTAAATCCAGAACTTTTAATTCCATGTACAGAATTACACTGGAAAGTTAACAGGAGCTCTGTTAATTATTATTGATTTAAAAATAAAAAGTTTTGTTGAGTGTTTAACAAGGGCCTGGGACTATTGCAAGTGCTTTATAGCCGTTACCTCAGAGATCTCACAACTACTGTATACCATTATTACCTACATTTTACAAATGAGGAAACTTAAAGTTCAAAGAGATAGGTGACCTAACTTATCCAAAGTCAGAGTTAATAACTGACAGAAGTAACACTTATCCTAAACACCAACTGCTCACCACACCATAAGATGTACTCTCCCATCTCATCTTCAGTGCCCGAGCCAGAAAGCCTCTGCCTAGAGACATAAAAAAGAACAAACCTCAAAAATACACACACACATACACACATACACACACACACATATTGATTATAATCTTTTAACATTCAAGTCAAAAATTCTTGTGTTTCTAGTAAGCATTTCTACTCTATTTTTATTAAATACCTTATAGGGGTGCCTGGGTGGCTCAGTCAGTTGGGCATCCAGCTTCGTCCTGGGCCATGATCTCATGGTTCACAAGTTCGAGCCCCACATCAGACTCTGTGCTAACAGCTTGGAGCTTGGAGCCTGCTTTGGATTCTGTGTTTCCCTCTCTCTCTGGTCCTTTGCCACTCACACTCTTTCTCTCTCTCTCTCAAAATAAATAAACTTGTAAAAAAATTTTTTAAAATAAAAAATAAATACCTTATAAAATTCAGATTGGATTAATCATAGCTGCTCCCTTATATAACATTAGGATTGTAAAATTGTTCTTTCCTTATTTTTTTACTGACTTATTGTATTTGATAGGTATTTTTTTAACAAAAAATTAATTTACAAAAAAATATAAAGCCATTCCCTAAAACACTAACCACTTCTGTAGGATTTCTGGATCTTAGGTGGGGAAAGTATTCCATAGAAAGAAATACTTTCAGTCCACTTGTTTCAGTCCACTATTTTGATATGGTTCAAAAGTATCCCAAATTTAATTATACTGTATTATTATTATCTTCACTTAAGTTCTACAGTCAGATATTTTTACAAGTATTAACTTGTTCATAGTTACCATGTTGTTATAGTTTGTATTTTTTAATTATTTTATGCAATTATCTTTGAAGCATCAAAAATTATTTGTAAGATAATTAAATTATATACAATTTGTAAGGTAGTAAGATGCCAAATTTAGTTTTATAAATTTCTAGTTTTTGACTCTTTCTGATTTATCATAACTGATTCTAATGAATGTTTGATACAAAATTAGCAGTAAATCTTATGATCGTGAAATATTTTTTTTATTTATCGATATTGCTAAAATAGTCCCCTACAGTTTAATAGAAGAAATTTTGTTCCTCATTAAGGAAATATGAGATTACATATAATGTATTAGTTTTTAAAAGGTAGAATGTAGGGGACCATAATAACTTTAAATTAAGAGAAACTGGGGTGGAATGGAAATGCCTTTAGCCACAAATCTAGTAAAGCAGTCCTCTTGTTTAAGTAGAAATTAAAGTTTCATCAGAGTTATTACTGTCATAACTCCATGCCACAGTGAACATCTCATAGCGTAGCCAGTTCATGTTCTTTGTATCTGGTACAGTTCTAGTAAAGTTCTCTGAACTGTTGTGTCAGGTGCTGTCAAGTCAACCTGCCATTGTTGTAGAGAATCAGACTAAATCATTTTGGCACGAGCCTTCCAGAAATAAGAAACTTAATATGAATGGTTTAATGAAATTGAGTATTTGGTTTCAATTTTTTATAAGACTGTCAAAAATGTATTGCACTCCTTCAGAAATTCCTGAGTAAGTCAGTTGAAATATCTGACCTTATACTTTATTGAAATTTTGCTTTAATATCATTACTCAACATAAATAACTTTTGGAATGTATATGAGTATTTGGCTCTGTTTTGTTGGATATATGATTCTTCTCTAAGCATTTCAAAGTTATAAAATTTCCAGGTACATAATTATTTAGTAGAAAGAGGGAAGAGGTGTCTTGTACTAAGATTAAAATTATCTGTTATAAAATGAAGCTAGTAACAAGTTTGAAATAACTATTTTTGTTTCCAAAGGCTATTTTTATTAAAAACAAAGTTGTATTTGATTACATTTATAATAACTTAATGAATTGTTTATGGAAGTTCTAAATATTTAATTCTTACATGATTGGAAAAACAGCTTATCTTTCTCATCAACAGTCATTTAAAAGGCATTATTATGGTATAGACTTAGACAAATACCTCAAGCTTTATATATATATATATTTTTTTTTTGATAGGGAGAGGAGTTGTTGATACTTCTGCTCAACAACCTAAGAAGTATTTTACCAACTTATACTGTAGCTATGGTGTGGCATTGAAAACCCTTGTAACAAAAAGCCTCTTGGTGCAATTAAAGGTCACTTGTACATATTGTAATAGGCTACTCATTTACAAGATCTTTGTTAAGGGTCAGTGCTATAGCATGAAATGGATTACCCTTGTTGAGCCTGTAAATAAATGGGTCAACTTATCTTGTATTCAGTGAGCAAAGGGAAAAGCTAACACAATACTAGTTTATTAATGTTTTTATAAACAAATTGCTAAAAGGTTGAGCAAAACCAAATGCACTAGTACTATAATCTTGACATAATTATTGAAAATTATTAGAATGTATAGCTACAGTTTTTAAGGAAAATTGCTCATACACGCACACACATACACACACACACACACACACACGCACGCACACTTAAATATATGGATCATGTCCAGATATAGAAAAATAGCACAGTGGTAACATTTAAGTGTTCTTTACCGTAAAACTAGCATGTTTGAATATAGCTAAGATGTATATACCTCATGTTTTCTGTATTGGAAGTTCAAAATTTGTAAGGGATAGGTATGAAAAGTAATCAAACTAGACAGTGATTTATTTTCATTATTTTTCATAGCCTTTGAATGCTTTGAGGGAAACAACTGGTGGTGCCGATAAAGTGTTAGTAATGATCTGTACTGAATTAATTCACTCACTTGATTTTTCAATAAATTAAGACTTTAGGATGAAAATAAAACTAATGATGAAAAGAAAGTATTTTGTACCTTCCAGTAATTTTTATGCATTTAGATTTTATGTTATATGTAAACACACATAGATATACACATATATGAGGTATAAGTCATATTTTTGTTTCAAAATCAAATTATTTAAAGTATACTAATGAAGTAAATTTATCCTACACTTTATAGAATCCTTCCCTCTGAAATTGGCCATTCAGATACATGACTATACACCCCTAGTTATTTGGGGGGGTTGCTGTGTACTATAAAAAAATTTAAATTTGTAGCCAATTCCATATCAAATCTTCTGGGTCAAACAAAAGTAATTTAACAATGGGTTTGAATAAGAAATCAAGTGAATAATGGCAAATGACCCTTCAGAAACCTGTAGGACTGTTTTTTATAGAAAACTACTCAGGCCGGTCATTAAGGCCAGTCATGACCTAAGCAGCCAAGAATATTCATGATCCAAGTAATCTCTTCTTGTTATTTAGCTCTTGAATATCTACTCTTCAATATTTATTTGGCTTTGCTGCCATACTTTTTAAGCACAGTGAAAACATCATGATCATACTTAAGCATCTGTTGTAAAATATTGAAGCTTTGGGAAAATGTGGTTCAGTTAGAGGCATAAATGCTTTAAATTTACCTCTGTTTTACTCATCATCATATCCCCTTTTACTAGGTCAGTGCCTGATCACATAGGTACTCAAAAGATAGTGAATGAGTGAATGAATGAACAAATGAGTGTCCTCTTGATAGCACCCAAAACATATTAGACGGTGTGACTATAAAATCTCACCATTTCAGACTATATGGAACAGTCTGATAATGCTAATACAGTTTTCATTAATAGTTAACATACTTCTAAGGTTTTGCATAAGTAAAATAACCTTCAAAAAATATCAGCTGATCTATTTGCAACAACATGGATGGACACATAAGGGATTATGTTAGGTGAAATAAGTCAGAGAAAGTCAAATGCCGTATGATTTTGCTTCTATGTGGAATCTGAAAAACAAAACAAAATATAAACAGGCTCATAGAAACAAGAAATAAACTTTTGGTTATCAGAAAGGGGAGGATTGGGGGAGGCAGGAGAAATAGGTGAAGGGGATTAACAAGTACAGACTTCCAGTTATAAACTAAATAAGTCATGCAGATGTAATATACCGCATAGGAACATAGTCACTATATAATAACTTTGTATGATGACAGATGATAACTAGAGTTATTATGGGGATCACTTAGTAATGCACAAAAATATTGAATCACTATGATATACACCTGAAACTAATAAGATATTGTATGTCAATCACACATCAATAAAAACTTATTTCAAAATCAACTAATGATATAGTCAGCCATTATTGCTGAAATAAAGTTGAGCTGTACTCTTCAAAAATATCAGATAGAAAATGAGGAAATATATAATTTTTAGTTACCAAAAAGTGATTGGTGTTCCATATGAATCATTATTTCCTTATTTTCATTTTATCGCCATTTGAAAATTATTTTGAATGCTTCATCTTAAAAGATTTTATAATAAATTGTCTAAATTTATAAAAGCCTCCCAGAGCTGACCGAAGTCTGTTCTGATTGTTGGATTTAAAATACCTATGCCTTCTAACCCCCTTTGACCCAGTAATTGCCTGTTAACATGCCTGGTCTTCTCGGACCTGTAAAGTAGGTTTTATTGCTTATGTGTTTTTCTGGCTTTTAGCAGAAAAATATTACAAAAGATTTGTGACACTTAGGAATTAGGCATGAAATAAGTATGTACAATGGAATTTAAATACAACATTTTGGTTAAATTCAGATTTAAATACATATTAGTAATAAAGCAACTAATACCACTTCCACAATAACAGAAATCATCAGAATTATCATTCTTGAAAAATCATCCCACTGACCTCTTTGTGCACATGGAGCTGACAAGTCCCAATCTAATTCTTTAGTTTGGTTTCTTAAGAATTTCCTCCTGGGAAACCATTCTGGCCCAGATAGAAATTTAAGGACCATTATAGTCAGAAGAAAAGCTTTATAGTGCATAATTTATAACTGAATGCATTTCCTTCATGGGTCCCATTGACTTAATGTGTAATTTAGTCAAGAAATAGAAAGATATTTTGGAAATGTGATCTACTCTTCACAGTGCCGTAAATATGAGCCATTTCTTTGCTTTAGCACTCAAATGTTACAGCATCTCCATCATTTTATTGGAAGGATTCTTATGGTTTGGTTCATATAAAATTAGATAAGTAAAAGGCAATATTAAGCCAACCTTGCCCTTGATGCTTTAAAGCATGAGATTCCTAAACTATGACCTGTGGGCCAGATTCAGTCTCACCATGTTTAAAAATAAACTTTTATTGGAACACAGCCAGGCCTATTTGTTTATGAATCATCTATGAGTGCTTTCATGCTACATCACTAAGCCAACATCTTATGGCATGCAAGGCCAAAAATATTTACTATCTGGTCATTTACAGAGAAAGTTGGCTGTAACTGGGAACCGCTATTTTAGAAGACTACATACTTTAAAGAAAATTTACTGAAAGGATTGTCAATTACAGGATATGATTAATAATCTTAAAATTAAGCTTTATCTGAGTAATAATAAATTCATATAATCACTCGATGTTTAGTTTGCACATTTTGAATTAATAATGCAGGTGTCTCCTTAAGAAAATACCTAGATTTCTTAAAATGCTAAAACCAGAAGGGAGCTTAAAGTGCTTAAAAGCCAGCTTCTTATTGTGTACACATATTTTCTCACCCAGCCTCTCTGTATTCATGGGGAATCCACTTTCTTAGACTCACCCTATTTTAGTCTCTATCAACTACAGTTGTTAGATAATTCTTTCAGATGCTAAAGCAACTTCCCACCCGTTAGTATTAATTCGGCTTTCTGAAGCCACACGTTAATCGCTGTTTTCTAGATAATATAACTGGATTCCTAATTAACACCTAATATATGAGGAATAATTATAATTTATGTGTATATCGTATTTTTCCCTAGATTTTTCATTTCTTTTCTAAAACATGGATTAACCATTTTATGGTATTTATTGTACATTTAACTTAGAATCTTAAGCATGAAGCCCATATAATTTTTAGAATATCCTTCAAAGGAACCTCTTCTCCTTTTCTTTAAAAATAAAGTCTTAATTAGAAATATGAAAGTAAGTCTTGAATTCTCAGGTAAAAAAGGCTTCATGAGTTACAAGTCATTACCATTTAAATATTAAAAGTCAATATTTTTGTTTTTAGCATGTTTGAATTCACAAATGAGCTTCAGATGATTAAAAGTGAGAAAGTCATCACTGAATATGATTTTTCATTTTTACTGTAACCTATTTAAGGTATTTTACCAGAGCTAAGTTAATCAAAATGTAATATTAAACTTTTGATGACTGAATAATAAGCATAAGGATATATTTCTAACAGGTTTTGATTTTACCAGCAGAAGTATACCAAAGAAAGATTAGTTGCTAATTATCCACACTACCTAGCGTGTGTAATTGATAGCCAAATTAAAACAGAGTGTTTAAGCGGCCACTATGGATCAAGAAGTCTTGCTTGCTTTTCACTTTATTTTTTTTTAACTATAGGAATTTCTTAGGCAAGGAAATAAGACCATATTAAAGTTTAAAATGTAAATATATTATTAAAAGTAATTTGGAGGGTGGTCAGATTATTTTTAAGCTATAGGAGATTTGAGTTGCCATTTTAGTTAGAAAATTTAAACATGTGAGGACAGTTTTAATCAAAATTGCTTTTACTTAATGCATATTAATTATTTTTTTAAATAATTATATGAAGACTACGCCTTTGGCATTTGCAAGTTGTTTTAAAATTAGATAAAGCCAGTTCTTTTCAAAGGTGTTTATAATATAGAATAGAGAAGAAGATTGCATGAAACCACACAAAAAGGACTCAACTTAGTGTTTTCAGCCTAATAAAAATGTTGTAAAAATACTTGTAAGCTTGAAAATCACACTAGCTATTCTTGTTTCAAATTCTGTTTAATATATTGTTCTGTATGATTTTATAATAAACAGATTACTCCTTGAACAGGAATTAAGAATAAAGCTGCCAGGAAGGGGTTTTGTTGTCAGAGTAGTTCCCGCCTCATGTTTTGTAAGAGATTTCATGGTCCCATTGTAAAGAGTAGATGATTTAAAACGTGTTCCCAAGATAAACTTTCCCATTGTCATTAATGAGGATGGATAATACTGAGTGACAAGTGCATTAGGAATGACACAGAAAGAGCTGTTAGATTTGTCAGAGCATATCACTTCAGGCAGTGACACTTGAGGACATTCTTTTTGTGGATATTCAGTTGGGTGTGTGGGGGGGGTGATTTAAAGATACCAAAGTTTGTGTTTGCTAATAAAATGATGTATTTTACAGTTTACAAATATATATTTTCCAGTGTTTTGAAAATATTTGGAAGGTTCTTAGGTTAAGTTCCTCCCCATACTAAGTTTATACCCTTACTATATCCTGATTTCTTCCTTGAAAAGTCATCAGATTATGTAACAGTTAAGTGTTAATATATTTCCACAAAACTGATTTTTCTTTTAAAAAGTCTTCTTGGAACACTCAACTGAAGGAAAAGAGAGTAAAAATTACATAAATTTTTTAAAAGTATCTTAATCCTGTATGTAAGAGGGGTCTCTTTATTCTGCATCATGATGAGAATAAAGATTTTGAAATCAGATAATGCATGTAGTTTATATTGTCTTTCTAAAAGCATATTACTTTAGAGGAAGATGTTTTAAATATTAATCAATGAACAATTAATAATGTATGACTGTCCTGGTATTTCAAGTGTTTCTAAACTATAATATGCCTCTCGATTTCGATTTTGAACATGCAATTGGTCACTTTTTCGCCTTGATTCATCTTTCGTGCTGCCAACCAAATTTTGTCTCTGTATACCTTTTTGACACTAATAATGACTGAGTCTCTGTTCATTTGAGTTCAAGATTTCCCAAGCGGCAGTTTGGGACTAGGATAAACTATCTATCATGATTACATACCACTAATCTGTCTCAACCAAACCACCCTATGACTGAAATTATATTTGACAGTTCACCTCTTCTTGATGAGCCTGAGGTGAACATAGCTACAGACCATCCCTGGGAGTACATGGCAGCTACTCCATATGCTCGAAAGGGTCCTTTTATTTGTGAAGCAAGATTTAAACTATGCCGGTAGCAGAAGGGTAATATTTCTCTTTCTGTAATTTTTCCAGTTTTCATTAGGATTGCTTTTATACTATAGAAATGTTTTCACCCAAAAATGTTTGGTAGACATTTTCTCCCATTGCAAGTACTACCTAGAGGTTAGCTTCGCCATGTTATTAAAAATCATAGTCCTTTTCAAAACTATTTGTGCTTTCTAAAATGTTCTCCTATCTATATACCACAATTGTCAAAAATCAAATATTTTCTATTAGTATTTTGACTCTTACCAGAATTTACCAGTTCTTAAACCATCTCAGTAAATTTTTATGTTACAAAAAAGTGCTTTTTTAAGAAGTGTTTAATTATCTCATTTTAACATAAAAATATTTTTCAAAATAAATTTCAAATTTATTTTAAAGATATATTTACAATAATAAATTGAACACTGTAACAGGAAATATTTCAATTTTTTTTATAAAGATTCCTTATGCAGCTTTAAAATAAACTTACTGCCCTATATTCTTTCTGTGAAACTTCTTCCTTTGGAATCATAAACTATAAAATATCTTGAGATGATGGACAAGATGTTAAAGCACTTACCATTAATATCTTGGAGAAAGGAGAAATCTGAAGTAATCTTCAAGAATGTATATAGAGAGTTTAATCATAAGGGTAGTTTTAACAACCAACGTGGAGAACCAAGTGAATTCGAGATTTAAATTGTAAAAGAAAAGATTGAGATGACTTAAACAAAGGCCCTTAGATATTAAAATGGGTTTTCAAAGACCACATTTAGGAGTTTGTTACAAAATGGTATCTTTTTTAACCTGTCCTGGATTCTTGAAATGTGATTCTATCTAAAGGTATTCAGGTGGCCTGGAAAGTTTGGCTCATGTTACTTCATCAGAGCAATCACTTAATAAGTTTACTACTAATTGTCCTTTACTTTTATTTAAAGCTTTTATAACCTTGGTAAGATTCCTTTTAATAAGGGCAGTATTTTCTCACTAATGCATTCTACACAGAGTCTTTTTAAAGTAACTAATGTCAACTATAAACTTTATTTGGAATTTTTTTTTTAGTTTTTTTTAATGTTTATTTATTTTTGAGAGAGAGATAGAGAGAGTGTGTGTGTGTGAACAGGGGAGGAACAGAGAGAGAGAGAGACACAGAATCTGAAGCAGGCTCCAGGCTCTGAGCCGTCAGCACAGAACCCGACGAGGGGCTCGAACTCACAGACCGTGAGATCACGACCTAAGCTGAAGTCAGATGCTCAGTCACCCAGGCTGAAGCCAGGTGCCCCTATTTGGAAATTTATTTCAGTTAATTTCCTAGTATCGCAGAGATAATTATTTAGTCAATATAGTAAATGAAATAATCATATTTTAATGCAATATAAGTTATTTTTAACAAACTTAATCATCTATACCTTTTATTATTTTCTACACTATTTTTATTTCAACTAATATAATGGTTACCAATGAGCCATGTTAAGATTTCAGTAACTCCTAAAATAAGTATCCTGAAAAAAGTATCAAAGTAAGCTACATATTTCCACATTTTTAATTTCAACTATATAATTTTTACCAGTGAACTGCGTAATATACTTTAATGACATGTATTTCTGAAGAAAAGAAAGTACTATCAAAGTAAATTAGTAAACTATGTATTTTTATTTCAAAGCAATAAGATGAAAAAAGTCTAACTTATACACTAATTCTAATGGTAGACAGCTTTAATTTTATGCTAAATTTTAACTTAGGCAGTAAGAGCTTTGATCCATTCATCTTATCATACTCAGTTACTCCTCCCATCTAATTATATGATCATTAAATGTACTTTTTTATTATAGGATGCATCTGCATATTTTTTTAAATAAAATTACTTCCATTTTTCCCACAAGCATCTATTTTCTAATCAGAAGAGTTGTGATTACATTGCTTTGCAGTAAATATTCAAAAATTTTTAAATGGTAATTATTGAATAGTTATGATCTGAAAATGTAATTGCTTCATTTGGAAAGCAGAATGGTTATTTTAAATTTATAAAATCAGATTAAAATGATGTTTTAGGGGCACCTGGGTGGCTCAGTTGGTTAAGCGTCCGACTTCGGATCAGGTCATGATCTCACCGTTCCCAAGTTCGAGCCCCGCATCGGGCTCTGTGCTGACAGCTCAGAGCCTGGAGCCTGTTTGGGATTCTGTGTCTCCCTGTCTGTCTGTGCCCCTCCCCCACTCATGCTCTGTCTCTCTCTCTCTCTCTTTCAAAAATAAATAAATATTTTTAAAAAATTTTTTTAAAATAAAATGATGTTTTATGTAATATTTAAATAATTATGCTTTTGTTTTGAGTTTTAATATAACCTTTCTTTAATATTTTAAAAAATATACTTACATGCCTAAGCATGGTGCACCAAGAATCTTATAAAAAATAAGACAAGAAAAGAAAGTAAAGCGGTCATTCTTTTGGATAAATGTTATATAAAATTATCATGAAAAAAGTCTTAAGACCACACCATCACATAAGACAAAATTATTGTGCCTTTCAGACTATTTTTAATAAAATGATTGGCAACACTCAAGTCACTTGTTTGTATCAAGAAAGAATAATTCTTTCCCACTAAAATAATTCCCTCATCTTTGCTTTAAAAGTTGGGATGAAATTTACTTTGGGGCCGTGTGTGTGTGTGTGTGTGTGTGTGTGAGAGAGAGAGAGAGTCCCATAGAGAGAAGTATGATAAATTCTGTCAGATTTTTTAATATCTCGACCTAGGATGAAATGTCTGTTATGTCAATATAATGTACACTCTGAGTCATTTGAAGTTTCAAGGACTAATTATGTGAGAGCCAGATTAACCATAGATTTTTGTTCATTCATTCAGTAAATATTTTTGGAGGTACTTTTAGGTGAATCTTTAGTCCAGTGCCCTTTATCAAAATACATATCCTTAGATCTGGCTTCTGGCAACCTCCTCGGCCTGTCTCTTGCCTGACCTGCAAGTTGCAGTCTGACTCTTGCACCTGCAGTCCCCATGGTGGCCCATGTTATCACTTCCAGGTCTTTTTAAATGCCAAAAATATTCTCCCTTTTCTTCCAAGTATTCTTGCCACATCAATCTTACTCTTCCTTTGGTTGGTTAGATGTCACTTCCTCCAAAATGTCTATCCTGACTCTCCAAGACCAGGTTAGGTGGCCTACGTCTCTACTCCCAGAGTACCTTGTAAATGATCTCTATTTTAGCACTCACAAACATTATTTTAACTTTTTGTTTCCTTGATGTTTCTATCGACTGTACTGTAAGCTGGTGGCAGAAATTGTGTTATGTTCTTATTTACCAATGCATCAATACCTAACACAGGAGCCAGCACACAATACGTGTTTAGTAAACATTTATTGAATGGAAAACTAATAATGTGTGGAAAATACTGTATCTGTAAATGTATCTGCTACATATATCTGCCAAATATCTGACTACATCTCTTTTTCTAATTGTCATAAAAGCACTCAAGATGAGATCTACCCTCTTAACCAGTTTTTAAGTGTACAATACATTATTGTTGACTGTAGGTACAATATTGTACCCTGACTACATCTTTAATTAACTCTCCATATGAGTCTGAGTTGTCTGCTATTTGAGGAAGAGCACGCAGTAATCAATTCTCAAAGCCCTAATGCAGGACAACCCTTTCCCTGACATAGTAACCATACCAACCTGTTTGAATTTTCCCTAATTACCGAACTGTTTCATGTCTTTAAGGTTGGAATCCTTCCCCTTATCAACCTATAACTTTAAACACACACACACACACTTTGATACTTAACTCAATCTTTGTTTTTGGTAAAAATTTTGCTACCTCCTTCTCCAAGCCCCTGATCCTTCCCTTCCAATATATTGAACTTTTAAAATCTTTTTAAATCTTTGGTTTAATGAGAAACTGTTATTTGGTATATTAAAACACTATCAAATAATTTTATTTCAAATTTAAATGCTTTTTTAGCTTGTCTATATTATGTCTTTCTGTTGCCTCTATAGACATGTGGTAAAGATTCAGTATGAATATCCATCAGGGTGACTAATTAAACCCAACCAACTGAGCATTTAAAATATACCCTTGAAATAGAGGGGAGGTGCCAAGCTGATAAGATCTTGATAACACTGGATAGTAAGATCCCATGGGCCTACATATTCATTGTTCCTAGTCAATTGACATTTATATCTATTATCACTTGAGTGAAACATGATTAATTATTTTATGATAATTTGGATCATTGTTTAAAATTAAGTTTGGAAGTGTTCTGTCCTGGCCATCTTCTTTTACCATTCCTTTAGAGGATTGGGAGCCTCCCTGCTATTTAGGGAAGATGATTTCTCCTTCCAATTATTACATAATAAGCCTCATTGTTTTCTAAATAGGAGACTCCTTTTCACTGCTCTAAGAGTAATAATTTTATGCTGCAGACATCAAAGATGAGGATAAAAATGTCACATTGAGATTCTGTCTCCATGACACTCCACAATAATACAAAGTGAAAAATTCAAACAAAGAGAGCCTTTTGCTTTTTCCATGGTGTCAAAAGTCATGTTTCTCAGTTTTTCTTCTCTAAATTGGGCATTAAAATAAACATTTTTTATATTATTTAGGAAGTTGTAATTATATCTTGAAATTTTATTCATAAAATATTTCCACCCAAACACTCTTTTTCATTAGGTCGTTTTTTTCAACCAAGAAATAGGAATTCTAGTTTCCACTTTTTAATTAAATCCTAGCTATTTTAGTTGGAGATTTATTGCCTTAATCCATATGTAATGTGTTTATCACTTAGGAAACATTAAAAAAATGGGTTAGTAATTTTGTATAATGCCATAATTATATCTTTCATCAGGATAATTATGTAAAAGTAAATAAAGGTAAGGCTAAGATAATACCTAATTTAGGATGCCTTTCAAATGTATAATGCTTATAATTAAAGATTTCAAAAAGAAAGTAAAGGGCCTTAGTTTCCTTACAAATCAGCCTAATTTTCAAAATAAAACCATAAAAGTTAGTTAAATGGTTTCTTTGCTCACACACTTACACATGGAATCACAACTGTCCACTTAGAAGCTTTTTGTAATAATAATAATAGTAATAAATTGTTAATGTCTTTACACTAGAGAACAGAACTTAAAAGGTGAATTTTGTAGCTCATCAAACATGCAACACTGAGAGCAGAAATAACTTAACTAGCTTGTGCCATTGGAAAATATTTAAGATTCGCAATGGGAAGTATGCAGTTTTTCATTTCATATTACTTAAACCACTGCAAGAAAATATCACACATTATCAGTCATTAAAAGTAAACATCATGCATTGTGCATGATTTCATAGATTTAATACATTATAGATAATAGCTCACTAAATTGAGATAGCAGATTTTCTGTCCTTATAAACAAGATATTTCCCCCTTTTGTCCAGTTAGACTAAAAGGTGCATAACAAACACCTACCCTAGCCTCCAATAACCATCACTGATATATGCATATTCAGATGCAGATAAATCAATATAGATGCCCAAAAAAACACATCCTCACAACAGCCTTTCCAATGGCACATTGAGGTCCCCAGTGAATAATAGCTGCAGCATCTAAGGATAGAAAGCAACCACGAGACCTACTTGCAAAGTGACTGCGAAAAGCACTTCTCTTCCCCTGACTCTGCTGCATACAGAATTCTGTGTACCTCGGAAGTGGTCATGCAACTTAAGGTTTAGCTTCAGGCTGCTAAGACAGGGAGAGTTCTAGGTTTGCTACCATATTACCATTCTTTCACTCCTACCAAGAACTTTGATTTAAGCAACGTTTTAACTTTGTCTTTTAGCTGCTTAGTGTTCATTTTTGTTTCTCTGGTAGGAGCATAGGAGGAGGGTGAGAGGCATGGGGTGGCAGGGAAGAGGCCAATAACTGCACGTAGGGCACTCTCCAACCCTAATTTCTGAAACAGACAGGAAAGCCTCTAGATTCTTCTGTAGATCATTCCGTAGCCTTCACCTGCCTACTCAACTAGACCCAGTTTAAGTAAATAATGGTGATGGAGCCAGTGTGAGTATAATCTACAATCATCTCATTGTTATTACATGAGTCAATGAAGGACTTCTCTGTTGCAGAAATTTCTAAGACTATACAAGTTGTTTTGTTACAACTAAAGTTGTATCAGTTATAACTTCTAAAAATATATAAGCCACCATTTGGGACTTTGAAGTCTTTTGTTGTAAGGGGATTTTGTTATAATGACATTAATTATAAATGGTGTTTATTCTCTTACTGCAAACATCTACATATAATTTCTCAGAAATGACTTTTATTGAGCATATGTGAATTAGAAGTAATAATTCAATCAAACAGCCATTACTTACACAGTCTGCTTACTACACAATTCTAATCACATGTTCTCAAATGGCTTCCATATGAACTGATGATATTTTGTTAAGTATGGAAGACTAAAACCCAGAAATTAATAATACTATCATGATATCACAGTAGTTTCTGAGATCTCAGTTGCCATGTTTTTGACGTATAAACTCTCATCCCATTATCAGTTATCTTAACAAAGTATGCCACTTTAATTATCAAACCTTTATAGGTATACATATGAATTATTTCAAAGAAAAAGCCTGAAAATTTTTCTTTAAACATGCCAAGTATGTTTGGAATTTCTAGTACACAATATATTGTGCTAATATTTACTTCTCGATTCTTTTGATTATGTATTAAGTAGCTCATCATTAATTAATGGAACTGGAGGATTTCTTAGAGATGCTATTAGGCTGCAACTTATTGTTTAAGATATCCTTTGACCTAGGGATGTAGTAAATGACCATAAAAGTGAACCAAAGTGTGACATTTGGAGGTATCCAGCATGGATAATACTATTAACAATTCTTCACTCTATTTACTGCACTGGAGAAAGTAAAGACGCTGTTATTTTTTTTTAATGTAAGTAAACAGTACAACAAGATCTGTGTAGAACCTCCTGAAACATTTATTTAATAGAGTGCTTAATAGAATACCATTTAGTAAACCTTTTAGAGCATTTTAAAGATTGTAGAACATGTTATTTAATAAAGGATTCACACCAGAGCATTGAAGATACGTTGTTCACTTACGAAATAAAGGGGAAAAATTGCCTCTGAGTTGGTGTGTTAAATTGCTTGTGTGCTCCTGGCATTTTAATAGGAAAACTAAGTGCGATGCTACCAGTCATCACCATGTCTTCGGTTGACACATTTTCTTTAATAAACTATAGAATATGAGGAAACATGTATTTCTATCTAATTTGAATAGAAGTCTGTAATATGAGTATATTTGGAAAGCTGTGCCAAAACACTTGATATGGCAAGTCTCATTTATAAGGCTGTTAATAGGAGTTACCTTTTTAGCTTGACCTACCAACCATTTTTCTTCATTTTGCCATTTATGCATTTTAGGATTGGAAGTAAATGAAGCTAAAGCATTCTTCCCTACAGCATTGGGGTCTTCACAAAAGGCCTGTTTGAAAAATGCCAGGGCATGGTTTTTCTCTCAAAGCCGTAGACACTCACAAAATTACACATGATTTATTCAGGAACAGGAATTCTGAAACAATTTAATCTTATGTTTATGAACTGAATTTACATTCCGTCCATATTACTGAAATAAAGCTGAAATGTACCTCTTTATATAATGTCAGCAACAATGTCTTCATTAATTCAGGGTTCTGTACCCAGTTTAAAAACAAAACAAAACAAACAAAAGTCCCTGGGATTGTGAAGGATGATAGGTTTATGTTTGGCGTATTTGCACATGATGCGGTAGTAATGGAGTTTTGGGAATTACTGACTCTAAACGCTTGGTAATGGCTGCAGCCCTTTTTTCCCTATGTTATTACTTATCCTACAGAAAAGGCAGTTATTTGCCCATCTGATTTCCTTAGCAAATAAATTCTTTGCAAGCAAGAGAAATCATCGCTGTCAAATAGAAATGGAAAGGGAGGGGCGCCTGGGTGGCTCAGTCGGTTAAGCGGCCGACTTCCACTCAGGTCATGATCTCGCGGTCTGTGAGTTCGAGCCCCGCATCGGGCTCTGTGCAGACGGCTCAGAGCCTGGAGCCTGCTTCGGATTCTGTGTCTCTCTCTCTCTCTGCCCTTCCCCTGCTCATACTCTGTCTCTTTGTCTCTCAAAAATAAATAAACGTTAAAAAAAAAATTAAAAAAAAAAAAAAAAAGAAATGGAAAGGGAAGGCAGTAAAAGGAAGAGAGTCTGACAAATTGAATGGATAAAGTTCTTGCCCCCAGGAGTCATGAAAAGGAATGTGGCATAGCAGTTAATACACTTAAACTTTTTTAAAAATGTATGTATTTATTCAGCATGTGCAGTGTTCAAGTTATCATGTAGACTGTGGGAAATGCAAACATTACACATGATTTCTGTTCTCACTTCACCTCTTAGGTGCTTTCTTAAAAATTCAAATATCCTTGAAATACAATATCATGTTAGTTTGAGATCTCTGAAGCACTTATACTATAGAAGTAACACAGGTCCCACCTCTCTGAAAACACTTTATTCATATAATCTTTTTCAGGTGTTTAGAGTAAGATTTTTTTTTTCTCCTCCTTAAAATAATCTCTAGTTACCCAACATCCAATCAGACAGAAAATCCTACTGACTCTGCCTTTAAAATATATTCATAAGGACACCAATCTTCACCACCACCAATGCTACCATTCAGTTCAAGCCATCATCGTGTTTTGCCTGCATCGTAATAGCCTGCTAACTACATAACTGCTTTTAATCCTGATCTCATTCACTTTGTTCTCATGCAGCAGCCAGAAGGATGATTCTTTAAAAACATAAGATGCATGAGGGGGGCCTGGGTGGCTCAGTCAGTTAAGAGTCTGACTTCGGCTCAGGTCATGATCTCGTGCTTCTTGAGTTCGAGCCCCACATCGAGCTCTGTGCTGACAACTCAGAGCCTGGAGCCTGCTTCAGATTCTGTGTGTGTGTGTCTCTCTGCCCTCCCATGCTTGCACTCTGCCTCTCTCTGTCTCTCTGTCCCTCTCTCTCTCCCTCTCTCTCTCCCTCTCTCTCTCTCTCTGCCCCTCCCCTGCTCATGTTCTGTCTCTCTCTCTCAAAAATAAATAAATGTTAAAAAAAATTTTTTAACATAAGATACATCATATAATTCCTTGTCAAATTTTTCCATGAACTATCCATCTCACTCAGAAGTCCTTTGGTGGCCACCAAGACCCCACACCACCTGGCTGCCCTAATTCTCTGTTTTTATGTTTGATTCCTCTCCCCACAGCTGCTCTGATTCAGCCATGCTTGCTATTCCTTGCCATTCTTCCTTGCTATTCCTTGATCATGCCAAGCCTTAGGGCCTTTTCTGCCTGTTCCCTTTGCTTGAAATGTTCCTCTCTCAGATCTTTTCATAACTAACTTCCTCACCTTCAAATATTTGTTGAAATTTCACCCTCCTAATGAAGCTGTTCTGACCATCCATTTCAAAGTAGCAGTTTACATACATACCCCCATTCTGCCATTCCTAGTTACTCTTGATCTGCTCTGTATTTTCCATAGCGCTTACTACCTTCTGACAAGTAATATCATTTTCCCATTTATTATGTTTGTTCATTGTCCATCTTCTTGTACTAGGAGGTGAGCTTCACAGAAACAAGGGTTTTTCTGTTTTGTTTAGAACAGTCCGACACATGACAAAGTGTTCAAAAACCACTTTTGAAGTGATGTTTGTCCCACTTTACCTCAGATATCTCATTTTCTTCCCCCGTCCTAAATTGTGTACAAGCATGAATGAATTTTGAAACTAATATTAGTAGGAATAATAATAATGAAATCACTTATTGCTGTGGCAGACACTATACCAAGCACATTACCTATATTGGTGCCGTTTAATCTCCACAACTAGTCCTCTAAGTCAGACGAGCAGGTGTTTGTTAAGTCACTTGCCCACAGTCGCATTTTGAGTGAATGGCTAAGCTCCAGTTCAACCCCTAACAGATTCCAAAGGCCAACTCTCTTTGTAGCTTTTGAATTATAGCCACCTTTAGTTGTATGCAATATTAATTTTCTTTTTTATGTTTACCAAACAACAGTGACTAAAAGAACTCTACGGTATAGACTGTGAAATTAATTGGCTACCGATTTGCTTAATACTATTCTTTTTTTTATCCCTTCTTTTTAAGTAACTGTATTTAAAGATAAATACTGGCTTTAGAACTTCATAATTTCAAGTGATAGAAATATTATGTTGCTTTTAGATTGAAGGAAGAGGGTATTCATAATATCTGCTATATTCTTGAAGAAAACTTGGAGACAATGCAGGGGACTGAAATTATATAAGCGAGGCATTGAGTAACATTAATTTGGCCAAAAACAAAGGAAACAGAAGAGGAGGTATAAAAAGTGAGGTAATATTAAGTGGCATGGTAGGGATCATATTCATGTTTTTTATTTAAGTATTCTCTAAAATAAATGTTTTGATATAATTTAATCTCAAGTTAGCTAGCATACAGTGTATGTGCTTTTGGCTCGGGGGTAGATTCCTGCGATTCATCACTTATATACAACACCCAGTGCTCATCCCAAGAAGTGCCCTCCTCAATGCCCATCACCCACTTTCCCCTCTCCCCCACTGTCCTCCATCAACCCTCAGTTCCCTGTATTTAAGAATCTCTTATGGGTTTGCCTCCCTCTGTTCGATATTAATTTTTCCTCTTCCCTCCCCCCATGGTCTTATATTGTTTCTCAAGTTCCACATATGAGTGAAAACATATGATCTTTTTCTCTGACTTATTTCACTCACCACATACCTTCTAGTTCCATCCACATTGTTGCAAATGGCAGGATTTCACTCTTTCTCATTGCCAAGTAGTATTCCATTGTATATATAAACCACATCTTCTTTATCCATTCATTATTTGTTGGACATTTGGGCTCCTTCCATAATTTGGCTATTGTTGAAAGTGCTGCTATAAACATTGGGATACAAGTGTCCCTATGAATCAGCACTCCTGTGTCCTTTGGATAAATTTCTAGTAGTGGTATTGCTAGGTCATAGGGTAGTTCTATTTTTAATGTTTTGAGGAACCTCCGCACTGTTTTCCAGAGTGGCTGCACCAGTTTGTACTCCCACCAACAGTGCAAGAGGGTTCCCATTTCTCCACATCCTCGCCAACATCTGTTGTTTCCTGAGTTATTAATTTTAGCTACTCTGACTGGTGTGAGGTGGTATCTCAATGTGGTCTGATTTGTATTTCCCTGATGATGAGTGATGTGTCTTTTCATGTGTCTGTTAGCCATCTGGATGTCTTTGGAAAAGTGTCTATTCATGTCTTCTGCCCATTTCTTCACTCGATTATTTGTTTTTCAGGTGTTGAGTCTGGTAAGTTCTTTACAGATTTTGGATATTACCCCTTTATCTGATATGTCATTTATAAATATCTTCTCCCATTCTATCAGTTGCCTTTTAGTTTTTATACATTGTTTCCTTCGCTGTGGAGATTTTTATCTTAATGAGGTCCCAATAGTTCATTTTTGCTTGTATTTCCCTTGCCTTTGGAAACGTCAAGTAAAAAATTGCTGTGGCTGAGGTCAAAGAGGTTGTTGCCTGTTTTCTCCTCTAGGGTTTTGGTGGTTTCCCATCTCATATTTAGGTCTTTCATCCATTAAAATAATTTTTTTAAATTGTGTGCCTTATCACATTTTTAAGTTGACATATAATATTTTTCATTTAAGTATAACTAGTGACAAAGGATATCATTTCCGATGTATTGGATACATGCTTTAAATATATTTTTATCAAAACCACAAAAGAAGGATTTAACTTAAAAGTTAAATAATAAAGTAAATAAATAATAATAATAATAATAATAATAAATAATAGTAAAGTTCATAATATAGCCTAATTGGCAATCATTGCCAAATCGATGCAAAGAAAGTTTGACTTCATTTTTTAATCCCAATGAACCTGTCTCTAGGATAGTCTTCTCACTTTTGTTTCTAGGTGTTTGTCCCTGCTTATTATGAAACAAGGTGCAAGCCCCCAATGGTTCGTTGTTGTTCTGCAGTAATGGGACTCTTACTTAGGGGCAATGCTCCATACTAAGATTCAGCGTGGGTGAAAGCTGTGCCTTCTCTCTGTCAAATTCAATTAAATGGAAAAGGAGAACCTGTAGACAACAGATACATTTCAAGTAGGTCAATTTTAGGAGAGAATAACTGTGAAAATTGAAGATCTCAAAATTGAATTCCTTTAAAACTATCCATACTCACATACCCATTACAAAGTCTTTGAGAAGAGCATGCGTTTTGCAGTTTTAAGACCTCTGCTTTATATTATTTAACACACTAAAATTTAGAACATACTCTATTTTGTGTGTGTGTGCAGTGGGTTAGTCTCCTAAAAATGTCTACTTCCGTTATAATCTGCAAAAATAGATCTGTAGTTTATAGCAACTTATTTTTTAAAAAACTGATGCAAGACACTTTAAAAAAAAGTAATAGACTTTTTTGGGAGCAGTTTTAGGTTTACAGAAAATCTGAGAGGAGAAGATAGAGTTCCCATATAATGGCCATACCACCCCCCTCTCCACTGACAGTTTCCCCTATTATTAACATCTTGCTTTAGTGTAATACATTTGCTATAATTGATGAGCCAATACTGACACATTATTAATTGAAGCGTATAGTTTACATTAAGATTAACTGTTTGCAGTGGACATTTTATGGGTATAACAAATATATAATGACATATACTACCAAATGGTATATCAAATAGTCAAACTATTCTAAAAATACCCTGTTCTCCACCTATTCATCCCTTCTTCCCCCCAAATCTCTGACATCCACTGATCTTTTTACCGTCTCCAGAATTTTGCCTTTTTCCGAATGCCGTATAGAAGGAATCATAGTACATAGGCTTTTCTAGATTGGTTTCTTTCACTTAGCAATACATATATATATATAAGTTTTCTCCATCTCTTTTTGTGACTTGAGAGCTCATTTCTGTTTATCACTGAATAATATCCATTATATAGATGTACCACTGTTTATCCATTCAAACCTATTGAAGGATATTTTTATTGCTTCCCAGTTTCAGCAATTATGAATAAAGCTGCTATAAAAATTTGTGTGCAGGTTTTTGTGTGGCTGTTACTTGTCAGCTCATTTGAGTAAGTACCAAGGAGTACAAATGCTGGATTGTATGGTAAAAAAAAAATTAAAAAAAAAATGTTTAGTGTTGTAAGAAATTGCCCAACTGCCTTCCAAAGTGGCCATACCACTTTTCATTTCCGCCAGCAATGAATGGAGGTTCCTGTTGCTCAACATCCTTGCCAGCATTTGGTGTTGTCAGTGTTTTGGATTTAAGCCATTCTAACAGGTGTTTTAATCTGTAGTGCCCTGATTACATATATCGTTGAGCATCTTTTTAGATGCTTATTACCCATCTGTATGTCTTCTTTGTGAGGTGTCTGTTCAGATCTTTTGCTTTTTAATTAGAGTGTATGTTTTCTTATTATTGAATTTTAAGAGTGTTTTTTAAATTTTTGACCCCAGTCAGTTATCAGTTAGGTGTTTTGCAAAGATTTTCTCCCACTCTGTGGCTTGTCTTCATTCTCTTAACAGTATCTTTCACAGAACAGAAGTTTTTAATTTCAATGAAATCCAACTTATCATTTTTTTTGTTCATGGATCATGCTTTTGATGCTATATTTATTAATAAGTCATTGTCAAACCCAAGTTTACCTAAATTTTCTCGTATATTATCTTCTAGAGTTTTATAGCTTTGTGTTTTAGGTCTGCCATTCATTTCGAGTTACTTTTTTGTGAAAGGTAAAAAGATCTGTGTCTAGATTCATTCTTTTGCATGTAGATGTCCATTTGTTTCAATACCATTTTCTAAAAAGACTATCTTTTCTCCACTAAATTGCCTTTGCCCTTCTGTCAAAGATCAGTTGACTACATTTGTATGGCTCTATTTCTAGGCTCTCTGTATATACCATTCTATTTATCTACTTGTCTTTTCTTTCACCAATACCACACTATCTTCTTTAGTGTACCTATATAGTAAGTCTTGAAGTAAGGTAGTTTTCTAGAGCTGCCTAACATACTACAGACTGGGTAGCTTAAACAACAGGAATTCTGTTTTCTCACAGTTCTGGAGGCCAGAAATCCAACATCAAGGGGTCAGCAGGGATGGTTTCTTCTGAGGCCTCTCTCCTTACCTAGTAGTTTGCTATCTTCTCCCTGTGTTGTTACATGGTCTTCATTCTCTGTGTATCTGTGTC
Organism: Paguma larvata; assembly: GCA_030068075.1. Taxonomy (NCBI): domain Eukaryota; kingdom Metazoa; phylum Chordata; class Mammalia; order Carnivora; family Viverridae; genus Paguma; species Paguma larvata. The sequence continues at coordinate 82,860,953 of CM057831.1, forward strand.
CAAATTTCTTCTTCTTATAAGGGTACCAATCAGATAGGATTAGAGCTCACCCTAAAGAATCATTTTAACTTAGTTACTTCTTTAAAGACCGTAACTCCAAATACAGTTACATTTTCAGGTACCAGAGGTTAGATCTTCAACATATGAATTTGGGGGGAATACAGTTCAGCCCATAATGAGTGGTATCATTCCTCCAACTTTGTTGTTCTTCAACATTGTATTGGCTATTCTAAAGCTATTCTAGGCCTTTTGCGTTTCCATATACACTTTTTATCATTTGGACGATATCCACAAAATAACTTGCTGAGATTTTTATTGGGATTGCATTGAATCTTTACATCAAGTTGAAAAAACTGAAATCTTGATGATTTCGAATCTTTCTGTACCTAAGACTGGGCACCCATTGGATTTTTATAATGTCAAAACTTGTCCACACTGAGCTTCTAGCAATTTGTCATTTATAGTATAGTTTAGTTGTGTGTGTGTGTGTGTGTGTGTGTGTGTGTGTGTCTAGTACTGGTTTCTGTGGAGATGTTTATTCTCAGGCTTCTACTTTAGTAAGTTGTGATTCTCTGTATCCGTATTCTCTGTATCTTGCCCTGTGACCTCACTGCTCTGATAGGCCTAAGAAGAGTTGCTGGTATCCAGCTTGTTCAGGTTTTTTCTTGTGTCAGAGATAAGACTAAGGACTTCTAAGCTCCTTATATTCAAGACCAGAAGCAAGAAGTCTCCAAGGTACTTTTTATTCTTGCAACAACATCATTAACCAAATTAAGCATTTATTGGTTCCCTATTCGTCAGAAGTAACTGAGTTAGGTATATTATGTCTTGAAACTGGCAAGAATCCTATTTTGCCAAAATGATATTTGTGAAAATATTTCTGTATTTGCATTTTAAATTTTTAAAATGTATACGCCCTGTAGCATTGGTTTTCAAAATGGTATGGCCCTTGTGGTAGTAAGAGGGGTTTCTGGAATGCTGGTTTGGGTTGTGGGTGACAGGGAAGCAAAGAGCAAGGGAAAGCCTGAGCGGAGTATACTCACCCCAGCATGAACTTGAGCAGCTCTGTTTCATATATTTTACTTGAAGTAAGAGCCAAAGAAGTAAAAAATCTTTAAATCCACTCCTCTTGAGTGTTAAATGAATGCTCTCCTAATGTTCTCTTCCATACACTGCACAGTAGATTAAACTGTCTTCTAAAAACCTTCTTTACAGGGGAGCCTGGGTGGCTCGGTCAGTTAAGCATACAACTCAGTTTCTGCTCAGATCATGATCTCACCGTTTGTTGGTTCAAGCCCCGTGTCAGGCTGTGCGCTGGCAATGCAGAGTCTGCCTGGGATTCTTTCTCTCTCTGTCCTCCACCCCTGTCCCCGCTGTGCTCTCTCTCTTTCTCTCAAAATAAATAAATAAACATTAAAAAAAAGGGGGGGGGTCTTAAAATAAAACCATCTTTACAGAGTTTAGTAACAAAATCTTTAAGGAAAAACTCTGAGGTAGACTCATTTTATTTAATGCAAAGCGATAATGTTGGACTGAATGAATCCCTCTTTGTCAGGGTTTGTAATTAAAAATATAATTAGCTTATCCTTAGGAGCTCAAACCTTCACAAACTGAATATTTGTGAGGTATTAATTAACTGATGTATCAAAAAATACACAGCATGGGCATACCTTTATTAACCTGTGATTAAGTGCTCTTGGTGGAATCTGTAGGTATCTGTGCATCCTGGTTCATTACTAACACTTGGAATTAACCAGCTATATTAACCACAGATTTACTTCGGGGTTTTGTTTTTGTTTTTGTTGTTTTTAATTTGACTTTGTGTTCTAGGATAGTTAGGGACAGGGCTACAATAAGATTTCAGACTTTTCTCCTTCTGGAACATATGTCCAAACAGCAGAAAGAAGCATTTTTTAAAAAATTTTTTAATATTTTTTTTATTTTCGAGAGACAGAGCATAAGCAGGGGAAGGGCAGAGAGAGAGAGAGGCAGACGCAGAATCTGAAGCAGGCTCCAGGCTCGGAGCCATCAGCACAGAGCCCGATGCAGGGCTCGAACTCACAGACCGTGAGATCATGACCTGAGCTGAAGTTGGCCACTTAACTGACTGAGCCACCCAGACGCCCCAGAAAGAAGCATTTTTAATTCATCTAGCAACCACACATAATTATGCTCAGTTCTACACTGTAAAGAGGTGCCTTTAGGGCAACACAAACTTTGCATCATTCGTATCATATAGAATTGTTTGTAAACATGAGAAAGGTACTGTGCTTAGTTTAAAGCAGTTCAGAAAAATATTAGAAGCCTGCTGTGTATAAAGCAAATAAGTAAAACATTATTTTGCACTAGAAAAGTGAACACAGTATTAGAAGAGATTACCCAAATATGCAAAAACCAATACCAGACAAAATAAGTGTAAAAACAAGCACAAAACGCTATGGGGCTCATAGATGTTGGAGATGCTACATCCGTTTGAAAGCAATTGAGAAAATCGAAAGGGGAGATAACATGTGTGATCAATCTGGAAGAATCTGGAGAGAAGATACATCAGTTAGGAAATGTTACGAGTGCATGTAAAAGTAAACCTCACTGACAGTGACTTTGATAAATAGGGCTTTATATTTCAAACAGAACAAGAAATCTGAAAGTAAGCAGCTGCTGGTTTCGATTCAGTGGTTCTAGAATGTCAAGGTCACATTTCCATAATTTTGAGAATTTCCCTCATACTTGTTACCTCATGATCATAAGGTAGTGGCTGCAGCTCCACGTACCAGTCTACAATCCAGCAGGAAGAATAGATTGAGGGAGGGAGAAAAGGAAGACTTTCCCGATATTGCTCTGTAGAATTCTGTTACAACTCATTGGCCAGAACTCTGCAACTTGCCACCAAACTACAGGGGGTTCAGGAAGGGTGAGCATTTTTAGCTAGGCACACTGCCCCTTTCCAAACAAAATCAGGAAATGTTGAGGTAAAAAGAATACCAGAAACAAATCATGTGTTTCTTGGAGGTAAAGCAAAATAGTGGAAGTTCAAGATAAAAACAATAGGCTTTGGGCTATATCCCACAGAGCCTTTGATGCCAAGCTGAGGCATTTACAATTAACCTAATAGGCAGTGGGAAGCTATTATGTGTTTCTGACCAGGGATGCCTGGGTGGCTCAGTCAGTTTTTTGTCCAGCTTTTGACTTGGGCTCAGGTCGTGACCACAGGGTTGTGGGATCAAGCCCCTCACCAGACTCTGCACTGGATATGGAGCCTGCTTAAGATTTTCTCTCCCTCTGCCGGTCCCCCACTCGCATGCATGTGCTTGCATGTTCTCTCTCTCCCTCTCTCAAATTTAAAAAAAAAATAAAAATAAATTTAAAATCTTCCTGAGCAGAGGAATGATGCCATGGGTGCTGACCATCATCACAATTTAATTTTCTAAATAAAATTATTTTAAATATATTTCATAAAGAGTTTACAATAGATTAATATTTAAATTATACTATTATGATCATAGTCAGATATAAATTAAATATTGTAATTATTGTAAATATTGTAAGACAATTCTGTAAGGTGGGTCAGAATTCATTAACAGAGCATTGTTCTGCTAATGTTTTCACTGTAGCACCAGAATGTTGATTCTATAAGGTCCACTCAGTCTAAGTATCTATATATATTTTTTTAAATCTTTAAAAAAATTTTTTTAATATTTATTCATTTTTGAGAGACAGAGACAGAACATGAGTGGGGAAGGGGCAGGGAGTGAGAGGGAGATACAGAATCCAAAGCAGGCTCCAGGCTCTGAGCTGTCAGCACAGAGCCCGACATGGGGCTCGAACTCACAAGCCGTGAGATCATGACCTGAGCCGAAGTTGGACGCTTAGCCAACTGAGCCACCCAAGTGCCCCAAAAATCTTGAATTTAATATTTTCTAAAAGATTTCATAGTGGGAATGCCTGGCTGGCTCAGTTGGTAGAGCACATTACTAAAAATGTTTCCCTTTTCTCCTTATTAGTTAGGAACTAATGCTCCCCATCTAGAGTGACCATATAATTTATTGTCTTTATTAAATTAAAGAAGTACTGGGGCTCGCGGGTGGCTCTGTCAGTTGAGTGTCTGACTTCCAGCTCAGGTCACAATCTCACGGTTCGTGGGTTCAAGGCCCACATTGGGCTCACTGCTGTCAGAGCAGAGCCTGCCTCAGATCCTCTGTCCCCTCTCTCTCTGCCTTCCCCCGCCACACACCCTCAAAAATAAATAAAACATTTTAAAAAATGACTAATTAAAGAAGCATTAATAATTAGGCCAAGACAATGGAGTAAACCAGGGATTGCCAATGCGGCTCAGGAAGTAATTTTGGTGCAATCTGAAGTCTCCTCTGGGCTGCCATATTGTTCTTGCCCCAGGCGGTCAGCTCTGTGAGAGGATGTCTGTGTCTCTCCTGAGGGCTGAATAAACTAATCCAGCTTTGCTTGTCAACCCCAGGAATAGCCGCATTTGCTGTGGCTTTCTGCCTTGTCCACCAGCAGTGCTCTCTGTCATTGGTCTCCCTGGTGGCACAGTCGCCCTGTGTGATCAGTGTTCTTTGGCTCAAAGTTGTATTTTCTCTTCATGTCGTGGTCCTGAGGAAGGAAGGATGAGAGAAACTTTTTAATTCTCTTTTTGTGGGAAGTCATTTTCAGCTTAAGCTGGGAGCTAAAAACGAATCTCAGATTTACATAGCACTATAATCTTTACAGAGTGACACCAATAAAGATCTCCCAGAAAACATTAGCTCAGAATATTCTTGTTGAATCATGTGATGCCCAGGGTTATACTATTTTTTTTAAGGTACAGATAAACTATTAGGTTATTACACTAGAGTATCTTATTCCTATATAGAATTTTGTGTTCTTATCCTTATTTACATCAAATATCTTTTTTCTCCACATATCTTTTAAATTATTGCTTCTCTTTGGTTTCCACTAAACCCTACTAGTTCTCTTATAGCCTTTCTGAAATTTTTTTAATCTCTCTGAGTGTACTTTCTCCTTTTATCCCCCAAAGATGATATTTACCCCGACAGAAGCCAAGACTTCATGAGTACTTACAGTGTGCTGGGAACTGCACAAATTACATATACCAACTCACTGAATTCTGAACAACAACCTTATGTGGTTGTTTTATTATCCCTGTCTTTCAAATGTGAAGCACAGAGAGCATAAATAACTTACTTAATGTCACAAAGCTAACAAATAATGGAGCCAGGTTTATAATCTGGAGGGCATGACTGTAAAGGCCTGCGTTCCTAACCTCTAACCCATTGTCCCTGATCTCTAGGAGCTTCTCTTACCGACTCCCTCTTGTATCCTCCATCCTACTCAATTCTAGGACCAGCTCTAGCAGATGTTTAAGAAACCCAATCTTAGTTGTTTTCACTGGTCTAGCATAAGGCTCTGGGTAGCCTAGTGGCACCAGCTGAAGTCCTACAGGTCTGGTAATCTCTGTGATCCAGCAGTGTAGGCTTCAGCATGTCTTATGCAACTATGTGACAGTTCCAACAAGTTGAATATCTAAGAAATCCGGCAAATGAAGAGCTGACAGTACTGTACTTGGTGGTATTTGCTAAGATATGAAAGATGAAAGGGAAGGAAGAATCATTGATTATTCTTTAGAGTGTAAAATTAGTGGTCCATTAATAAGAATCTTAAGTGCTTGTTTACAAAATTATCTCCCCTGCTAGCTACAGGAGTTAGCAAGACGCAGAAGCGGAAAGTCTGGTAACGCTACCTTGATCACGCCTATTCTATTCCAGGATACTCTCCTTCCTTGTTTCTGCTGAGATCCTACATACATATTCAGAATTGACACCTCTGTGTGTGTGTGTGTGTGTGTGTGTGTCTGTGTGTGTGTTTTCTGTTTGTTACTTGTTTGTAAAGTTAGCACCTTGGTATTTAAGTTCAGTTCTCTCATTTTTGTAAATCTTGTATAATACTATATTAGCTTGATTTGATTAAGTCCTAAGAGTTCCTTACCCTATGTCAAGCTATAAATAGGATATATATATATATATTAACACAACCACTGCCCGTGAATAGCTTACTAAAGAAAGCTGACATATTAAAAAAATACTTGGTAAAAAAAAATAGAGTTAGGTATAAAATGCAATGCAAAGACTAATAATGCAGTAATTAATTCCAGTAGTTAAACCAAGTTCAGGGAAAGCTACAGAAAGAACACATTTGAGTTGTATAGTGAAAGTCATTTGGATTATAAAATATTTATAATCATCACTTTCTATTTACACTATGCTTATTTTGACACTTATCTTGTCTATTAGATTATAAGTTCCTTGAGGTCAGGAATTATATGTTCTATGCCTTTGTTTCATCCATAGTGCAAAAAAAAAAAAAAAAATACCAAATGAGTATATTTGGTACTAAGCAAATATTTATATAAATAAATATTTATATTTCTTTATTTTCCCTCTTTTCCCACCAAAGCCCAAACTCATTGGAATACTTCCTTGCCTCTTTATGTTCTGTTTAATTTAACATAACATGAGCCATATAATTCGCTTTTAGAACAGCTTATTTTATACATAAATGTGTAGTTTCTTTCTATGCCGTGTCTTGTAAATAAGCATTGAGATGTTTACTTTCATGGTGTCGTGTGTAAGCATTACAAAAAAAAATTTTTTTTAAAAACCCATCATCATTTTTGCATGTTCCAAGGCCAAGGACATTTTAAGATTAAAGTTTTAAATGAATTAAAATTATCTGAAAGAATATTAAAATTATTTGCCAAACATCTAAGTGAGAACCTGCGGTATGGGAGGCACCAGAGATACAAAAGTGAACACACTATTTCTATTTTAAAGAGCTCAATTTAATATTTAAAGGAATTCATCCTGTCTGTATTATGGAGTAAATTCAATTGCCTAGATAGAAGTTTTAAAGTGATTAAAGTAGAAAAGACCTCTATTTAAGGACTTTAACTCAGTTCATTTTATATGCAAGGTACCTTGCTCTTACTAGGTACTAAATAAGTGTTTATTAAATAAATGAACAATAAGAATCATAGGATTTAATGTTAGGAATGAGACCTTAGTAGGTGAGCCCTTTGATATTAACATGGTTTCAGTTTTCATAGGAATAGTCAGTAGAATTTAATGAATGAGGCTGGGTTCTCTGACATTCAGCAGTGCTCTGGACATTCCTACCCAATGAATAATTGTCACATCCTGCACAACTTTGAATGTCTGACTACATCTACTGCAAATAAATTTTGGTGTGTCACTTCAGAATTGCTGTATATATGAAGTGCAATTCTTACCAAATTCCTGCAGAACTTTTTGTGGAAATTTTTTTTTAATTTTTTTTTAACACTTTTATTTATTTTTGAGAGACATAGACAGAGTGTGAGCAGGGGGAGGGCAGAGAGAGAGGGAGACACAGAATCTAAAGCAGGCTCCAGGCTCTGAGCCATCAGCACAGAGCCCGATGCAGGGCTTGAACTCACAGACCGTGAGATCATGACCTGAGCTGAAGTCGGCCGCTTAACCAACTGAGCCACCCAGGCGCCCCGGAAATTTTTAAGAAAATGCAAAGGACCAAGAAGGCAATCTTTACACATAACAAAGCTAAAGTACTTACACTTCCAGGTATCAAGACCTACAGATTTGACCAAGTATAAATCAATAAGCAAATGAGACAGAAAAGACTTCAGAAACAACCAACACATACGTGGTCACTTGTTTTATGATGAAAGTAAAGATGGGAAATTGTCGTACAGATGGGACAGGATGGGTTTCTCAATAAATAGTACTCAGTGAATGAAAAAAAACTAATCTTGACTCCTCTTTCACACCATAAACAAAATTCATTTCCAGATGTATTGCAGCCTACATGTGAAACACAAAACAAAGGTTTGGAAGCAAACACAGGAAACTTATCTTCATGAGTAGTGTCTAGAAAGGGGTGTAGGGAACTTCTGGGATGTTGTTATTAGTCTTGATTTTGATCTTACTAAAAAATAATAAAATGAGATTTATACACACACAAGTGTAAGTTGGCATGCTAGGACATAATACTGAAAAATTTTTTTAAGTAGTTATGCAAAAAGGAAGTTTGCTCACCTTGACGATTTTTTTACCACATATATTTGATTAAATAGTTGAAATGGGTTTCAGTGCAATATGCTTTGTTCAAGAACAGTGAAATGAATTATAAACTTTTAACAACAGAGTTGGAATTTAATAGATTTGTATTCAAACTTTAGTAAATTAGTAGAAACATGAAATGCAGGAACTTTAATGAATTTCATCAATAAAGTTTATTTTTTAAATATAGTATTTCTCCTTTACATATTTTTAAATGATTATAGCACACTAATACATTTGTGGCATGAAAATTACTTACTGGAACTGTCTTTTCAAGAGGTTACTATACAACTTCCTGTGGTCTCTCATAATATAGTTTATTTTCTAATCCCACCTCTAGATTCCATCACTTATCAAGCCCACTCGTGAAAACATTCATAGATTATATATTTTAGTAGTCCATAATTTATCTTGTTCTGTTACCCTAATTCAGTTCAGACTGTTAGCCACTGTCTCTTATCAATACCAGTATGTCTGATCTGTTATTATTTACTGTAATGCTAATTTTTATTCTGGATTCTACCTGTACCATGTTTCTGATCTTTCATGTTCCTTAGGTTTTTGGGTATGGAATGGCTTCTAATCTTAATTATCTTAAATGCCCACATATATACTATAATTAGATGCAAGCATCTATTGCATCAAGACTTCAGTTTAAATATAGATAAGGAAAGGAAGCCCCCTCCTCCCAAGAGAGAGCCAGATCATAATGTTATTTCCATAAAGGATGATTTTGGATTCCCTCCCATGGATAATAGGGAGCCATTTATATATTTTATGCAAGGAATACCAATCAGGCTTATTTTAGAAATATCACTCTGGTGACAGTATGAAAAAATAAATCAGAGTGGATGGCAAGACGGGAGCCAGAGAGTCCAGGTAGGAAAATGTTGTAAGAGTTCAGGTCATTATCATCATCATCATTACCCAAACTAAAAAAGAACTGGGCAGAAATGAGGTTAGATCAACTGGACTTAGTCACGTGGTGAGGGAGGAAGAGTTTAAGGTGGCTTGCAGGCTTGCAAATTTCTGATTTGAGTGACTAGATGAGATAGATGTCTTTCACAAAAACAAGGACCATAGGAAAAGGTACAATTTGGGACATGCAGGTGGAAGTAACCTATGGACATTTAGATGTATGAATTTGTTCAGAGGAAATACAAGGGCTAGAGATACAGATTTGGGAGTCATTGCTGTATAGCTGGTAGTTGATGTCTGTAGAGTAAGAAGATTACAAAACATCTTTAGAGTCAGAAGAGGGAAATGCAAGAGAATCCTGAAGAGTGGTCTTATGGAAATTGAGGAAGGAGAGAATAAGGAATAATGCTACATGCCTTGAGCAATGAATAGAAAGTCAACAATTGAGTCATGGGTAGAGATGCCCATTGTACTTGGCAATATAAGAATCATGGGTGACCATTCACCAAGAAGTTTTAGGGATATGAGGTACAAAACCTGATTACAATTCATTTAAATACTGAATGGATTTTGCAGGTTTGGTGTTTTTTTTTTTTTTAAGTGAATGAGAGATGAAGAAATAGAGACAGCAGGTATCCACTCTGTTCCAGATTCTTGAATGAGAAACACAGGAGAAAAATTAGAGCCAGGGAAAGATGCAGGATGAAGAGTTTTTCAATTCTTTTTGTTTTTTTCCACTTGTTCTTTAAAATGTTGCTTTTGTTTGCATTTTCATGAGTTAATGTTAAACTTTATATTTTTTCTATAATTAATCATCCTACAATACTTAGGTTAGTAGCATAAGTTTTAAAGAATCGGGGTTGACCCAAACCAAATTAAGTATAAATACTAAATTGTGTGATTTCCATGAATGCACAGGATTAAGAAATATTTATGACAGAAATATGTAAAATCATGATTGAATAAAAGGAAGAAGTTGACAGCGTGTTGGATAAATGTGAGATATCTTACAAATGATTTTTAAATGAGGCCATCTGTTAAAGCTTGCTGATGCTCTCAGTCTGGAGCAAGAGGTTATTTATGTTTTCACGCAAATCAGGCTTTAACCAAAATACTTTGGAAAAAACAGATGCCTTATAGAAATTCATTATTCCTAAAATAATTACAACCCTCTAAATGTTAACATCTCTTCCTACAAAGAATGGTATTATGCTAATACTGTTTATATATATGAATGTGAAATTATTGTATCATTGCTATAGTGCAATGCGATGGTTTCTCCCTACCCCACCTCACACCTCCCCCAGGAGTTACATGCCTGGAGATACATGCCTGCTTACCAAGACCAATTTTCTACTTATTTAGCCAAAAATAATTGACCTTTGAAAGTCATAACCCTAGTAGTTGTGTTTGAACTAAAATCTAAAGATAAACCCAATCTTTCAGGCATTCTCTCTTTCCAGTCTCTTGGTCTTTTTCTGACCACCCCCTCCCCCCACAACAGTAAGTCTTACAGATATAGTGAAGTAAAAGAAATTTCATAATAGAATATAGTCATTTTATCATGTTTCATTCATGTTGAAGATGAAGAATTAGTAATATTTTGCTTGAAATTGAAATTCCAGTGTTAATGCTACTTTACGAATGTGCATATTCACTCCCTTATAAAGAGTAAACAATACGTGCAGAAGTGCCTAGAGACAGACATTATGAGGGTCCCTAACTTCTACATTCATGTTAGATTAATTTAAATCTACATAAAAGGAGATCAAATATATGAGAGATGGAAGGAAAAAATTGAAGCGACTTCTTATTTGCAGCTCTTACTCTTACTGGGAGAGCAAGAAATTAGATACAGAATAAGATGTTTGGTTTCTTTAATTTATGGCATTTCATTAACGTCCCTGAGTGAAATGCTGAACCAAATTCCTAAGGCCTATGAAGATCTCACTCAGGGTTCACCTCAGTACTTTGAGAAGCTTTTGAGTATAGATTCTTTATTTACGACACTAATACAAGTATTATTAATTGGTGTCTTCTTGTCCTCTGAGAATGCTTTTAGCTTCAGTAGGTTCTTACTCACTTGAAAATAGCAGCTTACCCACTTAGATTTTATATCTTATTTCTCCTTCCTAACTGCTCTTTGGGTAGAAGCGTTTGTCAGAATAAAGGATGAAAGAAGGAGGGGCGAATTACACACGCGAAAGCCCCTGCCGAGCTCCTTGCTCACGATAAGCGGTCTACACCCACTAATGACACATCTCATGTTCTATGTCCTCTATAAAGTAGCGTGCCATAGCGATCTAGAGTTAGGCTTTGCAGTCCAATGGCCTGAATTTGAGGAGTGGTCCCACCACTTGCAGGTTGGAACCTGTGTTAGCATGGCCAAGAACTTCTCTCAGCCTCAGTCTCCTCACCTGCCAAACAGAGATAATAACAGCACCTCTACACAACACAGTTATGAGGATTAAGTAAGTTAATGTATTCCAAAGGCTTGTTTGGCACCAAGGGTTATATTGTGGTGGTGGTTTCTCTCACGAAGAAGTATTGCTTTGCTCGTGGAAACCAGAAGTGTTTGTTAGGAAGCAGAAATTCTGCCCTCTACAGTCCTTTGTATATCAGGGGAATATTGGTGGTCCCTGTGAGATGGGAGCAAAATAGTTCTCTTCTCATAAAGGGAGGAAAAGAAAATCTCATGTGCTTTTACAACCATTATCTCATTTAATCCTCAGAACAATTCTTGCAAAATAGATGAGCCAGTTTTTACGTGTGAGAGACCTGAAGCCTACACAAATCAAATGGCTGCTGGATGCAAAGTCACGATTTAGAAGCTAGAATGCTAACATGTGAGGCATAGCTGTTTTTCTCCCTTTCTGGATGTGCAAATTAAGAGACCTCACCAGTCTAGTCCATCTGCCTCTTCTCCCTCCAAGAGATAGCACATGTTACAAACACTCAAATGATGCCCACTCATTGACCAGATACTTCTTTTTCCTAAGAGGAAAATACACCTTTTGCATCTTTAATATTACAGTGGTTTATTTGTACTAAAGTACGAGTTTCTATGACTGCAGAAAAGTAAAATAGAACTTCATATATGAGACAGTTATCCCAATTTAACCTATATCTTCTTTTCCTAAATAGGTTAAAAAGTATGAGTTGGTGAGAAAGCATAATTCCAGTAGCTTCCTATCCTCATTTTATTTTGATATTTTTTATTTCTTTAAAGAAAATGGCCCTGGAGGTGCCCAGGTGGCTCAGTTGGTTAAGTGTCTGACTCTTGATTTCGGCTCAGGTCGTGATCTCACAGTTCATGAGTTCGAGCCTCATATGGGCCCTACAATGACAATGTGGGGCCTACTTGGGATTCTCTCTCTCTCCCTCTCTCTCTGCCCCTCCCTCGCCTGTGCGCAAGCATACTCTTTCTCTCTCTCTCTCTCTCTCTCTCTCTCAAAATAAATAAGTAAACTTAAAAAAAGAAAAGAAAATGGCCCTGGAATTCTTGCCTTTGGCCAAAAACAATAAAATTCTTATCTGGTAATAACTTTGAAAATAGGAACACTGGGGTGCCTGGATAGCTCCGTCAGTCAGGTCATGATCTTGAAGTTTGTGAGTTTGACCCCCTAAGTCAGGCTCTGTGCTGACAGCTCAGAACTTGGAGCCTGCTTTGGATTCTGTGTTTCCCTCTCTCTCTGCCCCTCCCCCACTCTCTCTCTCTCTCTCTCTTTCTCTCTCTCTCTCTCTCCTCTCTCTCTCCTCTCTCTCTCTCTTCTCTCTCTCTCTCTCCTCTCTCTCTCTCTCTGTCAAAAATGAATAAACTTCAAAATAAAATAAAATGAAAATGAAAATAGGAAAACCATATGAACAATAATTATCTTCCACCTAAGATAATAATAAAGATAAGAGTGTTTGTATGTATAAGACACTTGGATCATAGGAGACTTTAGAGAAAGAATCATATTTCAAAATAAAATCTTCAACATGTCTTTCTCAAACCGACACACAGCTATGGGAACACTATTGCTATTTTGCTCCGCTAAATCATGTTCTTACATTTAAACCCTTTCATGCTTATCCGGCTGATGAGAATGACCATTCCATCCATCCTTTTAGCCATATTTATATCTGTGTTCATGTGCTTTTAGGTATATATTCATCACCTGTATTTATATATTTACTTTGCTTTCCTCATGGCACAGAGCAGAAGACTCTCTCACTAACTCGTTGTGTAATGTAGTTACATAACTTTGGGAAAGTTACCTGACCTCAGTGTTCCTCACCTTTTAATCTTTATGATGTGTCAGCCACTGTGTCAGTTGTTCTGTTTCATTTATTGTCATGTAAATGTAAAGGAGAGTCCAAATAGCTTAAGTAACTTTCCCGATGTTACATGACTTGTAAGTAGCGGAGCCAGAATTCAAATACACTTTTGTTTCAAATGCACCTTTGCTGTGGACTTCTCAAGCAGACTACATCCTGTGACCACACTGCCTCTCGAGCGTTAACTTAGTGCAGGTTTTTCATGCTACTCACCCTCCACACACACCCCCGTGGTGCCCCCAGCTCACTGCTCTTATAGATGGGCATACATACTGTCCCACTAAATGGTTGTCATGGATTTATTCCACCCCAGCACACCTGAGGAATTTAACACACTTGTACTTGTGACTTAACATGGCTTCTCAAAAGATGAGTTTCCGGTCTGGATGATAAGAAGCAAGTATAGGGGCACCCGGGTGGCTCAGTCGGTTGGGCGTCCAACTTCAGCTCAGGTCATGATCTCACCGTTCGTGAGTTCAAGCCCCACGTCAGGCTCTGTGCTGATGCTCAGAGCCTGGAGCCTGCTTCAGAATCTGTGTCTCCCTCTCTCTCTGCCCTTTCCCTGCTCACACACACTCTCTCTCTCTCTCTCAAAAATAAATAAAACATTTAAAAAAAAAAAAGAAGCAAGTATAGCTTGAAGAATCAACTCTCTTTGCTGAGATCTAAATGTGTACTAAGCTACAACAATCCAGAGTGTCTGCAAGGCACTACCCTAGTCCACACAACAACTTTGAAGTTAGGCCTCTTATTATGATTTTACTGATTAAGGTACTGAGAGGCAGAGAGGCTAAGTACTTTGCCTGGCTTATTGCTCGATTTTTACAGAGATGAACCCCAGACTCAGTTCTGGCCTGGTAAACTCCAATTTGGAAGGACACCTGGTTGAAAATTTCAGGGCATCAATTACTACTTCTGCCCCCTTTCTCACTTCTTTTCAAGTGTCAGTTTCCTCACAGGCCTCTAACCAAATACCCTGTTGGCTTCTAGTTCTTTGTACCAATAGATGCTTAAGAAATATTATCTGGTAGGCTGTCCTAAAAAAGGGAACAGTTGAAGCAACTAAATCTGTTGGCAAGAATGAGCAGTATAGAACTTAAGAGTGCAGACTCTGGGGGTGCCTGGGTGGCTCAGTCAGTTGAGCGGCTGACTTCGGCTCAGGTCATGATCTCACGCTCTGTGAGTTCGAGCCCCGCATCGGGCTCTGTGCTGACAGCTCAGATCCTGGAGCCTGCTTCACATTCTGTGTCTCCCTCTCTCTCTGCCCCTCCCCCACTCATGCTCTGTCTCTCTCTGTCTCAAAAATAAAAAAATAAAAAAATAAAAAAGAGTGCAGACTCTGGAGTCCTCCAGATCGACCTGTCCCACCACTTGTAAGTTATGTTAATGTAGGCAAGTGATTTCGCCTTTTTCCTTGACTGTAGAATTGGGACAGTAACAGTGTTAGCACCATAAGGCTAAACTGAGAAAATGCTGAGAAGTACATGGTACACATAGTAAATATTAGTCACATAGTAATTATTAGTCGTTACTAGTAATAGTCACTGAGTAGTTGCCTCATGTGCTTTCTTATCAAAAACTTTTAAATGTAATTTTGTGACTCTTTCCTCAAATCTTCGTTTTCAGGCAGATACTTTGGAAATTATTTTAATCCTTTCAAATACCAGAATACCATTTTGTACCTCCCCAAATTTCCTACATTAAGACTTACAAAGTCTTAACATTAAAGAGCAGCTGCATTTCTAATAGTTCAACTGAGCAACTTCGTACAGATAATATAAATGATGCCATCACTTTACCTTCATTTTCATTGATCACTTTTTCAGGACACTTTTTCTGTTATGTACATTATGAATTTAAAACATGACTAAAGATGAATTTCTTAATATGTACCGTATGTTTTCTGAGCCTGTTAATTCTTTAAAGAAATTAAGGGAAAAATAATGAAGACATGTTATACAGGTACTTAATTTTTTTTTAATCTGTGGTAGTACTATGGTAATTAATGCTTATTTTATGCAAACTAGACTATATCTGTTAACGGACACATTACTGTCAAGAAAATATTACTTGTCTTAATTATCAGTAATGAAGCAGGGATAAGCTGCTCACTTAGATATAATATATCTAATGACCTTTTCAGTTAGAGGTTGTGATGAAAGGTATCAGTTTCACAAATTATGCTTCATTCAGCTTCTGGCCTTTGTGTAGATTAATGTTTTGTGGATGAGTTTTAAAGTCAGGCATAAATTGTGTTTGGTGTTTAAAATTGATTTAGTGTCTTGCTTTTAGTACATCATTTTCTCGTTTATAAAGCCTCAATTTTATCTTGAAGCTTAAAAGATAGTGCATAGTAAATTTAAGACTACTTCGCTCACTGCCAGTGTTCTTTTTAACCTTACCAAATAAAACGTACATATATTTACAATTGTTCAAGCAAAGGACAAGTTTCTTTGTTATTTCTGAATTTAGGACAATAAGCGCAATGTTTGTAATGACAGTCTTGAACTAGGAATATAAATATTTATAATACTATTTTTCCTAATTAGATTTCCTGAGATAACACAACGCTGGTTATTGTGATAGAATTTATGATATCCCTTAATCAGCCTCTTACTGAATAATAAATATCTCGGAGTATTGAAACATCATTCAAGAACTCAAAGATTTAGCCTTGTATTCAGAGCAGTCAGAGAATTGTCCCCATGTTTTAAGTAAAGATTTAAATTTGAGGGGGGGTGATGCAATGAGGCAATGAAACAAAAGTGGTTTCCAGATTTTCAGGCTATCGAACCCTTTCTTTGTATGAAATCTTATCAGAAGCCCAGTAAAGAAATCTAACAAAATTGGAGCTGCTCTGCTTGAGTGGAAAGGCATTGCTGTAGTAACTTGAAGGAATGCAGGACTCTCAAAGAGCAGAGTGTCGATGGTATGATCCTGACGGTTCTATTATTAACAGAGCCCAAATACCTGAGCCGGAAAGAAGAGTAGAGACCATCTTTTTCAACCCCCCGATTCTAACAGTGAGGCACCTATAATTCAAAGATACAGTGTAGCCACTGGTCAATACAGTTCCTGTGGTCAATACAGTGCTATGATCTAAAATCCAAAAAATTGTAGTACTTATAGTGATGGAGTCTTTTCCTTACTCTCCGTTGCCCTACTACCATAATAATGAATTTTGAAAACTAAAACTCTTTATTTAAAGAACAGTTTCCAAATTGACCTAATCTTTGCATTAAAAAAAAAAAAAACAACTAAGCCATAGATTTCCATTTCAAAGTGTCCTGCCTGTCCCTCAACACTGACTTTTTATTTGCTTCTTGCTCCATTGCTCTCTTTGGAATAATGCAGAGTGATGGGTGCTGATTCTTCACTCTGGCTTTGCCAAGGAGCAGGAGCCAGACTGAGTCAGCAAAAGAGGAATTTAACTGTGCTACATATAAATTCTTTCAATTCTTGTACATGATGTTGCCTCCGATTGGAATTCTCCATTTAACAGCTCCTCCACCTCCTATCACTGTCTTCTCAACCAGTTTAACTCGTATTTATATTTCAAGCTATGGTTTAAATGTCACTACCTCCTCTGAGCCTTCTCTGGTGTATCCACATCAAGTCTGGATTGGATACCACTCATTTGTGCTCTCACAATGTCGTGTACTTTTTCTATGATAGCAATTATCACACTGCATTGCAGTTATCCCCTTCTACAGGCTCACTTCCATAAATACAGAGACCACAAATGTTCATCGTTGAATCTCTAAAGCCTCCCAGAGTTTCGGACACATGAGTAGGCCCTAAAGTTCTTAGGGAAGGAAGGGAGGGACAAAGACTCCATTTCCTCAAAGGATATAACACGTTGAATGGAGTAAGTCTTAAAATGGTTTCTTGAGGAACAGCCCCTGACTTCCTATATGACCTTGGAAGTTACCTGATACCCATAAGTTTTTGTTTCCCCTTCCAGTTTTTGTATTCTTCCTGCAGAAGTGAAAGTTTTTTCTGTATCAGAGCTTTCTTCTCTGTTTCTTAGGTATATTGGAAGAGAAAGTTGTGTTTTCCCTGAGACATCAGATTAAGGAGGCTTCTCTTGGAAATTAATTTCTTAAAAATCATCTTACTTTTTCCCCCGGCCCCAAGAAATTGAATAATGAGCCACCTTCTTCATTTACAAATAAGCCCATAGAATTTTAATGATGTTCACATTCTTTAAATGAAGTATTTGTAGTTATCCTTGAGAACTTTAGGATTTTATTTCTTTTTTTAGCCTTGAGAATGGTACCTACACAACTCATAATTTAACACATGTACTAGGTAGCCATGATGGAATTATTGTCTATAGTGTAAAATGTCTCAACTTGTTTCAGTCAAAAATGAGGAACTTAAGGGGCACCTGGGTGACTCAGTCGGTTAAGTGACCAACTTCGGCTCAGGTCGTAATCTCGTGGTTTGTGAGTTTGAGCCCCACATCAGGCTCTGTGCTGACAGCTCAGAGCCTGGAACCTGCTTCAGATTCTGTGTCTCCCTCTCTCTCTGACCCTCCCCTGCTCATGCTCTGTCTCTCTGTCTCTCAGAAATAAATAAACTTAAAAAAAAAAGTAAAATAAAATAAGGAACTTAAATGCAACTAATCAGGGTCTCATTAAAAGCAGTACCACTCTTCCAGTCATTAATTATATTATTTTTATATTGGCAAGAGCAGTTGATGAGGTGACTAGGGTCCAAGCGAAGGAGAAGAGGTATGAGAATTGTCCCACTCGTTTTTTTGTTGTTTTTTTCCAGAAACTTCAGAAAGAAAAAGTTAATTTCAAGAAAAAGGCCCATTGAACTTTAGTATGATTCTACTACACATCAGGAAAAATAAAATTTTTAAGGACTTTTGGAGGGAAATAATGCATGAACATAGCCAGAACAACAGTTTATATTTAACAGAACTAAATGGTCACATTTTCAAGTAAAGTACGCCCTGGCATTTGAACAGCTGTTATATCTAAATCAGATTTGAATACTGTTGTTTAACCTTCCCAGCTGTAGCGGGGGTGGTTTGTTAGTCTAATTCAGTATAAAATATGCATAGTATACTTAAATTTGAAACTTTAAATACACATTTGTATTAAAATGATAAATTTTAGTCATATAAGCCTATTTTGGATAAACCCATTATCTTTCTGGGAGTTATTTACTGTTCTCAACTATATTGTATGTTTGAGCATATTTTAAGCAATTAAAATAGGCTTTTAAACTCTTTCCATGTAATTTATGGGGTTTTTTTTTTTTTTTACTTTTGTATTAGGAATGAGAAAAAAATATATACATTTCTATACATATACTTGTAATTGCGCCGGTGTATTCATAGAAAAATCTGAATTGTACTTTTTCCTATATTTCTTCCTACCTAATTCTCTGACCCCCAACAGAATTTTCTTTAACACAACCATAGAAATAGAATGAGAACAAAATCAATGCTGTAGGAAGGCAAAATAAAAGACCAGTAAGTACTTCTTGATCTTAGAGGACTGAGAGTAAGAGAGACTAAGATCAGAATACACACAACCATGTAACATGGTGAATAAAATTTTTTCATAGAGGCCTGCTACAGTAGAAAATGCTGCATGATATTTGAAAGAGGTAATTTTGGAATAAATACAAATGCTCCTGGGTATATACTACAGGTGCATGTACACACACATACAGATACCTGTATAAATAGGTGTATCTGTGTGTGTATGTATGTATCTTTATGTCTTGTATACATAGATATATTACCTAGCTTTGGCTTCTAGAAATCTTAGAAATAGTAACAACTAAAGGAACACGACCAAGTACCCAGATACTAGTTTCTAAATATCTTCCCTCACTAATTAAAAAAAAAAAAAAAAAAAGGCAGAGGAGAGGGGATACCTCTAGGCAAAATAGCTAATTCTAGGGCTGGGGCACAGAAAATATAACATCAGACTAGAATTTGTGCCAAAAAGTAAGGAAGTATTCAAAGAATGATGGGGACATGAGAAAAGGCACAGGAATCACTTTGAAGAAAACCCTTCTAGGCAAATCTGGGAAATTTGAGCTTCAAAGTAAATAATAGAAGATAACCCACCGAGTAAAATGGAAATCCATGAGTACATACTGCTATAAATAAATAGATACACAGACAGACAGATATGTGAAAAGAGAAACCTCTTCTTTATAATAGAATACCAACTAATAAACATCAAAGGATGATGAAATAGGAAATTACCATTTGACAACCATTATTGTGTTCAGTTCAGATGGCAGTTGTCGATGGAGGCTAGGGTTGTCTGGTGTGTTTGATAAGGAACAGAATGTTGACAGAATCTGAGAATATTTCCCTTACCAACTACTAATCAGTTACAAAGGGAAGAATGGTGATGACTTTATAGTGGAAAACTTGAGGAACAACATGACAGGTGACCATCACAAATGGGTTGACATCAGGTGTGGTACATCACCTAGATGTGAAGCACTAGAAGACCAGAGTATCATGTTAGCGGTTTCCCTGCCCAAAAAGCATAATCAGGGGGAAATATCAGGTAGACTAGGTGTATGTTTAGCCTACAGAATCGAAGCCCTGTATTCTTGAGAAATTGTCAACGTGAAAGGCAAGGAGAGACTGAGAATATGAGAAGAGAATGGATGTCCTAATAGTGCCAAGGCAGTTGACAAAGGTGCGAATGGGATCTATATATTGATGGAGTGTTGTATCAGTGTTGATTTCCTGACTTGAAGGATTGTATGGGGATTAGGTAAGAGAATATCCTTGCTTTGGGAAATGCACACAGGATGATAGGAATCATATGCCTTGTTCAGAAAAAGGCTAATTATGAGTATATAGACATGTTTGAAGAAGCATGCCTATATTTAAAGAAAGATAATTTTTTTATTATAATAGCTTATTTTCAAATTGGTTTACATAAGAAAGATAATTTAAAGAAAGAGGAAGCAAATGTTGTGAAGAGTTGAAAGTGAGGGGATCTACACATGAGGAATATGAGAATTTTTTTCTATTGTTA
Organism: Paguma larvata; assembly: GCA_030068075.1. NCBI lineage: Eukaryota > Metazoa > Chordata > Mammalia > Carnivora > Viverridae > Paguma > Paguma larvata. Next base: position 82,881,345 of record CM057831.1, read on the forward strand.
CATACTTTTCTATGTTTGAAAGCATTTCAATAAATTATTCTAAAGTGTTTATTTAAAAGGTAATATAATAAATATCTCATAATCAAATGCATTAATATGTCTACAGTAAAACATATGAGTACTCACACAAGGCAGATGAATAAAAACTATAAATAGCTTTTGCCACCAAATGAGTTAAGGTATTCATAGTAGTTTAGATTCGTGTATTAAAGATAGAGATTATGGATCTATGTGAGCTATTCGAGGCCTAGGTGAATAAGTTTTCCTGTCTCACACAGAAAGTGATAGGACCACATCCAGAACCAAACTCTCCTGATTGCTAGTCTAGTAATCCCTGCATGACAGATCAGTGAAACAAGATAGGGACATTTGTGTTCAAATTTTGACCTTTGGGAATCCATTCAGGAAAGTGTCAGATTTACAAAATGCCCCTTAGAGCTACATCATTAATTGCACCTAGAGGGCATGTCCTGTGTTGCAATTTTCAAATGCATCCCAAAGAGTATAGAAAAGCTTCTTCTTTCTTCTCCCCTATTCCCAATAGTGTGATATAAAAGTAGGGGTGAGTAGATTTTTTTCCTCTCCTCTCTGCCTCTCATCCCCATCCCAGCTATCTTACCCTGTTAGGTTTCCTTCTTCTTTACAGGATTATAGCATAGACTTGGGCTTCAATCACTGCTTTTTTCTGATTCTGACTTACCAGTCACCCGAATAATACCTAATGTGTTGAAGGATTATTAACATACAGTATCCTGTTAGTTTCAGGTGTGCATCATAGTGATTTGTTATTTTTATACATTATGAAATGATCCCTACAATAAGTAGTTACTGTCTGTCACCATAAAAGGCTATTACAGTATTATTGACTATATTCCCTATGCTGTACATTACATCTCCATGCCTGATGTGTTTTTAAGGTTTTAAATAGCCATTGGGGTGCCTGGGTGGCCCAGTCAGTTGAGCCTCGGACTTATACTCAGGGCATGATCTCACTGTTAGTGAGTTCAAACAGGCTCACTGCTGTCAGCGTGGAGCCTGCTTTGGATCCTCTGTCCCCCTCTCTCTCTGCCCCTCCCTCACTTGCGCTCTATCAAAAATAAATAAACATTTAAAGCTTTAAAGAGCCATTGACTGAAACTATTCCATTTTAAAAAAATAGAAAAAGGTCTTCCCTGAATCCTGTATCTCCCCATACTGTTTTGGATACTTAACACTTTTGTACTCAAGCATTTCCTTTTTCTCTTTTTAATGTCTTTTGCCTTACCAGGAAAAGAAAATATTTTGGGATATTTTCAGTTATATAGCCAATGTGGATAAGTCTGTTTTGAGGATTGAGTGTTATTATTTAAACTATCACAATTGCTTAAGTGGGTTTTCAGTAAGCTTATTTTTTTTAAGTTTATTATTTTGAGAGAGAGAGACAGAGAGGGAGAGAGAACGAGCAAGGGAGGAGCAGAGAGAAGGAGAGACAAAATCCCAAGCAGGCTCCACGCCATCAGTGCAGTGCCTGATGCAGGGCTCAAACCCATGAACTGTGAGATCATGACCTGAGCTGAGATCCAAAGTCTGACAGTTAACTGACAGAACCACCCAGGCGCCCCTCAGTAGGCTTCTTATATCTCTTAATATTTTTATTATTTAAATCCTTTTAAAAGGTTTTCTGGAAATAGCCAAGAGTTGCCAAGATTTTAAACATCTCCATAATTAAAATAAGATTGTTTATGAGTAAAATTATGCCATTGTCTTAAATAACTTCTAATGTCCTTTGACTTATGTTGGGACACATATATTCAATGTCCTATTTTAAATGTGTGTCAAAACTGTGTCCTCAACATAATTGTTTAAATAGCTGTGTTTCTGGGCTTCTGAAAGTGCTTTTTTCTACTTATTACTTTATCTTGATAGCTAGGTCAGTTATTTCTTTTCCTGTGCTTTGTAGATTTAAGGGTTTTGTAGATTCTGAATATGCACATTTTTTTATCTGTTTTTCTAAATGGAGCCTTGATAATTCTTATCATACATATCTTTAGATTTTATATATTATGCCCTAAGACTGAAAAGCAACTGTTAGCACAGTAGGGAGCAAGTAATATATTGATGCATTATATTTCTGTCTGTTCTTCTAAATCTACTTTATTTAGTAAATAAAATTATAATTGCATTTCCCAAGCAAACTTTTTAATATCCTGCAATTGCATAATAAGTACCTGGGGTTATAATATATATGTTAAGACAGAAGGACTTTGAGTACTAACATTCTGAAATTTTAACTAAATAATTAGGCTTGAATTGAATATATTTATGTATATATATATATGTGTGTGTGTGTGTGTATAGAAGAGAGGAATAGCAATTTATTGTTTAATGTGTATAGAATTTCAGTTGGGATGGTGAGAAAGTTCTGTAGATGGGCCGTAATAATGATTGCACAACGATGGGAATGTACTTAATGACACTGAAATGCACATTTAAAAGTGGTTAAATGAGGGGTGCCTGGATGGCTCAGTTCGTTAAGTGCCCAACTCTTGATTTCGGCTCAGATCATGATCTTACAGTTGATGAGATTGAGCCCCACATCAGGCTGTCAGCGTGGAGCCTGCTTGGGATTCTCTCTACCTGCTCTCCCTGCCCCTCCCCACCTCAAAATAAATAAATGAACTTTTAAAAAATGGTTAAATGGTAAATTTTATGTTATGTATATTTTATCACTATATATATTTAAAATTTCATTTATAGGTTTTCATCTGTAGGTGTTTTTTCCTTGTCATAGACCTTTGCTGGTATTTAGCCTTCAATCGAAACATATGCTATTTACTCATTTAATGTATGTTACTTTTTTTTTTAATTTTTAATGTTTATTTTTGAGACAGAGAGACAGAGCGTGAGTCGGGGAGGGGCAGAGAGGGCGGGAGACACAGAATCTGAAGCAGGCTCCAGGCTCTGAGCTGTCAACACAGAACCCAACACAGGGCTTGAACTCACAAACTGTGAGATCATGACCTCAGCTGAAGTCAGATGCTTAACCACTAAGCCACCCAGGCGTTCCATATGTTACATTTTTATACTATGTTAGGTGTACATTCTGGGTATAAAAATTATTGAAAGATTTTTTTTAATTGACTCCATATTTTTTTTAAGCTACGTGACCCTGAGTAAGGTACTCAACCACTCTAAACTTCAGTTTTCTCATGTATAAAATAAGGATAGCAGTACCTATTCAAAAGGTTGTTACAAGGAGTAGTTAATATAAAAATTTTCATTGGGAAAATGAACGTTATTCGTGTAAAGCACTTAGCACACAGTGAAAGGCGTAGAAAGCACTCAAGAAATTATAGCCGATAGCACTTTATTAAGCATTGCAGGAGTGCTTGGATGGCTCAATCAAAGGAGCGTGTGACTCTTGATCTAGGTCAGGGTTGTAAGTTTGAGCCCCACGTTGGGTATAGAGATTACTAAAAACTATAACAACGATTGTTAATAAACTTTAAAAAATTGCAGATGAATTAATACACCGAAGTTAACTAAATTTTTTTGTGTCTCTGGAGGCTGCACATATCGGTTACATCTTCGAGTCACTGCCTACAGTCTCTTTGTGTACTTGACTTGCTAAACATGACACACACAAAGGGTCCTCTGACCCTATGTTTGGTCTCTTAGGGCCCCTTTAGCCTTCCAGGCCTTGCACCAGTGGCCTAGTCAACAAGCCTGCCAAACAAGGGGAACAGAGAACGAAGACAGGCACGCAACATGATAGCATTTCTGCGGAACCACCTTTATTGCCCACTGTGCTCGGAGAGCTTGAAACTGCTCTAACACCTTTCAGATTTAGGTAGTAGCCTCTTTATGTATCCTGTGGGACTGCTGGTTTTAAACAGTTAGTGTTGATCAAAAAGGTTAACCAGTCTTTTTCTAAGTATGAATATACTATTTTTAACCTAATTTATAGACTTAAAACCTGCTTCATTTATGAAAGGATTTGAGGCAGGTGTCTAATTGCTATATGACCACATTGCTGAAATTCAAAACAACTACACAAAGAGGACCCTCGGAAGTTTGTCTCCTCAGTCTCTTTTCTGTAGGCACCTCGCACCTCGTCTGTGGTTTTCCCACCGTCCTCGAGCAAGTCTCTGGTTCCTCTGGTAGCAGTCGGTGCCAGTACCTCACATCACATTTCTTAAGGAAACCAAAGTATTTTCTACTTGAAAAAGAAGTATTAGTACAATTGTGGGTTTTTTTTCCTTTTAGTTAACATGCGTTCTCCTAAAAGAATTCTCAAATTATTAGAAACCAAAGGCCAAGAACAGGTAGGGAAGTAGAAATAACATGAAATAACTAAATACGTCAACTTTCATGTATTTGCCCAAAAACTTAAAATTTGAAAATATTATCTGCACCCACATATTCAACACTCTAACATAAGCTAAAGCACACTTCTGAAATCTGATAGGAACAATATTATAAAGTTTAATTACATTTTATGGCCTATGCCATCTGTGCATTTGTTCTGCTTTCAATATTAATAGAGTATCCAAAGAATAATACATTTAGTTTACAATGCAATCGTCTTATCACAAATGCATCAAAGCAAATTACTTCTTATCATTTCAGATCCTGTCCTTGTATGGCGAATTTTCGTATTTGTTTGAAAACAGAAAACCTTCTCAGCTATTAAAAACCATATGTAGTTGATTCAAACAGAAGACACAAAACTCCTATTTTATTACTTAAAACAAATTCCAATTTAAATGAAAGAAAACATCATAACTGTTTAATATACAGTAGTATACAACTTAAAGATTATTTACTGAGGTCTAAAAATTAAGACTTCTGAAGTCACCGTGTAGATGTACCTATATTTAATTGCTTTATTGTTAACAACTTTAGGTTGAGACAGATAGATTTAAAAACTATTACTGTATAAACTTGAAACATACCCTATCTTTTTATTTGACGTTTTAATAATTTCTCCAAAATGATATTACAAGGGTTAAAATTTCTCTGCAACTAGAGTCTAGTTATTATCTTAGTAAATGATAATGATGGTTATGTCTTATTTTAAAAATTTATTCTTTAGGGGCACCTGGGTGGCTCAGTCAGTTAAGTATCTGACTTCAGCTCAGGTCATGATCTCACAGTTCATGGGTTCGAGCCCCACATCAGGCTCTGTGCTAACAGCTCAGAGCCTGGAGCCTGCTTTGGTTTCTGTGTCTCATTCTCTCGCTGCCCCTCCCCACTCATGCTCTGTCTCTGTCTCTAAAATAATAAATAAATATTGAAAAAAATTGTTTTAAGAAATGAAATTTATTCTTAATGGAAAAAAATATATCACCATTATCGAAATCTATTACTATCTATTACTATTCCCAGAGGCAAGAAATATTATTAAATTAATCTTCATGATGCTTAAACATCAGAGATATTTGACATTCTGCATGTTAAATTTTCAGAATGATGTATTTTTTTTACATAACACTACATAATATTTAATACCACATATAAATTCTTATATGAAATATAAGAACTCCATATATATAAATATATGAAATAAATCTTATAATTCACGTGCATAGGAATGCTGTCTAATATCCTTGATATTCAACTAAAGATATCAACTTATTAAAGACTTTCTTTTACTAGGTAAAAATCTATTGAAAATAAATTTTTAAAAAATTTTTTATTATGTAAACTCTACCCCCAACATGGGGCTCAACTCACAACCCTGAGATCAAAAGTCACACTCGCTACCAACTGAGCCAGCCAGGCTCCCCATATTGAAAATAAATTTTTATGTTCCACAAATATTGAATCCTCTTTGTATGTCATAAGTGTGGAAAGTTTAATGGACTCATCTCAGTACCTCCCTTTACCTATTTTATAACAACGTATTATTCTATCATGTGTTCTGATTCACAAATGTTCATACAATTCCAGGGTAAGGGTTGATCAGTTCTACTTTAATAGTTGATGCTTTCTTTTTTCTTTAAACTTTGCAAGTAATACATGACTAACACTATATATTAGTTTCTTATTGCTGCTGTACCAAATTAGCAGTAGCTTAAAATAACTCGCATTTATTAACATTATAGTACTGGAAGTCAGTCTCACTGGACTAAAATCAAGGTATCGGTAAGGCTAGTTCCTTCTGAAAGTTCTAGGGGAGAACTCATTTCTTGCCTTTTCCAGTTCTAGAAGCTGTCTGCATTCCTTGGCTTATGGCCACATTACTCTAGCCTCTGCTTCTGTTTTATCACATCGCCTTTCCTCTGACTTGGACCCTCCTGCCTTTCACCTATAAGGATTCTTGTGATTACATTCGCCTTAGGACAATCTCCCCATCTCAGGATCCTTAACTTAACCCCATCTGAAGAGTCCTTTTTGCCATGTGTCATATCTTCACAGGCTTCAGGGATCGAGGACATAGACATCTTTGGGGGCATGCAAGGACATTATACAGCCTACCGCACATCTTTTTATTTTTTAGTTTTAATTCCTTAAAGTAGTATTGTTGTCTTCTGCCACAAGGCCTTTGCACTAACTATCGAGCCTTCCTGAAATACCTTTCACATTTTCCCCTACCTAGATCATTCTTCCTTCAGCTCCCAAAGTATGTTATCCTGCACGGGGAAACCTTTTACAGCCTCTCTGACTAAATCAGTTTCTTCTTTTGCATACCCTTAAGGTACCGTTAATTCTTCACTGCACTTATCAGTTTACTGTTTTTATGTTTACTGGTGTGATTCTTTCTTGCATCAACATTTTTACCCCAATATACAAAGGGCAGTTTGTCATCGTTTTTCTTTCCTCCCTTTCTATCTATTCCCATTGCCTCTTCAGTAAATATTTGTGAGAAGAGAGAATAGTCTTTGCACATTTCATGTAAAGTTTATTCCAAAATGTATTCTGAGGCTTTTTCTCTAACAGTTGTGAACGGGATCCTTTTTCTGTTTCATTGCATTTTTGTATTAATGCTAAATGTTGATCATGCATCCAGCCACTTTACTGGGCCACCTCATTAATGCTAATCATTTCTCCATTTAGCCTCTTGAATTTTGCAGGTAAATGATCATGTGATCTACAAATGATCATCGTCTCTCTTTTTCTGATAATTATACATCATATTTCCTTTTGTTGCCTAAACGCATTGTCCAGGACTTGCAGTATAATGTAAATATAATGGTGAAATTGGACATCACTCTTTGTTCCTAATATTAATATGATTTATTTTGTTGTGCTACCATTAAAAAATGAAATTTATTAAAAAAAAAAAAAAAAGAAAGAAAAGGGGTACCTGGGTGGCTCTGTCAGTTAAGTGTCTGACTTTGGCTCAGGTCGTGATCTTGCGGTTTATGAGTTTGAGCCTTGCATCGGGCTCTGTGCTGACAGCTCAGACCCTGGAGCCTGCTTCAGATTCTGTGTCTCCCTCTCCCTCTGCCCCTCCCCTGCTCATGCCCTGTCTCTCTCTCTCTCTCAAAAATAAACATTAAAAAAAAAATGAAATTTGTTTTAGATATCTGTAGGTCTCTATTTCCAGTAAAAGATATTTCCTTCTATTTTCTAGTTTATGAAGTTTTTAATTGAGTATTTCTTCTGCTTCTTATTCTTCACCTTCAGTCTTTTAACATAATAATAAATTCCCAGTTTTATATCCAAATTATTTCCTCCTTACCTTTCTCTTTCTTCTCTTCTTTTGTAATTCCTTTTAAACAAATGTTGAAGTTTCTAGATCTAGTGTCCATAGCTTTTCTCTGATAATTAATTTTCTTTCCCTTTTGGTTTATATTCTGGGAAAATCCCTTTATTCTATCTTCTACCTCACTAATTCCTTCCTCAGTTGTGTCCGTTCTGTTCGTCAATTGAACTTTTTGACAGTCATATTCTTATTTTCTATGTTTTCAAATTGGCTCTCTTCCTAACTTCCTATCTTACTCACATGAGGATATTAATTCTATTGTAAAGTTGTCCTCTCTGTGCTTTATAAACTATTTCATTAGGTATAAGTTTGTTGAGTAGCCAAGGGTACTTAAATGTTTAAATGTTGAGTGATTCGTAGTTAGACTTTTTTTTATTTTACATGGCTATGGGTCATCACGTATGGGTTTTTGTTTTTTACTGTTTCCTGTTTAAATCTGCCTCTAGGCTCATACGGGATGGATCAGATGTACTGCCAGGTAGAGAATACTAGTAGACTTCCTTGTGCCTTGGGGAATTTAGTCATTACCTGGAGTCACTGTCCAAGTTCTTGAATTATATTCTTAAAGAATTTCTGGGGCGCCTGGGTAGCTCAGTCAGTTAAGTGTCCAACTCCTGGTTTCAGCTCAGGTCATGATCTCACAGTTTGTGAGTTCAAGCCCCGTGTCAGGCTCTGCATTGACAGTACAGAGCATGCTTGGGATTCTCTCTGTCCCTCTTTCTCTCTGCACCCCCCCCCTTGCTCTGTCTCTCTCTCTCAAAATAAATAAACTTAAAGAATTTCTATCAGTAATGCAGAGTAGTAAACCTATTAACTCCATGTTATTCCTACTCTGTTTGTCTTTACTAATCTCTTTGTTTTCTGATTTTTCCTTATCTTAACTACTTCCTTTTCTGTTTGTTAAGCTTACTGTTATCCTCTAGGCAATTTCTTTGAAATGCAACAGAGCCAGTAAAGAATTCTATCTTACCTCAGATGTTTTTTATTTAAGCCCATGGAATGTAATTCTGACATTTAAATTTAGATTTTAAAATTTTAACAGCATGTTATTCAAGGCATAATTTAAAAAGCCAGTTTTCCATTAACTACAAGTATTATCGTCCATATTTCAGATTATCGCATGAAAGATTTCAAGTTTTTATTGGCAATGTCACATTATTTCGCTAACTAAGGACCTTTTCATTTAACTATTATGAGGTATCTAAGACAGTCAAACTCACAGAAGCAGAGAATAGAATGGTGTTTGGCCGAGGAGAGGGGGAAATGGGGAATTGTTGCTCAATGGGCATAAAATTCATGTGATGCAAGATGAATAAGTTCTAGAAATCTGCTATACAACATAGTACCTATAGTTAATAATACTATATTGTACACTTTAAAATATAAAAGAAAAGTCTCACTTTAAATGTGCTTACCAGAAATAAAAAAGACAAAAACTCCACTACAAAAGAACACAAAGAAACTTTTTTATATTTTATATTTAGTGCTCTGAGTATGGTGATATTATCATAAGCATATGTGTATGTCCAAAATCATCAAGATGTAGATATTGAGTACAATTTTTTGTATATCAGTTATGCCTCAATAAAGCTAAATAAATAAAATACTTATTTACTATAATCTTCCTAGATCTAGAGGAGAAGTTACAATTATTTCCAAGAAAGGTGAGAGTCAAGAAATTTATAAACTGGTGCTTTTTTAAGCTCTAGAACATCATTACAAATGCCTTAGGAGATGATGTTATTTTTTTCCAGCAGTGGAAAAGAAGATTTAAGTAATAGAGTTATAGAATCTAGCAAACTTCTTCCTAAGAAAACCACAATAAAATTGCTGGAGTTCATTATATATCGAATATGCTTCTTTCATTTAAGCTACTCTTTTTTTTAATTCTTCTAATGTTTATTTTGAGAGAGAGACAAAGACAGAGACAGAACATGAGTGGGGGAGGGGCAGAGGGAGCGGGAGACACAGAATCTGAAGCTGGCTCTGAACTGTCAGCACAGAGCCCGATGTGAGGCCCTAACTCAACAAACTGTGAGATCGTGACCTGAGCTGAAGTCGGATGCTTAACCGACTAATCCACCCAGGCGCCCCTCATTAGGCATTACCTGTGCCTAAGGGCCTTCACTTGCTCGTGTAACTAATCAAGTAAGTGTGCAAAGAAAGATGTTATTGGATTCACAATTTCATTTGAAATAAAAATGTGACTTATTTCCCCATATTTATCTATATATGAAATTAAAATATAGACTTTCTTTGACAACAAATCCTTTTGGTCTTTAAAATATTTGAAACCTAACTCCAACGCAATGAATAATGAATTGATTTTATTAAATTGTTTACTGTGTAACAATTCTTTGATCTATACATCTTATTACTGAATATTTCCAGTATTTGAGTCAAACCATTTGAGTGAAATAGTATAAGCTCAAAACAGGCGATTGCTGGTGTAGGGTTCATGCAAAACCAATGTCCTGAGTAGGAAAACATCATGCATACAACAAGTTGATGTCAGTTGGAAACAAGATGATGAGAAGCCATGGTAGAAACTAGATTGAAATACCTTTACTCAGAATTTTCAATCCAAGGGTCTCTGTCTCCAAGAAAAGTCTTCGGAGGCCAATTAAGTTTATGTAAGAACAAGGAAGCTGCCTCCAGGGAAGTTTAATGCCTATACTGAAAGAGCCAAATAAATGTTAAGTGTTAAGTGCCTGGTATGTGATACAAAAAACCACTAAATATAATCCCTGTCTCCAAGAAAGAGTTTATCGTGGTAATTAAAAAACGGCACTTCGGTATGTGCAGACACTATGGATTTTAGTCCCAGCTCCGCCACTTGGTAATTGTCCAACTTTGAGCAAGTATCTCAGTCTAATGCTGAGCCTCCTTTTGCTCATGTTGAGTAAATTGAGGTAATAGTAAAAATACCTGCCTAGTTCTAAGGATTAAATGATAAAATACATGCGAATTGCCCAGTACAATTACTGGTGCACGTTAAATGTTCAGTTTATATTAGCTACAAAAATAAGCATCCTTATTACTGCAGTCTTGTTTGAGAAACAAGATTTATACTCAGGACAAGTCAAATACCAATTCAAGATCATAATAAATTATTAGTTATCACACTGTATGCCGAGAATACTAGAGGAAATAAGCCTTCTCTGATCACACTATATAAATAATGTACATGTGCATATTCCCTCCACAAGCTGTTGGTTGCCTTCCTTGTCCTATGCATAATCTTTAGTCTTTTTTACTAGCTTCTTACCTTACAACATTGTAAGTTCTTTTAATACAGGGGCCATGTTTCTCTTATTAATTTCTTGCACCCCTCCAATGCCCTGATACAGAGTAGACACTCAATAAATATTTATTGAATGTTCAAATTAGAGAGGGGGGAGATTATCATTGGCTAGCATTATAGCAAAGCAACATTGTGGAAAAGATGAGACTTGAAAGGGATTTTGAAAAAGGAATTAGATTGGTTGGACAGAAAGAGGCAAAAAGTATTTGGGGTTGGGGTTGAAGGAAGAATGATATGTTAATAGGCATGAAAGAGCTAAAACACAACAGATACACGCAATGAATAAGAATGGAGTCATTTAATTTTAGGGGAGAAGGCAATTGAAATAACCTTTTCACCCCTCTTCATTTTACACATGAGAAAAACAAGACCCAAATAGTGACAGAATCAGGATTAGAATCCATGCTTGTAATACACCATGTAACTACAGTATAACAGAGGAGACTAGAACCCATGACTTCAGGCTGTCAGTTCCAGGAGGGAGGAATTATATAGAGAGGTAACCACAAGAAAGATTCTACTTAGGAAAAAATGGTGATATCCAAGCCCAAAGTGATAAGGGAAACAAAAGCAGAAGAGTCATATATTATATTTTATTATGTTCTTTTAGATTGGATATGAATATTTATAGTTACAGTCAACACAGGGCACATGGAGAACCAGTGAAGGTAGGTGTACCATTCTGGTGTACTGTAACAGTCTATTATATCACACTTGAACCATACATCACTGTTGCAAAATGTACTTTATTTTCAGATACCCTTTATGAAAAAGCAAACAGATTCCATAGAAGCTGGGGATAATCAAAAAACTTTTGATAATCTCAAAAACTTATTTGGGATACTTTTGAAAATGAAGGCTCTGTGTATACTATGTGGTATTGGGTACCCTTATGACAAATCATACACGGAAGAACCATAGACAAATCAACCTTTCAGAAGTGGGCTGACGGTTTCTGACAGCAGCATAAAGCTGTCTTTCAGAGCTAGTAATTCAGTCCGGCCCATCTGAATCATTTCCTCTATAAATTGTCTTTAGTGGGCTACAAGAAAAAGCATCAGTGAACTAATAATTATCCCTTCTTTGTCATCAGAGTGGCCTAGGTTAGGAAAATGCCACCTTGAAATTAATTTCATAATTTTTTATCTACCTGAGATCATTGTTATTAAAGTATAGCATATTTGCATGTGATATGGTTTTTTATATGTATGGATACAGAAAATCAGGATGATAATAAAGATAAATCTGTACCTCGGAATTAGTTTAGACTCTCTGATTTATCAAATCAAATATTTTGACCAAATTAACCATGTTATTCATGTAAAATAGACCAGTCGATACAGTTTAAGTCTTTTTATTATCTTTCTTTCCCTTCTCTTGAGTAAAAAATTATATTACATAATGAATTAAATCATAAAGCTGCATATTAAAAATTGCTCCATACTACAAGTTTGTATTAATGATGCAGCTGATGAAAATAAGTATCAATAACCTAAGGATGCATGGTGCTAGGGACAAAGGTGGCATTTTACATTTTTATTAACACTTGTAATTTTCTCCTGCTTGATTTCTCTTAGGCCAAGCCCAATTTCTTCTAAACCATGGGTCAGTGAGCTCATGCTGATTCTCATATGAATGATGGGCTTGATTTTGCAAAGATATCACCAACTACCAGTACCCAAGTCTAGCTACCATCATTATAAACAACCTAGACTAAAACAGTATAAATTTGAATGCATTATTTTCTTTCATTTCACTAACTATGGCAAGCCTGGACACCATCAGAATTGTGTATATTTGTGAAGCGTTTTTAAGTGTTCTTAATATGATAGTAACAAAATAGCACAAAACAAGCAAGATATTATCCTGTTATATGTATTTGTTATCTTTCGTTATTAGACATCACCGGAAGAAAAAGAATACACTTTAAACGATTTTAGTAAGGTAAAGTTTTGCATTAAATTATCTCTTATAGCCAAATGTAAGTTAAAAACAACAGGGTTTCACCAGAATATGATGCATATCTGCTTTAATAGCTTTTCTATATCCTCCCAAATGAAAACAATATTATATTAATAAATCATAAGAGGCTTTTATTAGCTTGATAAGTGTATTTAAAATACAAGTTAGAAAGGGATTTGTTTAAACACTTTAAATAAGTCCTTATCATACTATTCTAGTGATGTCAAATACAATTTTCATTTTTAAAAGATTTTAGTTAGAAATTTAATCTTTGAAAATATTAATAACAGCTTACAGCAGGTAAGCTATAAAATAACACTGGATGCTGTCTATTTAGTTTCTGGTTGAAAAAGCACAGCAGTACTTTAGTTCATTACCTTTGAAAAAAACAGTAACAAGATAATACAGCTGCCTCTGATTAAGATGTAAATTCTTTCTAATTAGAATGTAAATTCTTACATTTAAATGAAGACATCAATTGTCAGGATGCCATATGATATCTTATTCCACCTTGCCTGAATGAAGCCCTCACTGCTCATCTATGGCACTAAAATAGTTTTGCAATCCCTTTGTTCTCTGATTCTTGTAATATTCTCTCTTCATGTTCCCTTTTCACATTGCTTTTGTTTGTTTTCCCCCTTGCATCTGATATTGTTGTGCCTTGGGATTTTGCAGAAATTTGGAATGAAAATTGAGTTCAGTCAGTGCCAGTATTTGCTTGTGCCTCAATTACTTCTGCTGAATTTTCCTCAATGCAAATCAGGCAGGTTGCATAAAGTGGTGCATGTATTTGAAATAATTAATTTTCCGTAAAATGATGGATCAAGTCCAATCAACCTTCATGAAATCTAAATAATAGAATAGAGAATTAGAAATTAATTAACATTTTGTGTTGTTAATACTTTATAGTATAAACTAGCAATAGTAAGTTTTACTGTACGTTCTAACTTTCTCTTTATTAAATGTTGATGAAAACCTTCTGCCTCAATCACTTCTTTCCCGAAATATTTTTAACAAAGAATCCTATGTCAATAACACTGAAGCAGAGTTTTCAAAGATTATATAAACAATTAACCAGGTAGTTGAATTATTTGTACTTCTCATTACTGAATAATAGTGAAGTTTATCTTGAGTGATGCATACCAGTTTATAGATATCTGCTGTTATATTGGTCAAGGCCATGAGCCTCTGGACATAGTATCATACCTTTCTTTTACATCACATTTCTTCAACCAAAAGAGGTATAGCTTTAGAGGCAAACCAACAAAACCAACCTTATAGTGCTAGGGAAGGAAAAACGTAAAAATTGAAAGGATGCATTAGTCATACAAGAGTATCTCCCTGGGTTGGTTGGTTGTTTGTTTTTTTTTAACTTTTTATTATAGAAAGCTTCAAACAAATACAAAGTAGAGACAAACATAATAAATCCTATGTACCCATCAACCTTCATCAATCATCAAGGGGCTAACAGGGAAATAAAACGTACGAACCTGAGGTAATAATGAATAACACTCAAATAATACAGAATATTGCACAATAGGAGCAAAAATGCAGTTAGAGAACGTTAGTTCTATGGATGCTTAGAGAAGATTAGTTTTTGTTGAATGAGCAGAGAAGAGAAAGAAGAACATTCCAGGCAGAGTGCAGATACCATAAGAAGAGATTTAGGAATGAGCAAAGTCTGTGATAGTATAGAAGAGACTGGTATGATTTGAGCAGAAATTTCATGTTTGTAAAAGTAGTTAATTTTGGTAAAGAGAAGGGATTTGAGAGACAGGCAGTACATTTTAGTACAAATTAGCCAAAGATGTAATTTACTCTTTGGAGTGATAGTATCAAAAATATATTCTCTTTGGGGCACCTGCGTGGCTCAGTCAGTTAAGCGTCCGACTCTTGACTTCAGCTCAGGTCATGATGTCACAGTTTGTGAGATCCCAGCCCCAGGTCAGACTCTGGGCTGACAGCAGGGTGCCTGCTTGGGATTCTCTCTCTTCCTCTCTTTCCGCCCCTCCCCCACATGCTTGCATGCTCTCTCGCTCTCTCTCAAAATAAATAAACATTTAAAAAATTATTTTAAAAAACCTTCTCTTTGCCTAAACAAAAATCTCTCTTATTGCGGTTAAATCCTTCACTTATTTTTATCTTATTGTGTTCCTAAGTAGAAAGGTGTTTCTAGTGACTAATGAATGAATTGCAAAGAAAAAAATTTTCGTCTCTAATTCAACTAATTAAAACTAAGTTTTATTAATGAATCTGTAGTGATAAATATTACTATATTACATTTTACTTGACTTGTATAGCCAGTATCAAGTACCCAAGTAATCAAGAGAAAAATCATTGTTACTATTCATATAGTCCCTTGAAAGCTGTTTAAAACCACAACATATAGGGGTGCCTGGTTGACCTAGTCAGTAAAGCATGTGACTCTTGGTCTTGTGATCGTGACTAGAGCTTATTTTTTTTTAAATGACATACTTGATTTTTCACAATTCCAAATTTGTGGTATTATTTACATACAGTATTAGTTTCTCATTGCTACTGTAACAAATTACCACAAACTTAGCAGCTTAAAAAATACAAATTTATTTTCTTCAGTTCCAGAGGACAGAAATCCAAGATGAGTCTTATAGGGCTAAAATCAAGGGGTCAGCAAAGCTGAGTTCCTTCTGGAGGCTTTAGGGGAGAATTTCCTTGCCTTTTCCAGATTCTAGAGGCTACCTGTATTTCTTGGCTCATGACCCCATTCCTCCGTCCCCAAAGCTAGCGATGTTAGGCTGAATCCTTCTTATACTGCTGTCTCTGCTTCTCTCTGCTACCTCTCTCTTTCACTTATAGGGACCCTTGTGATTACATTGAGCCCACTGAAATAAACATAGCCTCTCTATCTTAGGATCAACTGATTACCAACCTTAATTCTATCCGTAACCTTAATTCTCCTTTAGTATGTAAAATAACATCTGACAGGTTCCAGAAATTAGGATGTGGACAACTTCGAGGGACCATTATTCTGCCGTTCTTACATTTCTTTCATATTTGCTCACAGTAACCAGTTTGATAGACCATAGAGACAGAACTACTTCATTAGCTCAGAAAGGAAGTCTTTTTCTGATTTAAAATAAACTAATATTAGGGCTCCTGGTGGCTCAGTCAATTAAGTTTCCAACCTTTGATTTCAGCAAAGGTCATAGTCTCATGGTTTGTAAGATTGAGCCCTATGTTGGGCTTCACGCTGACGACAGGAAGCCTCCTTGGGATTCTCTCTCCCTCTCTCTCCGCCCCTACCCTGCTCACTCTCTCTGTCTCTCAAATAAATAAACTTTAAAAATAATAATAATAAAATAAAATAATATTTATCATTTTAGCTGGTTTTGAGAAAAAGAAAAAAGAGCAATTAGAGTATTTTAAATCACAATTGCAAGATGAAAGATTAGCATTTTTACAAAATTACATACTAAAATCAATCATTGTAGACATGACCAAAAACCTGTTTCAAAGAAGGGAGTAAGAGGGCGCCTGGGTGTTTCAGTCAGTTAAGCATCCAGCTCTTGATTTTGGCTCAGGTCATGATCTCATGGTACATGAGTTTGAGCCCCACATCAGGCTCTGCGCTGACAGCATGGAGCCTGCTTAGAATTCTCTAACTCCCCTTCTTTCTGCCCCTCCTCCACTTGTGCTCTATCTCTGTCTCTCTCTCTCTCAAAATAAATAAGTAAAACAAAACCAAAAGGAATAAGAAACTAGTTCTTTTTTTTTTTTTTGAGTACTTACTATGTGGCAGACACGAGTATGTGTCTTACAGATGTTCCTGCCTTTTAATCTTTAAACACTCCTATAATTAAGTGTATTTTCCTCCTTTTAATGATAAGCAAACTGAAGCTGGATTACTTTAGGTATTCCCGAAAGACACAGGTAATGAAAGATCCCAAAGTTTTCATACTACACAGGGCTAAATTCTGTGAAATGTGAATTGTATCTATTAGTCAAGAAATGTTTTTTCAAAGGACCAAGACATTCAAAGTATTATGGAATCAACGAGCAAGTATGAGACACAGTCCCTGCCTTTACGGCATTTATAACCCAGTTACAACCCAGTTGTAGAAATAAAACAAAACATCGTGCTTTAAATAAAGATTAAGAGAGACGTGGTTTAGAATCCTTATTCTTTTACTGCTTAATCTTTTACTATATGTGAGCCTGGGTTTCCTTTCTGTCTCAAGGTTGTTACAGAGATTAAGTATACGTGAAATCACTTAGCCCAGGTTCTGGCATATAGCAAGTACTCAGTAAATAGTAGCTGCAATTATTGTAATAAAATTCTATCAGTACAAGGGCTGAGTTAATGATTATCCAGTCAAGGGACATAGGAGTTCAGTGGAAGAAAAGCTAATTATAAGATGAGTGATTTCATGTTCAACTTGCAGGTATATATACAAGGATTTCTTGTATTTATGAATGTCAGGAGTACTGGCACAGTGTAGTGGTAAAGTGCTGTAGCTCTGGAAATGAATACCTCGTTTCAAATTCCATCTCTTTATTAATTGCCTGTGCTTTGGGTTCCTCATTTGTAGAATAGGGCTCAATGTAGTACCTACCTCATGGGGCTAAATGAGAGGATAAAATGAGTATGCAAAGTGCTTAGAAGAGTATCTGGCACATAGTAAGTGCCACATAAGTTATTGTTAGTATCGAGGATACACCTCATATAGCCCTTCCTCAGTGATCCATTGTGGTTGACAGTGACAGTAAAGAATACATGTAGTCTCAGTTTCCCATAGCCATCTAAGTGATTTGCACAGCTGGTAGGATGGACGTTGTATAAGGATACAACATGTACCTACAGTGTTCTTAGCAGTATGCTTCAGGTAATACAAAATGTCAAACACTCTTAATTTCTAGAAACTTCCCTGGCTGACGAGGAGACAAAACTGATGGTGGATGAAATAGAGATGAATTAAATTCTAACGTGAGGGTGAACTGCCTTCTAAATGTACTAGGAATTCAGAGAATGGAGAAGTCATTATGGATCATACCACCTTACTAGAGAAAGTAGAACTTGAACTAGGCCTGGAATAATGGGCGGGATTTTACTGAATGGTAAGAAGATAATAGACAATTCTGAACATAAAAAACTGCCCCCAGCCTAGACTATCATGCATTTTTTGTTCTAACTTTTCTCCCCAACTTGTTAAATAAGCAGCAGCAAAGAAAGGAAATAGGAAATGAGGAGGCCACAAATGCCATAACCCCATGGAATCATAAATAAGTGTGTTTTGTATTGAAGGAATTTAAGAACTAGGAATTCATGGACAGAATTTAGGTGCTCCAGAAACTTGGGTGGAAGAGAATTTCTTCTTTATATTCCTAACCTCCCACTAAAATTTAGTGTTTTCTTAATTATGAATATAGGCAATAAACCACAATTAGCATTAGCACAGATTTTTTTTTGGGTGTAAGATTGTAACTATACATGTGTCTTGAAATATCATTTATATTCATTTCCTTTGCTATATATATTAAGCCTTCTGCTATTCTTACTATTTAATAGTTAATTTAAAAAGCAAAGGTATTACTATATCAAAGATGAATTTATTATTAGATAACATTTCAGTGCAATTTGATTCCTTTGTAATCTGGTGTATTTTATGTATTTTATTTTATACATTTAAAAGCATTATTGGGGCTCCTGGGTGGCTCAGTCGGTTGGATGGCCAACTTCAGCTCAGGTTATGATCTCACTGTCTGTGAGTTCAAGCCCCGCGTCGGGCTCTGTGCTGATGGCTCAGAGCCTGGAGCCTGCTTTGGATTCTGTGTCTGCCTCTTTCTCTGCCCTTCCCCTGCTCATGCTGTGTCTCTCGGTCTCTCAAAAATAAATAAACGTTAAAAAATTAAAAAATTAAAATTAAAAAAATAAAAACATTATTCTGGGGGCGCCTGGATGGCTCAGTCTGTTAAGCGTCTGACTCTTGGTTTCAGTTCAGACCATTCATGTGTTCAAGCCCCACATCAAGCTCTGTGCTGACAGCCTGGGGCCTGCTCTGTGTTGTCTCTCTCCCTCTCTCTCTGCCCCTCCGCCACTCACACACACACACACTCTCTCTCTGTCTCTGTCTCTCTCTCTCTCTCTCAAAATAAATAAATGAACTTTAAAAATAAAAAATAAAAGCATTATTTTGAAAAGGAGTTTATGGACCTGGGAATCTATCGGATTTTTAGGTAACCACGTCCATAGTGGACTCATACTGAGCTGACAGTCAACTAAAATCCCTTTTTTGAACATATTACTTTATGCTGTATTTATTCCCTAATATAGGCAATTAATATTACTATCCAGTCAATGGCTGCAAATGATTTGCAAATGTCATGCAATAGAATGCATGGAACAGCGTTTTATATTTACCTACCTAAATATTAAACACCTGAAGTGATAACTTATAAGATATTTTCTATATGCAGATAGAGCTGCTTAACAATAATTATATGTTTCTTTTATTCCAAATGTAATAGACATATAACATTATGTTAGTTTAAGGTGTACATGATTTGATATATGTATATATTGGAAAATGATTACCACAATAAGTTTAGTTAACATTTATTACCTCACAGTTACAAAATTATTTTTTCTTGTGATGAGAACATTTAAGGTTTACTCTCTTAGCAACTTTCAAATATAAAATACAGTACTATTAGCCATAGCGGTCATGCTGTCCATTACATCCCCAGTATTTATTTATCTTATAACTAGAAGTCTGTACCTTTTGACTACCTTCCCCCATTTTCCCCACCACTGTCCCCCCTCTGGCAATCTGTTCTCTGTTTCTATGAGTTCAGTTTTTTTTAGATTCCACATATAAGTGAAATCAAACAGTATTTGCCTTTCTGTGTGTGACTTATTTCATTAGCATAATGCCTCTAAGGTCCATCCACATTGTCAGAGATGGCAGGATTTCTTTCTTTCTTATGGCTGAATACTACTCCATAGTATGTATGTTTATGTGTACACATATATATGTGTATATAAATGTGTGTATATAAGTGTATACATATACACACACATTTATATGCACATGTCACATTTTCTTTATCCATTCATCTGTCAGTGAACACAGGTTGTGTCCATGTCTTGGCTATTGTAAATTATGTTGCAATCCTACATGAGAGTGCAGATATCTTTTCAAGATAGTGATTTTGTTTCCTTTGGATATATACCCAGAAATGAAATTCCTAGATCATATGGTAGTTCTTTTTTTTTTTTTTTTTTTGGAGGGAAAGTGAACCATCTCTTTTATTTATTTGTTTGTTTGTTTATAGTTTTTTTCTTTTAAGTTTTTATTTAAATTCTTGGTAGTTCTATTTTTAATTTTTTGAGGGACATCCATACTGTTCTTCATAGTGGCTGCACCAGTTTACATTCCCACCAACAGTGCACAAGGGTTGCCTTTTCTCAACATCCCCATTTACACTTGTTATCTCTTGTCTTTTTGATGATAGCCATTCTATGCTATTAGATCTGAAGTGATACCTCACTGTGGTTTTGACTTGCAGTTCTCTTATTTTCAGTAGTGTTGAGCAACTTTTTGTGTACATGTTGGCCATTTATATGTCTTCTTTGGAAAAATGTCTGTTCAGTTCCTCTGCTCATTTTTTAATCAGATTGTTTGGGGGTTTTGCTATTGATTTTTATCCTTCATCTCGTTAGTGTGATATATCACATTGATTTATTGGCAGATGTTGCACCATCCTTGCATCCCTGTAATAAATCACACTGGATCACGGTATATGATCCTTTTGATATATTTTCTATACGCAAATAAATCTGCCAAGCAAAAGTTATATTTTTCTTCTAAAAACAGGAGTGCTTTTCGATTTGCTTTGTAGGGTGGGAAATAGAGAATGACTGTTTTGGTTATCATTGCTGTGTAAACAAATCACCACAAAACTTTCTGAGTAAAACAATCTTTTTATTACATCTAAATCTTCTGTGGATCAGAAATTTGAGCAGGACACAGCAAGTATGCTCCTTGAATGTACTGTTCCATGATAGGTAGGTCCTCAGCTGGAAAGATTTGGTGACTGAAGGTAGGAATCAACTAGTTAAGTATCTTCCCTCAATGTCTAGTGGTGCATGCCAGCCACCAGCTGGGACCTCAGGTGAGGCTGTTCTCCAGAGCATCCCTACGTAGCCTTTAGCGCACATGACCTGGGCTTCCTCACAGCATGGAGAACTCACCTTACTTGGCAGTTGAACTCCTAAGATGGCTGCTCAGGCTTCTAAAAGTGAGTGTCCTAGAAAACAAGGTTGAAGCTGCCTGACCTTTTATGATCCATTATAAAGCATCACATCTGTCATGTTTTCTTGATTGCAACAGTCACCTAGATTAAAGGGGAGAATTAAACCTGCCATTTGATCACACTTTACAAGACCGTTTTGTACAAGAGCATGTGGAATGGGTGATGCTGTGCAGTTATCTTTGGAAAATATAATATTCACCTGTCAACAGGTGCAAAACTGTGGTCGTATTTGAACCTCTGGTCAGCGGTGTCACGGTTTTGGTGAAATCATAGGTGAAACATCATTTATGTAAATGGCTCAGATTTGAAGTTGAGGGTTATAATTATGTTGTCTATCATTCTAGGAATGAAATTTCTCATTTTATTAGGGTTAGAGGGGAAGGTCTTTTCCAAATCTGAAAATTTGATTTTTCCAAAACTTGTCGCTCTGTATGTTTTTGAACAGAAGATCTGAAAGCCACAAGTATTATTTGGCATGTAATAATGAGAGAAGGAAAAAAACGTTCGATGTTTTCTCCACTAAAAGTTTTGTTATATCAAGGAAACACAAGGGTAAACTGCGTAGTATATGAATTATACTGCAATAAACCTATTTTTTAAAAGAACCACAAAGATAAATTTTAGCCAATGATATACATGCCAAACTCACTAGAGGTAAAGTCTACTAATGTCTATAAGCTACTTAGAAATTCACCAAAAATAAAATAGTTGGGTGACTGGATAGATGTTTACAGAGGTAATAATAGAAAAAAGTTATTTGTACAGTTTGGGTGGTGGTCATATGAATGTTATCTTAAAAAATTTTTCACAATTAAATATTGGAAAAAACCAGGAGACAACACTACACAATCACTAGAATGGCCTAAATTTTTTTTGTATTTTTCAAGTATCCATTCAAAGTTCTGACATAGTTTTGATATACTAATTACTACATCACCTATTTAATTGGACAAGTACTTAGTAATAAAGAAAGCAGAAGGGAAGAGTTAGGCATAAAACCTCACCACAGTTCTGGGACTGTCAAATCAGAAACATTCAAGACAAGTAATTATAATTAATTTTTGCCACTAGAAAAGTGAAAACTCTGCACCTAATGTGTAAACAGAGTGTGATCTCCATCTCAAATGTTGTTTGCCCTGTTAAAATCTTACACCTCTTTTTTCTCTCTAGGCAATTACTTTTAATTTTTTTCCTTTCCTTTGACCTCAGCAATATGTTCCCTGTTTACATTATTCATGGAATCACGAAGGGTCACTATTGTCTGCCCAATACCAAAATAGTCTGGCACTTTTTCAAATTGGTTTGCTTGAATTGTACTGAAGTGGTAACCCGCTGATGCAGGCATACACTCCAGCACTCTTGTGCTCTAGTCAGGCCAAAAAAAAAAGAAAAGATAAAAGGAATGAAAGTGTCTTTCAGTTGCTAAGCAAAGGAGCAACTGGTAAGGAATAATAAAACTTTAGAATTTTTTAAGTCCTGTGGTAAAATTTGTACACAATGAAACAGTTAATACCTTAACTGAGAATAGTACTAACTAATCAATTGAGGTCACTCAACAGAACAACTAAACATTGAAATTGCCCTTTTTAAGTGTCCATCAATGGCTGGTCCTAACTCTGACATGCTAGATAGAACCCTCGCACTTAGGAAACATAAGCACCATAAGTAGGAAGAAAAGTTGGAGAGGACACCAGGGCATGAGCAGATTCGCACTGCAAGATAAAGCAAAAAGAAGATAAGTGCCAAGGACCAGATGGAATGCAGTCATGTTCCCCTGGCTCTCTTGCCCAACCTGAGAAGCCAGGCCAGGGGAGTTTATGATCGTGGTACAGGAATAGGGGGGCTATTGCTAATGCATAAGCTGCCCCATCCGTCAACATCGCTATTCAATGTGCTTGATAACTCCCTATTTTGTATTTACTTTTGGATTCTTATCTGAAACGTGGCAGCTTTGGGAGCTGACTCATATTTTGTTCTGCTTGACTTTCACTTCCAAGTACATATTCAGGCTTCGTTTGCCCAGTTTTGTTGTTTGTGTGGTTGAATGCTATCCCTGGAAGGATGTACTTTTGAGCTAGTGTGAAGTCAATGACTTCCCTTCAGCATTCATGAGGAAGTTCTGAAGTTTCTGTTTCAAGGCTTTGACATGTCAGCATGTGTAAATCTACTCTGATGCCAAGATGCCTTATGCCAGTAGGTTCCTTTTGATCTTGGTATGCAAAATTTTCCTTGTGGCTATTAACCTGTTGCCATTAAAAGAAACAGAAAATTATACGATTATGGTCTATAACATAGGATATAGCAAATATAATTAGTACGGTACCACAACACTGCTTTTGGTTTATTAGAAAATTTAACTATTTTGGCGTTTTTTTAAAAAAAAAATCTGTTTTCTAAAACTGTATTCAACTCCTGATTTTCCATTCAACCCATGATGATGCTTCCCGACTGCTCAGCTGGAATCTGGATTTGCCTTCTTTCATTCAGCATACTTTTGAACCAGTGGCAAGTCTTGTTGTGGGGAATATTTGGGGTAGCAAATTCTAATTTGGCAGCACCCTGGGGACATTAATCAATCAGAAAATATAAATGAGCAAATCATTTCTCAGATGAAATGCTTCGATTGAGAACAATATTGAAATGAAAACACCAAAATGTTGACTGAACTAAAAACATCTTTATAGTTCATTGGACCCATGGTATTATTGATTTTATTTTTATTGATTTTATCAGGCTTGATCTTTCAGCCTTTATGATTTAAATAATTGGCGATCACTTATTAGCTGTTCTAAGGCTGAGTTCACCTTTACTCCCTGCTCCCTGACTGATAGCATAACCCTCTCCATTGCCTTCCTCATTTCCATTATATCCCCATCTCAACCTGCTTCACAAGCCCATTATCAGAAGCTTTCATAATAGGTTGTTGCCTCATAGTATATTATTGGGTGAATATTATAGTTTAACTATAGTTGATATCATCAGCATATAAACATACCCAGTATTTCATATATTTAAGTAACTGAAATGTTCATCAGATAAAAAGCACACTTATCCAGGTTGGCCACTGGAAGTCAGAGAAGACCTCCCACAGAAAACTTTTAAAACAGTGTTTGTTTTTGTTGTCTGTTTTCAGTGTTCATTCTTTTGTCCAGAAAGCTAATCATTAAGATTTAAAAATTCAGGAAGGAGGCGATACTTGATTTCTACTACACAGATTGGGAAGAATAGTAATCTTGAAAATGTTGAGCTAGATGAGTTCTTTTAATTAGAGCCATTCACTTTAAAATTTATATATGATGTTTGTAATTATCATTGTGTATATTCCCATAGTTTAATAACATCATCTGTGACTTCTCAGCGATAATGACTAGTAAAAGTTCCTGTTCTAAAAGCTTCATGTGGAGGGGCATCTGGGTGGCTCATTCAATTGAGCAACCAATTCTTAATTTTGCCTCAGGTCATGATCCTGGGATTGCGGGATCAAGCCCTGCATCAGGCTCCATGCTGAGCATGGAGCTTGCTTAAGATTCTCTGCTCTCTCCCCTGTTCACTCTCTCTCATTCTCTCTCACATAAAAATAAATAAATAAAATATATAGGTAGGTAGATAGATAGACAGACAGACAGACAGACAGATAGATAGATAGATAGATAGATAAAAGCTTTCTTAGAAGAAAGTAAGCCTTGCAGGCAGGCCAGACAATATAATTTGTAAGGCCCCATGAAAACAAAAATATAGGCTCCTTTGTTCAAAAAAACTAGAAAAAGTGCTTATTAAATTACTAAAATATGGGGTGCTTGGGTGGCTCAGTTGGCTAAGCATCTGACTTGATCTTAACTCAGGTCACGATCTGAGCTGACAATGCAGAGCCTGCTTGGAATTCTCTCTCTCCCTGTCACTCTCTGTCCCTCCTCTGCTTTATATGCTCTCTTTCTCTCAAAATAAATAAACAAATAAACTGTTTTAAAAAGTACTAAAATAAGAAGCTTTTTCCTTTCTTCTATGGTCTCTGTCCCAACCTACAGTAGTGTTTCTATTTGCTAGTTTAGGTCATGCTCTTTCAGGCACCTGGATACTCTTAGATGCCCTGGGGTCTCTCCCTATGACTTGAAGGAGGAAAGGGGGCACAAGTAGCCCATCAGATGTCCTGTTCCCCTCCTGCCAGCCACCAGGCTATGCCTTGGCCAAAGGTGGGAAAGTTAAGCAAATCTTCTCCCTTTCCTACAGCCTCACTGCCCCAACCCACATTGGGTGGGTATTGCATCCTCCACATTGAACATGACAGTTTCCACATTGCAACCTCTACAATGGATCATAGGTGACAAGAAGCTTGCCCTTGCCCAGGGCCCACCAAGCACTCTGTGATACTGCCCACCCTAGGCAAGACAGCTGGCTCCATGTTCCACTTCAAGATGTGGGTGCATGCCAACCCTGACCCTTCCCACACCAACCCGGGCCCTGAACAGGGGCAGAGAACAACAACATGCACTAGAAAGGGAGGGCAGGGAATGGGAGAGTGATGGGGGCTAAAGCCCCAGGAGATGGCAGAGCAGGCAGTAGAAAACCCATCCTGGAAGACCAGGAGGAGGGAACTCTGCATACAGAGGCCAAGTCCCCTCCTCTCCATACATGCCCCACTGTCCCATCAGACTCCATCTATAGAATGCACATCTACAGATACAAGTATTAAGAATTTCAGCCCTACTTGTTCGCTCTCAAAATAAATAAATAAATTTTTAAAAAAATTTCAAGGGGCGCCTGGGTGGCTCAGTCGGTTGGGCGGCTGACTTCGGCTCAGGTCATGATCTCACGGTCTGTGAGTTCGAGCCCCGCATCGGGCTCTGTGCTGACTGGCTCAGAGCCTGGAGCCTGCTTCAGATTCTGTATCTCCTCCTCTCTCGGCCCTTCCCTTGCTCATGCTCTGTCTCTATGTCTCTCAAAAATAAAATAAAAACGTTAAAAAAAAAAAAAAAAAAGAATTTCAAAAACAGCAGTCACAGCACATGAAATCTCAAGTGCTGGACCCTTCTACGTGACACCCATGAAACTGCCTGCAAGATAAACCCAATCTACCCATAAGTAATAAGATAATGGCTAGTATCTGATATGCCAGGCACTGTTCTAAGCACTTTACATGTATTAATTCATCGATCCTCAAAAGATTTTATGAAGTATGTGCCATCGTTATGTACATTTTACAGATGAAGCTACTGGTGGTGTCCAAGGTCACTCCAGTAAAGAGCACATGGAGGATCCACCCCAGGCAGTCTGGCTCCAAAAGATCCTGATTGGAGAACTAAAAGAGGAATGGATAAACGACACAGTCCCTGAAAAAGCAAATCATAATTCTAATCACTGTGCAGTGTCAGAGGCTTTGTCTTTTTTTTAATTTTCTTTTAATTTTATTTAGAGAGAGAGAGAGCATGAGCAAGGTAGGGACAGAGAGAGAATCTCAAGCAAGTTCTGCACTGGTAATGCAGAGCCCAACAAGGGGCTCAATCCCATGAACTTCAAGATCATGACCTGAGCTGAAATCAAGAGTCAGATGCTTAACCAACCGAGCCACCCAGGTACCCCTGGAGTCTTTGTCTTAAAGCAGATTTCTAGAAAATAAGACACTGATTGATTGTAGATACCTTGGGTACTTATTTGTAATAGGTGATTGCCTTGATCTAGTCAGAGCATCAAAAGGAACTAGCAAATATATAGACTTCTCTATGAAGTAGTGTCAAAGGACTGGAGAGATTAAATGAAGAGCAGAGGGAATTTGTGGATACTCCTAGAATTGCAGCCTTCTGCAGATGTCTCCTCTAGCCTTCATTCTGCATTGCCCTGTCCAGGGTTATGCAGCTAATTAATGATAGAGCTAGGCCTCAGACTTCTATGTCCCAGACAAGGAAGCGGAACGGAAGTTTCCAGGCACCTCTGTTATATTCTTGGTATGTGCTTAGACCTCTCCTTGAGAAAGCTGGACTAGGGAGAAATAGTGTGGGGCAGGGAATAAGGGGGTGTCAATCAATATCTACTATAATGCTGACTTTATTTCCTCTTTATCTCCCTTATTAAAGGCGATTTCACATTTCTTTGGGTAAAGTACTAATGTTGACTGCAACCACTTCATTGTAATCATAATTGCTACTACAGTCACTATTTTAATTAAAATGCCTATTATAAAATCTTGACTAATTTAATGGAGGAATTCCTGGGTCAACTTGTCTAACCCATCCCTCCACAATAGGGGAATTCAAAGATGATATGCAGTGTAACTTCTTGACACCCGTGCTTTAAAACTGCCAACAAGATAGATTCTAATAATTCTCATTAACATTATTTGTGAAGTTTGCAAGTAACAAGGCCAGAGGCCATAATGATAACTTCCTCCACTTTCTTTTTTACTCTGGAGTATAGTGTCCCATCTGTATGAAATAAGAGTCAAGGCCAATCTGTTTATTTAACCAGTTTATTGAGGAAGTTCAACTCAAGAAGTATATACATTAAACAATTGTATGTGTTCTCATGGTGGCTTTCAACTGTCAGATCTTTTCTTTAAGTATATCTTTGTCGTATTTAACAACTTTGGAGTCACATGTTTATTAAAATCCAATATTGTTTAGGGGCGCCTAGGTGGCTCAGTCGGTTAAGCCTCCAACTTCGGCTCAGGTCATGATCTCACTGTTCGTGAGTTCAAGCCCCGTGTCAGGCTCTGTGCTGACAGCTTGGAGCCTGGAGCCAGCTTCAGATTCTGTGTCTCCCTCTCTCTCTGACCCGCCAGTGCTCATACTCTGTCTCTCTCCCTCTCTCTCTAAAAAATAAACATAAAAAATTTTTTTTGTTAAATGCAATATTGTTTAAAACTTTAATCTTAAATGCAGTTTAAAATCTCATCTGCCCTTTTCTCAATGCAGGCTTAAACTGGGGTCTTCACTGTTTGAGGAGTTGAAGGGACTGGAGAATAGAGTCTGGTTATGAATATTCTGACTTTCTCTCCTCTTTCTAAGACCCAGATCCTACAACTTGTAGGGTCAGGGAGAATGGAGTGGTAATAGAGTATGTATTTCTTTACACAGCCGGCCACCCTTATAGTCCCCTGTTGATTGTGACTGCTTCTCTGACTACCTCTGAGGCAGGCATCCAAGTGCCGGTCTTCCCAAGGGCTAGATATGTGAGCGTTTCAGAGGGCCCTGTAGGGTTGTCCGCACTCTATTGTGTTCTGACGTCACCCGCTCTCCTGCCCGCAGTGGTGTGCCTCAGCAGCCTCTTACTGACAGATTCCCCTTGCCCAGCAGGTCATCATCTTGGGTACAGACCCAGCAAGCTGACTGAAGCGTATCTGCCACAGGTCCCACGGGACTTCCCTACGTCCTCACCAATCCCATCCATGGAAATGCACACTCTTCCTCCAACGCCCTTCTCTCTGCCCCGCCAGTCCTCTCTAGGTCTCTCCTCCTCGCTCAGGTAGGCGCAGGGACAGATGAGCACATTCTCTGCCTTAACAGATGTCTAGGGGGGAATTAAATGTCAATATTTTCATTTTACAGCCAGTCTTTGAGTTAGTCTTTTAGAGCTCCACCAGCACCTCTGAACTAGCTTCAGAGTAGAGTCTTCTCTCACTGTAAGCACTGTATTTCCCACAAAGACCAGTGACCCCATAACCCTTAGCCTCTTTTCCTCAAACCTCTTGTGTGGTGGGTGGGGTGACGGCTGTGGTACATTTTGCTCCCATTAGGCTTGGCAGGTGTCTGGGCCCAGATGCTAAAGACTCCACGCCTTACTTAGTCAACGAGGAGTCCATCCTGTCAAGCAACAGTAAAAGTACCACTCACCACGCTTTTACAATTTTGCTGATCGAAGGAGTAAGTTTTAATGCACAGCAAAGTCCTTGAAAAGTCCTTGGCACACAGTAAAAATTAATGTTCATTCCTTTGCCCTTTCAAAAAAGATGGAGATTCTAAGAGAAGGCTTAGCAAAGGAGGATAGGGTATCAAAAAGACTTTGACAAAATGGACAGAATTGGAAAAAAGGTATATTTCAGCCACAGGAACACATGAACAGAGGTTGAGATATGAAAAAGTGGAGAGCAAATTTGGAGAAAGTGATTAAACTTTGTGGTAGCAGAAAAACAGGATATTGAATTAGAAAAGCAGGCTGGGGGGTGCCTGGGTGGCTCAGTCAGTTAAGCGTCAGACTTCAGCTCAGGTCATTATCTCACAGTTCATGAGTTTGAGCCCCACGTCGCATTGGTCTCTGTGCTGATGGTTTGGAGCCTGGAGCCTGCTTTGGATTTTGTGGATTCTGTGGCTCCCTCTCTCTTAGCCCCTCCCCTGCTTGTGCGCACAACCTCTCTCTCTCTCACTCTCTCTCTCTCTTTCTCTCTGTCTCAAAAATAAACATTAAAAACATTAAAAAAAGAAAAGCTGGCTGGGAACATCAGATCAGGGGGTTTAATTGAAGATAGGATTGAGGAATCTATTTCAGGGCACAGTGGAAAGGCTTTTCAGCAAAGAAAGTAGCCTGTTGAAAATAGCAAATTTGGAGAAGTTGACTATTAGGTAACATGCAGAATGGAGTGGATAAAAGGAGACGAGTGAGGTAGAATTGTAACAATTTAAAAAGGAAGAAACGAGTTGCAGGAATGCAGTGCAGGGGAGCACATAGAAAAGGAAAATATAGGGGCACCTGGGTGGCTCAGTCAAGCTTCTGACTTCCGCACAGGTCATCATCTCACGGTTCGTGAGTTCAAGTTCCGCATTGGACTCTGTGCTGACAGCTCAGAGTCTGGAGCCTGCTTCAGATTCTGTATCTTTCTCTCTCTCTGCCTGTCCCCTGCTCACACTCTGTCTCTCTCTCTCTCTCTCTCAAAAATAAATAAACGGAAAAGGAAAAGGAAAATCTAAGCAATATTGGAATCATTTGTGATTTTTGATGACTGATCTTATAGGCTAGGATATGCCAGCATGCCCAAAATGCATGCTGCATAACACTGTTCCTATCAGATGCATCAAGTCAGCAAAGCATTCTCTGGTCAAATGAGCTGAGGAAACTCAGCATAATGCTTAGGAATTCAGAGTTAAAGTAACATAGCAATCCTAAAGGAAAAAGAAAGAACACGTAACTTCGTTCAACGTAGCATTTCTCAAAGTTATTTGATTATAGAACTCCCTTTTTTATAACTCCTCTCATACAGATTCAGTGTTCAAAAAAACACTTCAAGAACCACTACACCATGTTATGATGTTATGAACAGGCTAACATGTTGATTTGCACATTAATATTGTAATTTTATTTAGCAAACAAAAACAAAAGTGTAATTTATGATAAACTCAATTTCTGGGTAGAAAATACTTCTTCTTGGACTCTCTAAACTTGAGCTATATCTTTTGAGACTTGACCTTGACTCTTATTCAAAATGAAATATTCTTTTGTAGCGTAAGACCAAGCACAAATTGCTCCAATTTTATAACTTATAGGATTGATTTTTGGGGCCTTAAGAAACATATCCCTCAGTATCTGTATCCTCACAGAGTTCGGAAAGAAAAAGAGCTTTATTTTTAAATTTATTTTATTATTTATTTTGAGGGAAAGAGATTGCACATGTGCGTCAGGGAAGGGCCGAGAGAAAGGGGGGAGAGAGAGAGAAAAAGAGAGAGAGAGGGAGGGAAGGGAAGGGAGGGGGAAGAAGGGGAGGAGAGGGGGAAGAAGGGGAGGGGAGGGGAGGAGAGGAAATACCAAGCTCGCACTGCCAGCTTGGAGCCCAGTCTGGGGCTCAGTCCCATGCACCGGGAGATCATGACCTGAGCTGAAATCGAGTTGGACACTTAACCAACTGAGCCACCCAGGTGCCCCAAGAGCTTTATTTTTAGAGTGCTTTTCCCCTTTAAAGTGAGCACATGTAAAACGAGGGTTTCGTTCAGAGAGTAACAAGATGAAAGCATTCTCATTTATTGTATATTATGTTACACATAGTAAGTGCTAACTAAAACTTTGAAAGTAAGGCAGATATTAATTACACTTTGTACACAGAAATTTGAGTCTTAAAGAAAGCAGTTTATTGGCTTAGGATAACTACTTTATGATAGAACCCGGACTTGAGAGAATCAGGTCACTTGTTCTTTCTAATAAAGCACTCCACCTTAAAGAATAGAAATAAAATGACCACTTTTATTGAATGTCAAAAGGACTTTTCCTTTATTTGTAAATTATTCCAAACTTCTAAGGAAGCCTAGTCACAAAAGCAACTGTGTTCACACTTATTCTTGGACAGAGTTACCTCCCTTCCACCCAATTATTAATGTCATTGAATGTAGTGATTGTGTCTACCTTGTCTTTACACTTTCACTGTATCTACCTAAAGAATATGAAAGACTAGTAAACGCTGACTCTCAGGGCAAGAATTATGCCCAATTGAATAATAAATACGCTGAGGCTCAAGTAGCAAATCACCACGGTCACTGAGAAGGTGGATGCCAGGCAGAGCACACATCTTAAATGTCTTTTAGCACAAACACTGCATAGCACCGAGCATGCGGAATAGTTTCTCCCAAGTACCCAGCTGTTGGATGTCCTCTAGTTTATATACCTCCAGTATATTTCTTCACTTAAACAGGCTCATCTATCTCTAAAATAATGGTGTCCATTACTTTATTTATTTATTTATTTATTTAAGTAAGCAAGCTCTACACCCAATGTGGGGCTTGAACTCATGACCCGAGATCAAGAGTCACACGCTGTACAAACTGAGCCAGCCAGGCACTCAATAGTGCCCATTACTTTAAATCAAGCATGATTATTGCTACGATAAAGCTAACAGACAAAAGCTTATAAAAGAAATAAACTCCGGAGTGCCTGGGTGGCTCAGTTGGTTAAGTAGCCAACTTCAGCTCAGGTCATGGTCTTGCTCTCTGAGAGAGAGGGAGCCATGGTCTGTGAGTTCAAGCCCCACATTGGAGCCTGCTTCAGATTCTGTGTCTCCCTCTCTCTCTGACTCTCCCCTGCTTGTTCTCTGTCTCTCTCTTTCTCTCAAAAATAACAAACATTAAAAAAAATTTTTTTAAAAGAGAAATTTCACTTCCAATAATGGAAAAATGGTGAAATAAGTTTTAAAAGCCATTTGTTTTATATCTTTAATAATGTTCAAATACTAGGTTAATAAAGAGGAAAAAAATGATTTTGTTTTATCGTTTTTCTCATGTTACATTTTTTGATGTCTTTTATAAAATCCATTTCAAATATTTTGCCGTGATGATATATATAGTTACATAATTTTTTACTCTGAAAAGTGGCTTTAATAATAAATAATAATATATAATCTATTAAAAAGACAGATAGTTACCTCAGGGAATGCAAGTAGGGAGTTAGGAGTAGGGAGGGGCACTCTTAGTTTTTGCTTTACGTATATTTTGTGTTATGTTTTATAGGATATTTATTTATTAGAAGTGTATATTACTGTGATGATTATTTTTAAAAATTCAAAAATTGATTTTAAAGAATTTAGACATGTAACTAACTTAGTGGACATTTATTCCTCTGTCAAAAAATTAAGTATTTCGAACATATGGAACTCTACAGAAGCTTCTGTGTATCCATCACCTAGTTGTGGCAAACATGAACATTTTAGGGAAGTAGATTGTTAAAAAAGTAAATACCCCAAACTTGCCCTGTTGACCAAGCAAATGTGGGTTCCTCGGTTTTGCTGTCTGGATCCGTATGGGTACAGAACACGGCATATGCTGTGGTAGCCCGAGTCTCGCACTGCACTACCTTGCTGCGGAAACGGTCGTAACCTCTGGTTGCTGGGCAATGGACAACACGGCAAACCTACCTCCCTTCACTTCTACATTTATTTATCTAGATTAATGATGTAGACCATCATAAACAAACAAGATATTTGGTATATAAATAGGGTGGCTTAATGCATTTCAGGAAATTTTAAGATTTTCCTTAGTGTTCATGTGTACTTTTGGTGCTTTTAACCTCGAAAAGAGATATAGGTTGTTTGGAAACCAAAATTAAAGTTGGATTGAACGAGTACAATATAATTTCCTTTCCTCGTGATAAATAATACCCTGAATCTTAAGGAGGGACTCTGGGTTTTCTATATGAATTGTCTCCTAACAAATAGAAGTTATAGAATTATTCATTTATATTAAAGCACAGAATACTCTTATCAGATAGAGGAAAGAATCCCAAGTGATTCTTGGCTCACGTTGTCTACCAGAATTCAAAGGAAAATCAAATCCAAAAGAATTTTTATTTAACCAGGAAAACAAAAGGTTATAATTACAACTGATTTTAGAATGTGCTTATTTATTTGTAAAGGCTAAGAAAGTGAGAAATGCAACAGGTTTTGAATTTTGTAGAAGGCATGATACCTACTCTCAGTTGTGACGGCTGTAGCTCGCCACGTTAACAGTACAAAACCTCCTCTGTCTCTACACAGATTGTTTCCGCAATTAGTATCTATGTACTAAGTTAGCAATAAAAACATACATGGGTCCATTTCCTTGGGCTCTGAGGTTCTCACAGAAGTGTTGCAAATATAATATGAAATAATAGGTAATTATTTTAGCAGTGAAATGTAAAATGTCACCCATGGGAAAAAATGGCTAATAAAAATAATAATAGATATCAATACTGGCATACTAGAAATTAAATTTCAGATGTCAAAAAAAACATTTTTTGTTATACTCTACACCCCTTTTACTAGGTATCATGGTAATTTATATTAGTGAGAAATATTTATATTTCTGTATGCATAACTGCTTCACTTATGTCATGAATTGAGCCATTTGCTAATAAAATTCAGACACTGGCTACCATTCTTCTACAGCCAGTCAGTTCTCTCAAAGAACCAGTGGGCATAATCAGAACTATCAAATTGGTTATGGGTGTGGGTGTGCGATATAGCCTGAATTCAGCCATGCTGACTGCAGCACTATTCATTTGGCTGAGATTAGTCCATCTTCAGATAGGTTAGTGGCTGTTATTTGGTGAGATTATCTTACTTATAAAGCCAATTTAAGAAAAATCTTGCAGTGGTATCAGCAAGATGGAATAGGAAACCCCAGACTCTCCTTCCTGTCACAGACACACCAACTCATCAATAATACAAGGACCAATTTCTCGATGAGAAATCTGGAAACCCGTTAAGAGACTCCCACATCCCAGGTGAGCTCAAATCCAGTTGCACTGAAGCCAGTAGGAAAACCCACAGCACCTTCTCATCGTAGTCCCTCTGCCTGGTACAGTAGGCATTCTGGAGGATACCCCCACCTCCTGGCTTCTCCATAGAGAGAAAAAGAGAAACCTGGACCCTAAGTCCTATGTTCTGACCCTTTGGGCAGGGAGTGGGGGTGGAGAGGGCATCCTGAGGAACTAGCTTCTGTCTTGCCGGCCTCAGAGCACTAACAGGACCCAGCATACCCTAGATGCCTGATGGCCACAGAGAACAAACAGGAGGTAGTAGGGCGCCTGGGTGGCTCAGTTGGTTAAGCAGCTGACTCTTGGTTTCAGCTCAGGTCATGATCTCACAGTTCATGAGATTGAGCCCCACATGGGCCTCTGTGCTGACAGCTCCAAGCCTGCTTAAGATTCTCTCTCTCCCTCTGTCTCTGGCCCTCCTCCACCTCTCTCTCTCTCTCTCTCTCTCTCTCTCTCTCTCAAAACATATAAATAAACATTTTAAATAAATAAAAGAAGGCGGATGACATGCTGCTGCTCCAGAGTTCCAGTGATACAACAGAGACCGATACAGCTCAGTGGCCCCTCCCTCAGGCGAAAAGGGAATAGAGGGCATATCCAATGTTCTGGCTTTTCAAGGAGCTGCCCAAGGGACTGGTTTTTGTCTCACCTGCATGACAGCGGTTTGGGCAGTGATTTCTCGGATATACACCAAAAGCTCAGGCAACAAAAGCGAAAATAGACAAGTGGAACTACATGAAACAAAAATGCTTTTGCACAGTAAAGGAAACAATCAACAGAATGAAAAGGCAACCTACCGAATGAGAGAAAATATTTGTAGATCGTATATCTGATAAGGGGTTAAGATCCAAAATATATGATGAATTCCTACAACTCGAAAGCAATAAAAATAATAACCCAATTTAAAAATGGATGTAGGAACTTGAATAGACATTTCTCTGAAGAAGGCATACGAATGACCAACAGATGTATGAAAAGCTGCTCAACATCACTAATCATCAGAGAAATGCAATCTCACCTCACACTTGTTAGGACGGCCATAATAATAATAATAATAATAATAATAATAATAATAATAATTATATCTAAATGATTCAAGATAAAAACCTCCCAACAAAGAGAAGCCCAGATCAGATGGTTTCAGTGTTGAATTCTACCAAAAAATAAGTGAATATGTAGAGAAATTAAGGCCCCTGTGCACTGCTGGTGGGAATGAAAATCATGCAGCCTCTATGGAAAATAGTATGGAAATACCAAAAAAAAAATGTAAAAAAAAATTCTCATTTGATCTAGCAATCCTGCTTCTGGATATTTATCCAAAAGAATTGAAATCAGTTTCTTGAAGAGATATTTGCACCCCCGTGTCCACTGCAGCATTATTCACAAGCGCCAAGGGGTGGAAACAACCTAACTGTCCATGGATGAATGAATAGGTTAAAAAGCCTTGCATATACGTACAATGGAATATTATTTGGTCCTAAAAGAGAAGGAAATCCTGTCATATGCTACCATGTGGATGAACCTGGAGGACATTATGCTAAATAAAAATTAAGCCAGTCACAGAAAGACAGATTCTGCACAATTTCACTTACATAAGGTATCTGTAGTAGTCAAATTCATCCAAGCAGTAGAATGGCGGTTGGCACAGGCTAGCAGGTGGGAAAATGGGGAGCTTGAAGTTTCAGTTATGCAAGTTGAGAAAGTTCTAGAAATCTGCTACACAATGGTTATATGCCTATGGTTAACAATACTGTACTATGCACTTAAAAATTTGTCAAGAAGGTAGATCTCACATTATATGTTTTTTCACCACAATAAAAAAAAAGTCTAGTTATTTTGTTCTTATACATGACCATTCTTAATGACAAACAGGGAATGTTAGGACAAGATAGGTTTACACTGAATAAGGCATGACCAATGAAAATATAGTGAGACAATTAAAATTCTCTAAGCCTGATGATTTCTGAAAAAAATATTATATATGACTGTACCACATTGAAATGCAGCTTTCACTGTCTGCTTATATGTTCATTTTCAAAAATGTGAAATTGACATTTATTATGGATATCAGAGGAATGTTTCTTCACTGTCGTATTTTAGCACTTGCTAAAATAACTTTTTAAATGAAGTTTATTTATTTTGAGAGAGAGAGAGACAGCACGCATGTGAGCAGGACAGACAGAGTGGGGGAGAGAATCCCACGCAGGCTCTGAAGTGTCAGCACAGAGCAGCGCAACACGGGGCTTGAACTCACCATCTGCGAGATCATGACCTGAGCCAAAATCAAGAGTTGGATGCTTAACCGACTGAGCCACCCAGGCACCCAGCACTAGCTAACTTTTTTATTTGTGATTTGTTCTATCTTCGGGCTATTTCAAATATGATTTTCTCATGGTAGACCTATAGAAATTATTTTCTTCACAGGTTCAGTATGTTCACAATACTTTCTCCAATCTTTCTTTTTGGTGTCCACTGTCGTTAACAGTGACAAACTACTTTGTTTTCAGTGAAATCTAGTCATTTTTATTTTAATTATAATGATTCATGTTACAGAATCTCTTGTAGAAGTTCATGCTGTTACCATTATTTTAAAACTGTAACCTTTTGAATTTTTAAAAAAAGAAGCTGAAAACACCAATACGTAGTGATACTCAAATACCCTATTTGTTTATCTACAAATAGGTTATATTCGTTGCTTGCTAAACTTTCTACTCTCTATACAAAACAAGCACATACTTGCCAGACCACAAGCAAATCCATAATTTGCATGATTAGTGTAAACATTTCTATTTATTTTGAACATACAGCATATATTTAGCTAAATATTTGCCATAGAGTTCCCATTCCCTTAATCATTACTACCATTCATTACCCAGATTCTGAAAATGAAAATGAAGAAAATTTTTCTTTCCAAATTCTTAGACATGCCTTGCCCCCAAGCTTTAAAAATAGCAAACACAGTTGCCAAGAGAAGCTCTAAGAAAGCCAATTTTAGGCCCAGAGGCTATAAAGTTGAAGGAATTGTGTAGACATCATTCCAAAATTTGTGCGGAATTATCTGATTTGGCTATCTGGCCTAAAGTTCACAAGGTAATTTCCACAGCTATAATTTGTTTTCACTTATGAGACCTCAGTCAGTTAGTGGGAAAAAGGTCTTTTTCCCCTTCTCAAGTGTTTCTAGTAATGCTTCCATGTACCATTAAGCTGTTGGCACATTTTACTCCCAGAGGATAGATTTCGTTTGGCATCCTGAGGAATTTTGATATATTTAAGAAGGTGAGAAGTACACATTGGCATCATTTAAACAACATAAGTCTAAACCCAAATTGGCTTTCACATGCCAAAGATATGCAATGTGCCAACTGTTTAATAGTACACAATAACTGTTCAACTACATAAGTTGATTTCAGCAAAACAGTTTGGTGTGTGTTTTATCTTGAATCATTTAGATACAATTATGCCTTATGGCGCCTTAATAATAGAGGCAAGTTGTCCATGACTTTCACATAAGCAGATATGAATAGCATTGAAATGTTAGTCATACTGGAGATGAATAAAATGTAAGAATATTGCTTTAGTTCAAAATGCCTCTTCAGCAGTTTCAGGAGCTTCCAATAAATGTTCAGTAGGAAAATCAAGTTTGAGGTTGATGACTGTAGACAGTGAACCTCTCAACTCCTTTTAATAAGATGAATTTGGGGGGTACCTGGCTGGCTCAGTCAGAAGTGCATATGATTCTTGATCTAAGGGTCATGAGTTTGAGCCTCGCATTGGGTACAGAGATTACTAAAAATAAATAAATCAACTTAGAAAAAATAGGTACAAACAAAAATCTCCTTTAGCATTTTAAGTAAATAATTGGACTTTTAGTGGATTGGAGAAACACATTACAGATTTTCTTTTTTCTAGACTTTAATATATGTATACTATTCATTTTAACTGGACCAACATTCATCGAATATAAATGTGTGCTTATATGTATGTGGAATCCTGTGCCAGCCATGATTGGAAAGAGAGAGAGAGAGAGAGAGGGGCAGATATGATACAACCTTCTCCTCTAAGGAGCTTTCAAGCCAATGGAGAAGACACACAGTGCTTATGTCTTAATATAGTTAAAAACCAAAAGTTAATATGCATAAGAGAGTAAGACTATTTACAGGATGGTAGAGGCTGTGTTAAAATGATAATGTGAGGGGTGCCTGAGTGGCTCAGTTGGTTGAGCGTCCGACTTCAGCTCAGGTCATGATCTCATGGGTCTTGGGTTTGAGCCCCACGTCAGGCTCTGTGCTGACAGCTCGGAGCCTGAGGCCTGCTTTGGGTTCTGCATCTCCCTCTGTCTCTGCCCCCCTGCTCACACTCTGTCTCTCTCTCTCTCTCTCATAAATAAACTTTAAAAAAAAAAAAAATGACAATGTGAGAGCCTCATGTAAGTAACTCATGTAAGTAGACTTTAAAGAATGACACCCATGGCAGGGGAAACCAAGGAACAGAAGCAAGCATAGGAGGCATACAGTGTGGAGAGGAGAAGGTGGATCAGAAGCAGTTGAAGTTACATTAGTTAAGATTCGTATCTCTGTGTTATCAAATCAAAGGCAAAGGACTAGATGGGATTTTGCGTAATATGTAGGATATACTCGAGATGATCGTAACGTGTTAGTTGCATGGCCTGCATGAAATTCACGTTAAGTAACCTGGAGTCACTCCAAAGAGTTAGCCAGTCATCCTCCAGACGGCCAAAACTGAGGTGCATTGAGAAATAATGTGACTACCAGTCTGAGGAGACATGCCATCGGTAGTAAGTCACCAAGGAATAGAGAAAAGCTGCAGTAGTTTTAAATATGAACCCCAAATAAAAAGTTACAAAAATAGATGCTCTAAATGTGGCTGCTTCTCTCAAAGGCAACTCTTTTTTTTTTTTAACTTTTTTTTAACGTTTACTTATTTTTGAGAGACGGAGCATGAGCAGGGGAAGGGCAGAGAGAGAGGGAGACACAGAATCTGAAGCAGGCTCCAGGCTCTGGGCCGTCAGCACAGAACCCAACGCGGGGCTCGAACCCACAGACCGTGAGATCATGACCTGAGCTGAAGTCGGCCGCCCAACCAACTGAGCCACCCAGGCGCCCCATCAAAGGCAACTCTTTAAAGTGTGCCCCAGAGTGAGAGGTAGCAGAGGCTTACTTATTTAATGATTAATGATGTTTGCAAGCAACCTAGGAGCCAAATAGTGAAAATATAAGTTAGTATCAAGCCATGAAAGCCTTTTTTATATTTAGTGCATAACAACTTTTCTACAAGATGAAGTGAATTAAAGCATAAAAAATATTACTTAAAATTATAGTTGGACTATATTCAAAAAAGAGCTCGTACACTATGCAAAACAGAATACTTTACAATTGTAGATTACAGTTCCTTTTAGAGATAAGAAGCTGAGGATAATTTTAGAACATCCTCTAATTGTTTTCTTTTTCTCAAATGAGCAGATTCTTTAGTTGTGTTCCTTCACAGTAGTAGTTAATATTACTATCTCTTCCTCAACCTAAAGTCCTCTACAGCAAAGTGAACCAAGATCTTATAGCATAGCTTTCTGGTTGACATTTACTTTAATGAATACTGAACCACAAATATTATTGGTGTCTTTTTTCCCCCCACAGGTCAGACTATCTCTGTTACCCTTAAGTGAACTTACAGACATAGTAGGGCAGAAAAGGCTAGTAGATAAGAAACACTCATACATAATGAAATGTAAACTTGTACAAAGGAATCTACGATTGTAGCTCAACAAGGAGAATCGGTTAGGTCTAGAATAAAGAAGGTGCTAGGACTTGGCCAAACCTTGATATGTGAGAATGTTAGGAAAACATTAAAAGAGAAAGGTCTTTCTGGTGGAGAAGAGCCAGTGGCATACTCTGAAACAGTCTAGAAACTGGTTCGAATGAAGAAAATTTGTGCAGGGGAAAATAAGTAAGACGGGAATGATTTGTGGAATTTCTTGAAAACCACAGAGGACATGGAGAACCATTGTAGGTTCTTGGCAATATGCTAAAGCAACACTTAATAAATATCACTATGATAGACATATACAGAATATATTTTTGGAGGCAGTGAAGTGAGCCAGAGATATTTTAATATGAGGTTGTAGAAGTGTCAAAAACTGTAGTTTAAGGGAAGGAGGTAAGAAAGACACATATAAAGTCCTTCCAATAAATAATCAACAAGGCTTAGACACAGATTAATTATAGAAAAGTGAAGAAAAATATGTCAAAAAGGTGGTTGTTGTATATGGCCCTGTACCCTGTATAGTCATGTTGGGTTTCTTAAGAGAGGCTTCTCCCAGAACCTGGACCTAAGTCTTTATAAATACCATCCACACAGCCATTACTCCAAATTACTTCCTCCATCTGATTTCTAATTCTGACAAATGATCTTTAAAGCATCCATTATGTCATTTCTAGGTGTAGTCTATTGTGAAAATTTAGAGACTTTTACATGTACTTAAACTCGGTCTCTGTGAAGTAAAAAGAGAAAAGGAATTGTGGGTGAGAGAAGAAGGAAGGAAGGAAAAATACTGAAAAAATAAATACATAAATTTAACTGCATAGTCATTCCTGTAATTAGAAGATAAAACTAAAAAGATGCTTTTATTGAGTATTGTCAGGGCCATTTAGGTCACTATATTCCCTCCCAGCTGCTTCGAACCTTTATTACTTTAGAATATTGATGAAGTACTTCCTAGAAATGGATCGTGTTGTTGGTAGTTCTTCCGGCTGTGCTGCCCACATAGTAGCACCCCTAGAAGCGGGCAAGGGTTGGTGGTGGAACTCAGCCTCAGTGTGGGCAGCAGAAGCTCCCAGGGGTTACAAGTAAGGCGTTTTCTGGGCTCTGGAAAAGCATGAGGTCTTTTAGCACTAAAACCTCCAGGAAAGCAACTGCTCTCTTCTTAGGATATGGCGAACTCATCCTCACTCAGAAGCGTGATTCCTCCCTGTCACAGTGGTTCTTCCCTCAGGCTACCTGGGAGGCTGGCAGTGGTTTCTCAGAGTCCTTGATTGTCTTGCCTGAAGGTACAACCTGACCCAGATGGATGTGACATGTCGCCCTTGTCCTGTTGCTCAGTTCACTTTTATAGAGGTTTTCGTCCATAAAAAGTATTAGGGCAGGGGGGAGGGTGGGGCTTGTTCATTTTTATTTTTACATTTTTTGCTTTCTGCCCAATACCTGTGAGTCCTCAGTGAGAAATATATACTTTATTATTTCTCCTTCCTATCACAGTATCTTCCCAATAGCATGTTTCTTACAGGTCTCATTTAAATGTCTTTTGTGGTGAAATCCAGGCTTTTGCCTTCATTCCCTGTGATTTCCTTGATTGTTCAGTTCTGTGACCACATATACTTCCCCATATTCATGATTCGCCTTTCCTTTGTCTAGCCTTTAGGCAGACATACATTTAACTGAAATATGCAGAAATATACCTTTTCTAAAGACCTCCACAGAAAAGAATTCTTCATCCTCCAAGTATTTACTTACCAGTATCTATATATATAAGCTATGTAAAATTTTAAAGGCTGAAAAAAATCTAGGAAATCACCAAGTCCTAATAACCGTTTATTTTATGTATGAGAGGATTAAGCCTCATAGAGTTGTGTACTACCCACATCCTAAACCCTTCTCAACTCAGGGTAATATGTGCATCTTAAATGATGACTTTCTAACAAGTCCACTAGTGGAAATTGGCTTTGGCACCTCTTTGTAAAGCTGGCTCTAACTATAGCCAAGAACAAAGCCCAAAGCTCTTTTAAGGGCTTAATTTATTTCAAGCATTAATTAAGTTCTTGCTTTATGCCCAGCACTCTTCCAACTTAAAAATTAATTTCAAACACTACATACAATCTTTTTTCCAATCCCCATCAATCATGCGCCCCCTCCCAGGCCTACATTTTGGAAAATCTGGGAGAAAGAAGAGGAACCAAAATCCTAGTGTTAGGGCATAGAAGCACAGGAAACAGGGCTATTAATAAAAACTGTCATAATCCCTGTCAGGCTGAACTGTGAGGAAGAGGAGAAGGACTGTGTACCCAGAGTTTGACATTGAATAAACATTCAATAAATCTTTTTTGAATGTTGTATTTATTTTTGAGAGAGAGAGACAGACAGAGTGCGAGCAGGGGAGAGGCAGAGAAAGAGAAGGAGACACAGAATCCAAAGCAGCTCCAGGCTCTGAGCCATCGACACAGCCCAATGCGGGGCTCGAACCCACAAGGGTGAGATCATGACCTGAGCTGAAGTCAGATGCTTAACCGACTGAGCCACCCAGGCGCCCCAATAAATCTTTTTTGAATGAGCAAAATGAAATGAATCAATGAACCACAGACCCAAAGCTCTGTCTCTAGCACAACCCCAGCAACCTCTTGGATATCTCCATCTGACGCTCTAAAGAAACTGGAAATCAAGCATGTCAAAAATGGAATTGCCTTTCCACCCATCTCCTACCCTTCTAATGTTCCACATCCCTGTGCCTGGCATGGACCCCGCCACCTAAACCACTGAGCTCACAGTCATTCCCTCTCGTTCACGTCTTGCCTCCAGTCCTTTAACAAGGCCCAACAGCTGTACAATATCCCAGGCCTAATGGAAAGTCTTTCCACAAAAAAAGATACATTTAGTTTATCACAATTTCAAGTAATCCCTCTTGTAAATGCTATGAACAGAGGAAAGGAAAACTATTCACCTTGTATTATCAAAACTAGACAGAGATGATACAGGGAAAGAAAACTATAGATCACTTTCACTTATGACCATAGGTACAAAAATTCTAAATAAAACACAGTCAAATGGAATTTGGCAGTTTATTCTCTCTCTCTTTCTCTCCCTCTCTCTCTTTCTCTCCCTCCTTTCTTCCGTCCCTTCCTCTCTTCCTTCCATACCCCATAACTGAGTAGTATAGTTTCTCTTATAAAAACAGGAATGGTTCAATACCACAGTGCAGAAAAGTACTTGATAAGATTCATCACTCATTTTGGGTAATTAAAAAGAATATTTTAGGAAACTGAACATAGAAGAGAAGTTCCTATCCTGATAAAGGGTGACCATCAGGAACAAAGAGGAAACATTTTTCTTTTGTTTGTTTATTTATGTGTTTATTTATTTAGAGAGAGACAATCCCAAGCAGGCTTTGTCAGTGCAGAGCCAGATGCGGGGCTTGAACCCAGGAACCCACATGAGATCATGACCTGAGCCAAAACCAACCGAGTCACCCAGGTGCCCCTATTTCTTAATGTTAAACATTCGGAGATGTCCCTACTAAGATCAGGAATAAGACTATCTACTCTCTCCAACTCCATTTAGCATTGTTCCTGGAGACGCTTACCATTTTAATACCATCCCCCACCCCAGAAAAATGGAAAAGAAATAAGTATTATTAGAACTGGAAAGGGCAAGGCCAAACTGTCCTTATTGTCAGAAAATGTGACTGCTTACAGGCAAGATGATCCACAAATTA
This sequence comes from Paguma larvata, assembly GCA_030068075.1. Lineage (NCBI taxonomy): Eukaryota > Metazoa > Chordata > Mammalia > Carnivora > Viverridae > Paguma > Paguma larvata. The sequence continues at coordinate 82,925,286 of CM057831.1, forward strand.
TTACAGAACGCAGCAGTGTTGTAGACACAAGATCTCAGCCCTGGGACTACCATCCACAAAGCCTGGGTCATTACTTAGCCTATCCGTACTGCAGCTGCCTCATCTGTAAGAGTTGTTGAAAAGATTAAATGACTTAATCTACATAAAGTTCCAGGTACCTTATAAGCATTATGTCTTAATTAGCTATTACAATCACTATTAAATTAATATACTATATTCAGTAGCCTTCTTATATACAAGGTATACCAAATTAGAAAATATAACAAATATTATTATTATTATTATTATAAATAATGACTATTCATCAGCTCATGTTAGTATGCTCATTTAAAAAAACAATCGCTTTCCAAATCATTGCGTGTAAAAGTCCTTACAGTGGCCTACCTATGTGAGCTTGCCCTCCTGTCTGTCTTTTTTTCCTGCTTTCCTCCTTGCTCTCTTCACTTCAGATAAGCTGGTCTCCCAACTGTTCCTGGACCACACCAAGCATCTACCACCTTGGAGCCTTAGCATTGCTGTTCCCTCTCAATGGGACACTGTCCAGAGATCCAAACGGCTTGCTCTCCTATTTCCTATTTCAGATATCAACCCCTAGTAGCTGCAGCTACTGTCTATCAATTGACTGATTGACTGATTGATTTTAAGTAAGGTCTGCGCCCCACGTGGTGCTTGAACTCATGACCCTGAGATCAAGAGTCCCATGCTCTCCCGACTGAGCCAACCAGGCGCCCCTCTGCCACTATTTATTAATGGTGGCACACCTAAAAAAGTGATTCACATGAATTATTTATCTGAGGGGAGAAAGGCTTTGTCTGTTTTGTTCACTGCTACATCCTTAGTGCTAGGGGTGGTGCCTGACACATCATAGAACCCATCATAGGATAAAAAATTTAAAGCTAAGAGCTGATTTGTGCTAGGCACTGATCATACTTTACCAAACCCCATTAAGTAGGTACTATTACTCTCTTCAATTTACTGATGAGAAAACTGAGGTGCTGAGAGGCTAAGTAGCTTGAACCCTGAGATCACATAGCTGGTAAGTTGCAGTGTTCTCCTCCTCCTCTTACAACAACAGAAACTATAAGGCACCTGAGGTTAACGCTAATAAAAAATGCGTAAGACCTTTACAGAGAAAGCTTCAAACTTTATTCAATATCATAATGTGAAATTTAATGCAGTTATAGCCAAATTCCTGGCTGAGGTTTCGTTAGTATTTAACAAGCTGACCCTTACTTCAAATGGAAAAACAAAGAGTCTAGAATAACTAAGTTTTAAAGGAAAAGAGCATGGATGGTGACTTATCCTACCAAATAGCAAATCTTGTCATAAGGGCATAAAAAGTTAAAGCATTAGGGTGTCACAGGGACAGACAAATAAGCCACTAAAGGACAATGAAAAGCCTAGGAAAACAGACCCTCTCTTATTTAGAAGACTGAAAAATGTCAGAGACGGCATTACAGATAAATAGGGTAAGGAAGGACTAAGTATTCAACCATTGGTGCTGACATAATTTCATGAAAAATATTTAGTCTGTACAGAAAAAATAATTCCCAGTTACTTCAAAAGCTTTTATGTGAAAAGACAAACGTTAAAACTTCTGGAGGAAAGAAAACTTGGCCATATTATACTTTAAAACCCCTGGTTGATAAAAGATGACACAAACTAAGAAATAAGAATCTGCAGTGCCCATCACCAACAAGGGGTTAACCTCCAGAATGAGTAGGTCATAAAAGAACAACTCAGTGGGAAAACAGTCATATGTAATTCACAGGAGAGAAAACATGAAAAAATGTTCAACATCACTGGTAGCCAGGAAGAATAAAAACTAAAATACAACTATCATGCCATACCCATTGATTTGGCAAATTTCTTGGAGCCTGGCCATCCAATGCCAATTTATAATGATAGAATTATAAATTGGTACAACTACTTCTGAGAACAAGTTCACAATACCTTGTCATACTGATACTGTACATATTTTTTGACCTGGAAATCGCTTTCTTGGATACACACTCTAGAAAAACTTCAGCCTGTGCACAAGAAGAAGAAAAGAATGTTGAATATAGCATTTCTTGTAGGACAGAAAAATTGAAAACAACATAAATGTCTATCAACGTGAGAATGGATAAATTATTTTTGTGTATTCACACAATGGAACCCAGAAGAGTTTTAAATAAATGAGGGGCATCTGGGTGGTCAGTCCACTAGGCATCCAACTCTTGATTTGAGCTCACTTGTGAGATCAAACCCCACATCGGGCTCTGTGCTTAGCATGGAGCCTGCTTGGGATTCTCTCTCTCCCTCTGCCCCCCACCCTCACTCACACACATGTGCACCCTCTCAAATAATTCTTTTTTTTTTAATTTTACAAGAATAAATAAATGAGCTAGAGCTACATTCAAATGGTATCAAAATGGTAAGTCTCCACATCATAAATTTCTATGAAATAAAACCAGTTGCAACATGATACATGCAGTATGCCATTAGAATAAAACTTTAAACATAAATATGTAAATGTCAAATTTGTTTTGATGCTTGCCTCTGGAGAGGTATGGATTGCTGAGGGATACACAAGATTCTTTGTGATTGTTTTATTCTGAACCAAAAGTGGCCAAATGTTAGAATGTGATAAAGTTTACTGATAAGTACATAGGTGTTTTATTTAATGATATTTTCTGGGTTTTCTATATGCCTGAAATATTTCTTTTTTATCTCAGAAATTATATATCTATGTAGCAACTTCATGTAGAGAGTACTATTAATTCACATGTTAAATATTAACAGAATTCAAATTATTTCCAAATATTTTTAGAAAAATATAAACACATGAGATTTTCTTTCCGGCTCCACTGTTCATGTCTGCACTTTAGGTTGGTTTTTTTCTTCTTTTTTTTTTTAATTTTTATTTAACTATATTTGACACACAATATTACTTTAGTTTTAGGCATACAACAGAGTAATTCAGTATGTCTCTGTATTACACTATGCTCACCACAAGTGTAGCTAATACCATCTGTCAGCATATGAGCTATTGCAGTATCATTGACTCTGTTCCCTATACGATGCCTTTTATTCCCATGACTTATTCATTCCATAACTGGGAGCCTGTTATCTCCCACACCTCTTCACCCATTTTGCCCATCTCCCCCAACCCCTTCCCTCTGGAAACTATCAGTTTGTTCTTTGTATTTACAGGTCTGATTCTGCTTTTTGTTTGTTTGTTTATTCCTTTTGTTTCATTTTTTAGTTTCCACATATGAATGAAATCATATGGTATTTGTATTTCTCAGTCTGACTTATTTCACTTAGCATAATACCCTTTACCATTATACCTTGCCATCCATGTTGTCACAAATGGCACAATCTCAGCTTTTTTGTGGCTGCATAATATTCCTGTGTGTGTGTGTGTGTGTGTGTGGGTGTGGGTGTGTGCGCACACCACATCTTTATCCATTCATCTATCAATGGACATTTAGGTTGCTTCCATATTTTGGTTGTTGGAAACAATACTGCAATAACATAGGGAAACATATATATTTTTAAATTACTATTTTTGTTTTGGGGGCTAAATACCCACCAGTAGAATTATTGGATCATATGGTAGTTCTATTTTTTAATTTTTTGAGGAACTTCCATGCTGTTTTCCACAGTGGCTATATCAATTTATATTCCCACCAACAGTGCACAAGGGTTCTTTTTTCTCCACACTTGCTATTTCTTATCTTTTTGATTTTAGCAATTCCAACAGATAAAAGGTGATACCTCACTATGGTTTTGATTTGTATAAGCCTGAATTATTACTATATAAATACACACATACACCAAATCTAGCCACTTCTTTCCATCTCTGCAGCTACAATCTTGACCGTAACCCCTGTTATGTGTGGCCACCAATAATCTCACACAAGAGCTGCTACAGTAGTTTTCTGAATTGCCTGCCCGTGTTTTGTTTGCCATACATCATTCAGAGTAATCTTTTATCACAGAGTAAATCGGATTATACTGCTCTATTGCTTAAAACAATCCAAGCAACAAAATACATGATAGTATTGATTTGTAACCCATAGAAGAAAATAAATACACATGAATCCATGCTGATATGAATAATCTAATAAATAAGTGAAGAAGGAAAAAAAGGGAAATAGAGAATCAACATTAGGTTAAACATTACAGTAATAAATTTTGCAGACAAGATCCCGTAATGTTTGTGAAAATCAATAGCCAAAAATTTGAGGAAAAACAGGATTTGCATAGTTTAAATGCATACCTCAAATCCCTTGACCAAGATACTCATCAACTGCAAAGGAGAAGGTAATAACTTTACTTCAGAGAAAACAGACTGACCTCAATTGAATGGCCTAGGTAAACAACACCAGAAATAGGACATAATCAGTATCACAATCCTCTTGGTATGATGCCTTAGGAAACATAGAACACAACATCATTTCAGGAGTAGTCTTGCCCAAAACAAGGAGAAGGGGTGCCTGGTTGGCTCAGTCCATGTGACTCTTGATCTCAGGGTTGTGAGTTTGTGCCCCATGTTGGGTGTAGAGATTACTTAAAAATAAAATCTTTAAAAAAATGCATAAGAGAAAACTTCAGACAAATGGAGGACATTCTGCAAAATAGCTGATCAGTATTCTTCAGAAGTATAAAAGTCATACATAAAATCCAATGAAAAGGTGAGGAATTGTTCTCAACAAGAGGCGATTAAGGAGAAATTACAACTAAATGCAAGTAGGATCCTGGATTGAAAAAGAACATTAGTGAATCTGTGACCTAAGATAATATCTGTCACCAAATAGGAGTTTAAAAATTACCTGTCAAATTGGTATGTGCACCCATCATCCACCTCTCCATCTATCCTTCACACCCCCCTTCTCCTCATGCTCCACATCCAGCTCCTCAAATCTTCATTTCTTCTAACACCTACTCCATCATGGAGAGAGACTAGGTAGAAAATGACATCAGCCACACCACAGCAACTTTTTGGTAGAACACGTATGAATTTCCCTACACACCCAGGATAAGTTTTCTCACAGGATAAGTTTTTATTTTTACGAAGTAGATATTGGACGGTAAGAGAAGTTTATTCAGAAGAACCACAGAAATGATCACAGACGGAAGTAACAAAATCTCCAATTGCGCCTGTTTGAAGGATGGGATCCCATCATTATTTGCTTGGATTGCTGCAGGAGCCTCCTCATTGGTCTCCTGACTTCCAGTTTTGCTCTTCCCCCTTCCCCCATTTCCATTGCCCACCAGAGTCATATCCATTATAGCCAGAGTGATAGTTTCAGAGGATAAATCTAATGTCCCATCCCATGACTAAAATCCTTTATTGACTCACCACTATCTTCAGAATGAAAACTGCACATGTTTTGGCCCCTGTGTCTCCTTCCCCATCCTTATTGTTGACTATTTCTTGCACAAACCATAAACTGGAATTGTACCGAATGGCCCAGGCTGCTCATTACACCCGTCTTTGATTTTGCATTTGCTGTTTTTCTTCTTCTAGGGCTCCAACTGCCTCTGTAACTCTAACTTGCCCTTTAAATTCAACTGGAGCAGAACGGCCCTCCAGAGCCTTTCCTCCTCTACAAATGTGTCTCAGGGACTTCAGCACCTTTTGTATAACTCCTTCACAGCACTTTCCTGAGGACAAGGACTTCTGTTATCTTCCATTGGCCTGTTGCCTGGTACATAGCAAATGCTCAATAAATATTTGTTGAGAAAGGAAGGGAGAGAAGGAAAAATGGAAAGAAGAAAGGGAAGTTTGGGGTTTTTTGTTTGAGAGAGAGAAAGAGAGAGGGAACGAGTCAGGGAAGGGCAGAGGGAGAGGGAGAGAGAATCTTAAGCAGGCTCCATGATCAGTGCAGAGTCCAGTGCAAGGCTCAGTCTCATGACCGTGAGATCATGACCTGAGCCAAAATCAGGAGTCAGACACTGACTGAGCCACCCAAGAGCCCCTAGAGAAAGGGAGGTTTTTAAGTAATATAAACTATTAAGCAAATAAATTCTTCCCTAACTTTTCTCTGCCTGTATTTCTGTGACTTCAAGCTCTTACACACGTATATAACTTACCTTACCAGGTTCTCTGCTTGTCCTTTGACATAGATGAAACATTAACATCAATTAGCTGAGGAATATTAAAAAGCTATCCACTGTGACGTACACTGTTACTGATAAAGATGGTATTCAGCCAGACGGAGATTGTGGAATGCTTATCTCTCTCCAACCTGCAGACAACGATAACCTCATGATATTTAGAAATAGCACCAAAAAGTATGTTTTTTTTTAAGTTTATTAATTTATTTTGAAAGAGACAGAACATGAGCAGTCAGACAGAACATGAACAGAAAGAGATGGAGAGAGAGAATGTCAGCGCAGAGCTCGACACAGGGCTTGAACTCATGAACTGTGAGATCATGACCTGAGCCAAAACCAAGAGTCAGACGCTTAACTGGCTGAGTCACCCAGTGCCCCCAAAAAGTATGTTTTAAATCAGTCTGTACCATCTTAAGGAATGCAAAGAAATCAAAATATATCTTCTAGTCACTTGATGTGTTTCCTCTTTATAATGTACTGAGAAGTTTAATTGGTATATATTTGCTGTTCCCAGAGTGCGAAAGCCTTGGAGAGGGTTAAATAAATTAGCTTCTGAGTTTGGGGTCTACTTTAGGATGTAGTAAAAATGAATTTCTAAGGGAAAATAGGGGCAGCCTTAGGCTAGTGAAAGAGGAGTTCCTGATTACATTTTTACCTCACTGAATTCTTTCCAAATCAGGCTACAGGTTCTTTTTTTCACATCTACCATGCTAAGCATGGTATTTTTAGTAACAGTAATACAGAGCAGCGGCCGGCCGTTTGGGAGCTGACAAACAAGCCTACCGCTCCTCTTAAACACAATATGCTCCACATCTTTATTCCACTCATCCTTACAGAAGCTCTTTAGCCTTCCATGTGTCTTTAAGAAGACGACAAGGAGTACTGGTCAATGAGCTCTTGGGGTTATTCAATATCCCTCTTCAGCGCTCATTTTCTGAAGTTGAAAACACTCATGCATGTGCACACATGCACACTAAACTTTGTCAGGGGTGAAGTACTTCCAAATGCCACTTGAATGTGATTAAAAGAATCCTGGACTTGATAGGACTCATTACACAAGATGCCAGGCCTAACTGTTTGCTCAAACTTTGGCCTAAGAGAAGGAAACCTCTCAGTAAAAAAATGGCTCCAAGAAGTGGGGGTTCACAGTTTATCGTATTTCTATAAAAACATTTGCTGGACCTATCACTTCAACACAGAAATGTAACAGAATTTCTTACTGCAGAATACATACTAGAAAAGTATTTGTCGCGTAGTTGGTTTTAAGTAAGGAATCAGTGTATTTGACTCGTTGCCCTGAGTTTCTGGCCTAGAGCTATCTGATTTCCCTTCCTAGTCATTATAATTTTCTACACAAGCTCCGGACACTGTCAGGCAATTTTGTGCTTAATGCCATTGATAAATTTTATGTTTAACTCCAAGTTACGCTGTGGTTAACATCGTGATCTTGAAAGACTTCCAATACAGCTTAAAGTTACTCAACTCAATTTTCACCTTCTAATCTCAGAGAGCATTAACAGCTCCATCCCCTTGGTAAATTCCTCGAGGATTTATTATAACATCCCAGCCTCTAATATAGAATCTCACTCATGTTTATTCTTTATAATTCCAGTAAGTTGTGTAGTAATATTAGTTAAGAGGTTAGCAGTTGTTGAAATCAAATAGACTTGTAGGAACTTAAGATTGTAAGTCCAAGCTTTTGTGGATAGAATTACACATGTATGTTTCAACTAGACTAGACAATCAGGACCATGGAAGCTGTCAACCTAGAGAGTTCTCTGCTTTTGTATTTCTTTTTTATCCAGCACAAGTTTTATCAGGTAGGATGTGTCACAAGATTGTGCAAGATCTCACCTCATACTAAAACATTTTAGATGAAACGATAAGCTTTGATTTTCATTCTATTGTTAATGATATGTTGACAAGTAGGGTGGAACTTTTTTAATAAGAAAATAACATTTAAAGATCTTAAATAACAAGCCCATATCATATTATGTAACATATCTTGTCTTCTTATTGCTAGATATCATCTCATGATTTATTTTCATCCATCATTCTGTTCAGTGAAAATTAACAGTATTACTTAATATGATTTTATTTAAATGACTATACATGTTGAGAAACTAATCTTATATTCTGGGGCCTATAAAACAAATAGCAAAAAGAAGGTTTGTGTTGTGTGCCCACATAAATAAAGCATTAATCCTTCTCCTAAATAGCTAATTTACAAATTGAGAAATTCACATTCTCCATTCACATCTTCCTGCATTAGAAAAGCAAAATTAGAGAATTTATTAAGTTTTTAGTCTTGCCCTTTGTTTTGAGACACCATGAATGTTCAGTGCATAATTCTACAAGAATCCCGTGCTTAAAAATAATTGATACTACCCTGAATGACTAAAACAATTATGTTAACCTTAGCAGTACCTTGTGAGGGTGAGAGAAATATGTCATTTTTAGATATTCGAGCTATTCTTTCATTTTCTAAAAGTTGTATCACAAAAGATGTCTGAGATAAGAATTCACTTTCCTTCTCCGAAGCTACCAAAATACATAACTCTAGTACTATGTATCAAATCTCTGTTAAGGACAGAACAGAAACAGCCTATTGCTTTGTTTTTATTAATGCTCATTTTCCTGTGCCAGTAACATTGTTTTTCCTGTCATATGTCATACCTTTTTTAATTACCAACTTGAGTAGCTTGTATTCATCAGCTTTAATGCTTGTATTAAGTCATTGGAAATATTGATGAGCCTGACTGGCATAATTAAATGATACAGGCCCTATGTCCACCTTTCTTGGGATGGACTATATGTTCCCTAACTCCCAACAAATTACACATCAGCTTCTGCAATTCTGGGGAAATAAAAACCTCCCCTGGCTACATACATGGATGCTAGACTAAGTTTTGGCTCAGCAGTGTCTTTGGCTTGCTGTTTCCAAATGGCACAACTTTGAAAACATCCCTGTCATCACTTTAAATGTAACATTGATATTCTAGGCCCAAAGGAGGCTATTCCTCCTTCCTATGAGTTTCATGACCTTTTCATTATGCCTCTGTTCCTTGAAAGAAAATTACTGTAAGCTACAGCTTAATAGGTTGGATTATGTCTTGCCACGCTTGTGTTCTCTTTCATGCTTTGGCAAGTCCTTTTCTTTAAGTACAAGGATACATCAGTTTAAGAATGCTAGATATTTTTTAAATGTGAATATATAAAAACATTAGGAGAGGATATCTGTATTTCAAAAGGTCTTTTCACTTACACAAGATGCATAATAGAATCCACTTAAGTCTAAGTCCAATGGTATATCTCATTTCGTAACAATTTAGATACAATTTTTCAGGAATAAAGCTACCTGTAAATCCCTGTACTTGAGAGACTTCTTTAGATATTCCAGATGACTCTAAAAAAATTAACTACAAATCATCATGACATTTTCTTTAAGTTGATTACATTATGATCATAATAGCAGGGCCCAGCCAACTTTTTACCAGTACGTTGTGTGTTTCTGAATGCTAGGATATGATGGGGTTTTTTTTAGTCCAAAACTGACATACATGGTTTAATAATTCACTGCTGTTTTCAAACAAGTTAGTCTGGGCTATTGCTACTAATGTACATCCCCAATAGAAGGAAACTACATGGCTTGATTTTTTAAAAGCATTTTATGAACCTTTAGCCCTCTTAGGAATTAAGCTACATGTTCTTTGGGCTAGGTATCAACTCTTTTGGAAATTTTATGAACTCATAGCCTCTTAAGTTGCTCTTCAGAGTCATAAAACAGTTGTTCATTCATTTGTTTTTATAAAATAAAATACCCAAAATTCAACTTTAATATTTTAAATTGGAAGAAATGGTGGAAGAAACGATTTATAGACTTTCTCA